>JACEFO010001722.1:0-65078 GCA_015342445.1 Digitaria exilis
ACCTGTTGCTGCCACTAGTTGTAATTGTACATGGTGGTTCAGTGCCAATTGCATTTGGTAGGGCGGCTGCTTGGTGCAGTGCAAGTGGTTGCTGCTGCGCTCGCCTGCAGCACCAACCGCCGTGGTTGCCTGGTTGGCACAACTCGATCATATACCTGGGCACACATCTTACCTCACTACTATTGTTGATTTGTGTAGTGTTGTGCCAGTTTCTCTGCAACGAGATGCCGGCAAAAAATGAGCCACGAGTAGTGTAAGGGTCGTTCGTCAATCAATGGTGGTGTCACTGTCACAGAAAATTACAGCCGATCGAAAAAAATCCCGAGTAACGTGTAATCCGAAGCAAGAAGTTGCAGTAGAACTCTTCCTTGGGAGAAAAAAGTTTCTCAGTACTCCATGACCGCGGCGGACATGTTGAGCAGCGGCGCCAGGGCGTCTGGCGTGAACTTCCTGGCGAACAGGTAGCAGACGTTCGTGGGTCGCGAGTTGCGCGTGCAGGGATCACTGGCTCGTTCCTGGATAAAGCTCCGGACGCAGTCCGGCGTGGGTCTCCTCCTCGCACCATGTGTACGCCACCGGTGGCCACCGTTTTCGTGGACCAGTCCACGTACGTGACGGCTGCGGTTGGAGTTGACCGCGCCGGGTGGCGCAACGTCATTCGTACGTCATGCCAGGGTAGTGACTCGTCGGACGTTAGGTAGCCACGGCCGGCAGTGCCGCCGGAACAGGGAGGGTATACTCGTGTCGTCGGACGCCTGGTCGCGCTGATGTCACGGCCGAGCTCGAACCACTGCGGACCCTTTCCCTCACACTGCCGCGCGTGATGTCCGGCGGCCATCCAGCGGCTGTACCTGTTCCGCACTGCTTCGTGTTTCCGCCAGGACTCACGTAGCTGTGCTCTGATCCGACGAGATAAGCTGTACACACGTCGTGAAGTTGTTGCACCGGGGATGCAGCTCTCCGACACCAACACGAACCGCTCGTTGGAGAAGTCGAGCAGCGCGTTCGCCCAGCAGCCGCTCTCGCGCTCCATCAGCGTCACCGATCCCCACATGGTTTCCTGCAAATCATAAAACCATCAGAGTGGCAACGACGGTTGCATCAGAGAGGGATGAAATATAATGCCGTCGTGTATGGTGTACCGACTTGCTGGGAATCTGCCTGCGGTAGAACGGGGAGTCATCGGAGACGTTGAACGACACGCCGGGCGGGCCGTGGACGTAGGATGGAGAATAGCTTCTCGTGGCCACGGAAGAAGCGCTCCCAGAGGGGTGCCGCGGGAGGACGCCATGGCCGGCGAGGAACAGGAAGGCCACCTTGGGCACCCGCCGGAACGGGAACCCGTTGGCGGGCCGCACAAGCGTGGCGCGCCAGAAGAGCTCCTCGTCAGTCATGTCGTGCATGAGACGCGTCGGGGCCACGACTGCGCGAAGGCTGGGTCTGGGTCGGGACGGCAGCAGACGCCATGGCTGGCGCTGCTGCTGCTGCTCGGAGGGTACAGAGGTTGCCTCCTCGGGAATGATGTCAGGGTCTATGTAGGATGGGCGGCCCCAGCGGCCGCCCAGAGGCCGGCGACGACGCCGAGCGCGAAGATCACGAGGAACACGACCGCCTTGGCGAGGCCGGTGAGTGGCTCGTTCCTCGTGAGCATCACTTTGAAATCGTCGATCCCACCCTTCATGCCCTTGTCGCACAGGAACGCAACAAAAAGCTGCTTAATTTGTTACACAATTTACACTACGACTACGACGCGGCTATGCAACGAGATGACGAGAGAGAGCATGCTGCTGCTGGACGGACATGCATGGAGGGAACAGCAGGCAGAGATTTTAAGCTGTGCACAAATGGCAGCGCGCGGCGCGATGCAAGGCTTGCGAGATTGGCCAGCACGCGATGCGATACGATTCCAGGATGAGCGCGCACTCCAGCCTCTAGTTCCTGATTCCGAGCATCCCTTCCTCACGAGCAAGGCATGAACAGAGCAGCAGGGAAAAGGTATTAGTTCCACTCGGGTCGATATTTCAGGCAGCCGCAGCAAAAAAAGAGCGCGAAGTGATTCAGTTTTGGTCAGATGGACAAACAGGCCGGGGAGGAGAGAAGGTCGGGGGAGAGATCAAGGAAAAGGAGACCGAGGAACGCGTGCCTGAAACCCTGAAACCTGAACTAGTTACGCTGGAAGTGGAAAGTACGTAGTAGCAGGACAAGATGCAGAGGCGATCGATTTTTATGAGAGAGATCGGAGATAGATCCAGCTGCAATTTCTTCGAAGTTTCAGCCTAGCTTGTTAGGGTAATCCTCCGGATGTACTATACTACTATCCTAGGAGGAGTATGAACAAGAAGTTGTCCGACAACTCAAAGGGGTCAAGAGGACAGAGGGCAATACCGAGGATAGGCATAGCCGTCGGCGTGCACGAGGCCGGAGTGGATCGTGATGCAGCTGCTTGCAGCAGCCGCGATAACGCAGACGAAAATCTCTAATCGGTAAAGCCAGCTCCGATCCCCCGGAGCGCAGCAAGATGTGGACGACCTGCACGATGCGCCTCGAGATTCCGCGACGGTTTATTTTCTTTCTTTCTTACGCGACGTTTTTACAACTGTTTTCCTTTTCCATCTGAACTGGACTCTCTCTTTTTTTTTCGTTGACAAAATTCTTTTTTTTCTTTAGAACAGTTTTTTTTAGGGGGTTTTCTTTACTTTAGAACAGGTGGACAGGGCAAGGGATTGAAGCGAAGGGTGGGCTGAGGAAGGCCCATTTGCTAAGACGAACGGCGGCGTAGGGCCTTCAGTTTCGCGGGCCCGGATCGGAGGCCTTGGGTCCGTGTCTAAAAAAAAATACGTTGGGGCCTTTCTGTCAATGTGGATCAAGGTGTTATCTGTTTCATGGATATTTCCCTAAAAAAAAGAAAAATCTGTTTCATGGATATCATATCACAGAACGATGCAATGCAATCCCTTTCTCTCTCAATAAAAAGGGGATAATCTTCAGTCGTAGCTGCATTGGATTACCGCCGGGTTCCCGAACGATGCGCTGCACGGACGGTTCCGAACGGTTTCCTCGGCGCGATCCGATCCAACGTGCCCATCACCGTCGGATTTAAACGGTGGCCCCTTGGGCTTGCTGCCGTCTCCTCCGCGCGCTTGGCCACCACCACCAAAATTCACCCACCCTTGCCTTGCATTGCAAATCTCTCTCTCTCTCTCTCTCTCTCTCTCTCTCTCTCTCTCTCTCGTCCAAAGGGCGCGAACGGGCGCAGATACGTCGTCAGATCCTACGAGCTCTTCGCCGTGAGATCGATCGAGATAGAGGAGGCCAGGATTGACGCCAAGACGGCGTTCCGGTGAGTGTTCGGATATGATCGAATCGCATGTTTGATCGTGCTTCTGTAGATACATGTTCAATGCACTGGAACGTATGATCTGCATACGAAGCATGATCATATAGGTAGATTTGGTCGCTGATCGTCTATACAGATTGTTTCTTAATCTGATCTGATACTAGCCAATGCAATGCAATCACGTAGCGAAGCGTGCATTGGCACATTGCGTCACCATCCGAGAAGAGCATGATCGATGAATCCCAAATAAAAGGGATAGGATTATAAGAAAGCGATAAAACGGTTTAGGATTGCCATCTGAGAAAGGCAGGCAATGCTCGTGTAATTTTCTGGGAACGCAACGTGTTTCCAAGTTACCAAAAGAGGCCAAATCATGCGACATTTTCTCTGAATAACTTCCTTCCTTAATCTCGATCTGACAAGTCCTTTCTTCGTTGATTGCAGTACGAATAACACACGGCCTCCTTGACGGATAGCAAACGAAAAATAACTAGGTAAGTGAAAGAATTCAGGCCATGGCTGCAAGAGGAAGTGGTTTGGGCGGAGCCGAGAGCTCCCCTCAACGCCGTTGGCGACGCCCATGGCAACTCCGGTGTCGACGAGGTCGGTCAAGTGGGAAAAGGACGTCGAGGATGCGCATGGCATGCTGGATCGGCCACTGCTTTACAAGAGCTGCACGAACACGACCTCGCAGATGGCCATCGTCGGCGTCAACAACTGCCCCATTGAGAGCCTCGATTATGAGTACGTGCCTCCATGCACTTTGTTTGTTTCTCAGATATATTTACTCCTAGCTTCTGCAACTCAATTTAATTAGATGCTGTTGATGCCATTATTTTTGATGAATGCAGTTGTGAAGCCACATGTTCGCTCTTTATACGTTGCCTGAATGTTTCTTGGACAAAAATCGCCTCTTTTTTTTCTCTCCCCTTTTCGCTTTTGCTTTGGACTTGTGGGACCTGTCACTTATATATAGATTGATATCCTATCCGAGTAATTCTATTTGATTGATTGTTGTTGATCAAATTTACTTCCTTCGTTTCAAATTGTAGGTCGTTTGAGTTTTTGGACCCCAAGTTTGACCACTTGTCTTATTAAAAAAAAGTGTGCAAAAATGTCATATATTTTTGTTATGACATGCTTTATTAATCTAAGTTCTTCAAGAATGACATAAATTTGACTTAGTTTGCATAAATTTTTTGAATAAGACGAGCGGTCAAACTTGGAGTCTAAAAACGAAAACGACCTACATTTTCGAACGGAGATAGTACGAAATAAAAGCTTTATGCTTAAAAAAAATGAAAGTCACTTTATGAATAGAGTTTTTTTCCTACTAGCAATGAACTTGGCAGGATTTTTATCCAAGAAAGTAATGCCAGCACCGAGCATGTAGAATCAATTTTATTTATGCAATTTCTCTCTTTATTACCCTGATTGATAATTTCAGAGTTGTGGAGAATGAAGTGTACAATCAAGACTGGCGATCAAGAGGGAAACTTCAGATCTTCCAATACCAGGTCCTTAAATGGGCCCTGGCACTCTTTTGTGGGTTTAGTGGTTGCCCTAATTGGATTCTTCAGCAACATCACTGTTGAAAACATCGCTGGGTTCAAGTTGCTCCTGACGAGCAATCTCATGCTCCAGAGCCGGTACAGATCTCACACCACTGTCAACCATGAGCTTAAAAGTTTCTATTGCTACTGTCCTGTTCTTTGTTTGACACCGATTGGAGCTTCAGGTACATGGCTGCGTTTGTAGTATACATCGGTTGCAGTACAGCGTTGGCAGCTGCAGCTGCTGCATTGTGCGCTTACATTGCCCCAGCAGCAGCAGGTTCTGGCATCCCTGAGGTTAAGGCCTATCTGAACGGCATTGATGCACACTCTATCTTAGCGCCTGGTACCCTCTTGGTGAAGGTGGTGCCCCTCAAGCTTTGGTTCTCTTACGCTATTGATATATCGATGTTTTGATATACATCTGATTATATGGTGACTGCAAATGCAGATTGTTGGCTCGATATTAGGGGTGTCCGCTGGATTTGTGGTGGGCAAGGAAGGGCCTATGGTGCACATTGGTGCTTGTGTTGCCTCCTTGCTCGGGCAAGGTGGGTCACGGAAGTATGGCCTCACCTGGAACTGGATCAGGTATTTCAAGAATGATCTGGACCGCAGGGATCTCATCACCTGTGGACCTGCTGCAGGCGTGGCAGCAGCCTTCCGTGCCCCAGTTGGCGGCGTGCTCTTTGCGCTTGAAGAAGTTACATCATGGTAATAATTCCTCTAAAAAACTGAAACCGATATTATTGACGGAGCACCAAAAACACCATTTCATCATGGCGTAACATTTTGTTGGTCGTCCTACTGTTGTGGCATTTTCTCAGGTGGCGGAGCGCACTTCTCTGGAGGACGTTCTCCACGACGGCAGTTGTAGCAATGGTGTTGCGCGCGCTGATCAACTACTGCCGCAGCGGCCACTGTGGCCTGTTTGGCAAAGGAGGGCTGATCATGTTTGACCTCAGTTCACGCCAAGCGACATACACTGCAACGGACCTCGCGACCGTCATGTTGATTGGCATCCTTGGCGGGCTTCTCGGTGCTCTCTTCAACTTTCTCGTCGATGGGATCCTTCGCGTATATAGCCTACTCAACGAGTGCGTCATCCGAATCTCCCAATCTAAACAAAGCATCTTTGCAAGCCACTGATCGACCCTTCAAATTTGCAGGAAGGGAGAGCGTTACAAGATCATCTTGACAGTGACCATCTCAGTGATCACCTCGTGCTGCACCTTCGGCTTGCCTTGGCTCACGACGTGCACCCTTGCCCGCCTGAGCTCGCCGGCAAGTGCCCGACTATTGGCCGCTCCGGCAACTTCAAGAACTTCCAGTGCCCACCGGGTCACTACAACGCCCTGGCATCCCTCTTCTTCAACACCAACGACGACGCCATCCGCAACCTCTTCAGCGCAGGAACCCATGGCGAGTTCGGCGTGTCGACGCTCCTGACCTTCTTCACCACCGTCTACACTCTCGGCATCCTCACCTATGGCGTGGCGGTGCCATCTGGGCTCTTCATTCCGGTCATCCTCGCTGGCGCTTCGTTCGGCCGTCTGATCGGCACGCTCCTCGGCTCGATCAGCGGCCTTGATTTGGGCCTCTTCGCGCTCCTCGGCGCGGCATCCTTCCTTGGTGGGACCATGAGGATGACGGTGTCCGTGTGCGTCATCCTCCTCGAGCTTACCAACGACCTTCACCTTTTGCCACTCATCATGCTCGTGCTGCTCATCGCCAAGACGGTGGCCGACTGCTTCAACAAGGGGGTGTACGAGCAGATGGTGCGCATGAAAGGGTTCCCCTTTCTGGAGGTGCACGCGGAGCCGTGCATGAGGAGCCTCGTGGCCGGCGACGTCGTGTCGGGCCCCCTCGTCACCTTCTCCAGCGTCGAGCGCGTCGGCACCGTCGTCGAGACACTCCGGCACACCGGACACAATGGGTTCCCCGTGATCGAGGAGGCCCCGTCCGCTCCGGCGCCGGAGCTGTGTGGCCTCGTGCTGCGCTCACACCTGCTGGTGCTGCTGCAGGGGAGGATATTTACGAGGGGCCGTGCCAAGACCAGCGCCGGCGAGGTGTTCCGGACGCTGGCGCCCTTCGACTTCGCCAAGGCTGGGTCAGGAAAGGGCCTCAAGGTGGAGGACTTGGACCTGACGCCGGAGGAGATGGACATGTACGTGGACCTCCATCCCATCACGAACCGATCGCCCTACACCGTGGTGGAGAACATGTCGCTGGCCAAGGCCGCCGGGCTGTTCCGTGTCCTCGGCCTCCGTCACATGTGCGTCGTGCCGAAGACTCAGGGGGTGAGTAGTGATCAGCTAACAGCTTTCTACGTTGCGTTGGCTCCTGCCTGCCGCTGACGGAAATTGACATACTTTTTTGCGTGTGTGCAGAGGTCGCCGGTGGTGGGGATCCTGACGCGGCACGACTTCATGCCGCGGTACATCCGTGGGCTCTACCCGAACAGCATTCCCCGGTAGAAGGAAAAAGCAAGGGGACGGCTTGCGAATGGTTTTTCATTGCATCAGTAATTCAGTACATTGTGTATAGGCAGGTTAGGCTCTTTAATATGCCTAAAAAAAGGTTTAGACTCTTTAATTATATTAGCACCCTGTTCACTGCGATCAAAGTGGTGCGACTGAAAATTTCTCTGCACCGCCAAGCCTGAGATTTCAGTTCTTGTAAGTATCTCACAGACAATGCTGATTATTTATTTGAACCAATCTGTTGATTAAGTGCCATTGACTTTGAGAGCACAAATGTAGTGTCGTAAACAAAATGGAATATTGTCAACTTGGCCAGGAGGCATCAACACCGGCTGACTAGTTGTCATCAACAGGAGGCATCATTATCTCCAATACGTCTATGGACCAACTCCTGGCCCCCATCACCGCAACAGTAACAACGATATGTGCATTTTAGGTGTACGAATCTGTGGGGCTAAAAAATCAGCGCATTCTGATTCAATGGGATGAACACAAGTTGAACGGTGTGAACATTTAGCCGAAAACGAAATGGGACGCATGATTTGAATCCAAGCGCAATAAGCAAGAGTACAGGTGGTAAGCTGTCACTGTATTATCAGTCAATATCTCCAGTGCAACTCGCTTCCAGCATATTTCTATATCAAATTAACAAAACAATAACGCCTGAAAAATTCTCTGGATCTACAAACCTGAGATTTTAGTCCGTATCTCACTGATAAATAACAATTATTCATTGATGTCACCACTTGCCTCTCTAGTTCTCAGTATCTAGTGATCTAGTCAACTAGTGGCGTAGAATGCTACTTTCATGATTATTAGGACAGTACGATTCGAAGCTCAACGAACATTCTAATCTGATGGTATGATCACTATTCAGTACTCCAATTCGAAGCTCAATATCCATTCTAATCTGACGGTATGATCAGTATTCAGTAGCGTGATTATTTGAACTTAAACGCATGCAGTAAGCTGTCAAGAACCAAGTACAGTTGAGTGCAACTATATTTTCCTTCCATCCCTTTCATTTATTTTGTAATTAACTTGGACCACATATATTTCATAAACACAGAACTCGAAAATCAAGGTACAACCATTGGCAAGCTTACAAACTGTCACAGACTCACTGGTGAACAATCCCAATAATACCAATCAAGATCTATACAGAACAACGACCTGTATCTGTATTACAGGTAATATTTCAGTTTCACTGTTTTTCTTTTTTGGGTTCTCTTTCTTTCGTGCCACTTTTTTCAGCGCGTCGGCAAACGTAGACGCGTAGTCAGGCGAGGGCCTTGGCCAGATGTCGCGAGAATGGAAACATCCAAACCTGTATGAGATGCGCGCCTTCTTTCTCCGACCCGAACGCCCACTCCTCCTCGACGCGCCGCTCGACGAGGTCGAACGCCAGCAGCTTCCACGGCGACCACAGGTACACCACATCTCTCTCCGGGTGGAATGCCATGAACAAGAAGGTCATCGCCTGGCTCGACTCGCCGCCGGTGACGACGTCACCGACCCCGATCTCATGCTTCAGTGCCCAATCACCAGCATCTCCATCACTGAGCTCCCATATCCTGAGGCGCGTCCCGTCGCTGGACGCGAACCGAAGCCGGCCACGGCAGTGCCCGGCGCGTGCCCTGCAGCTCACCGGCGCCGGGAGCGCGGTGACCGTGCACGCCATGGTGTCCAGGTCGACGCGCACGACATGGCCGGGAGTAGGCGAGAACGTGGAGAGCTCCGCCGGAGTAGTGCATGGTGGCCGTCATGGCGTCGGTGTCGAGCCCGAAGTCGACGTCGTGGTCCCGCCACGCGCCGAGCCGGGAGTCGAACACCTCGACCGTCGCGCCGCGTGGCAGCCAGCCGGTGAAGCAGACCACCTTGTAGTGCGGTGACGCGCAGGGGTCGAACGCCAGCACGGAGAGCAGCGTCCTCTTCCCGGTTGGCGCCGGTAGCGTCGCCCACCGCCGGGTGGTCGGGTTCACGACGTGGAACTCCATGGGGCGTGACGCGTAGTAGAGCAGCAGCCCGTTGCAACCGTCGATGATGGTCGACTCGCCGTGGCGAGGGAAGAAGCTCATGTCGCCGGCCACCGCGACGCCATCGCCGGCGGCGGCGACGCCTTGGGGCGCGCACGCGTACGAGTACGCCGGCTTAGCGGCGGCGGCGCCGCCGTCGCGAGGGCCATCGTGGTAGAGCACACCCGACGTGATGAGGGGCAACTTGCGGCGGAGGTAGTCGCTGGAGATGATGCGCCGCCAAGAGGTGGAGACGCCACTGGAACCGTGCCAGAGACCTGAACGGGAGCCTCACGAGGGATCTCCGTGAGCACGTCCTCGCCAAGCTCAGCGTCCATCCCTGACATTCCAGAGGCCATGACACCACGAGAGGGATCTTGTTTCAACCTTCACCTTGCTGTGCTAATTATACTCAACAAGGGACTGCTGCTATACTATTTATAAATCTTTGTGAGTTGCTTTGGTTTCTCCACCTGGTAAGCGGCACGGCAAGAGATTTGGATGGCGACGTCACGCAGAGATTTGGATGTGTGCGCAAGGAACGGCATGACATGGACCGCCACAGGAGTGTCGGATCCTGTTTTCTGATGATAGAACATGGAAGATGTGATCACAGACTGAAATGAATGCACTGAACGTGTGACCGTTGCGCACTGGATAATATATATTATATACACGCACTTCTTGATCGCCATTGTGCTTTTTGCGCCGAAACTGGCAAAGTAATAGCCGTTTTGACAAATTAAAAAAAAACACGGACCATTGCTATGTTGAGTAAGCCGCGTGGTTGGCGCGTTAGTCCCTTCAAACCACTAGCAAAAAAGTAGTGTCCTGTGGCGCCGCACTGTTGGATGTGCCCTATGCAAGCAGAGAGCGATGATTTCTTTGGCTTAACAGAGAGCGATTTGTGACAAGAGTCAGACAATTATATGAAATCTGAAAGAAGAAAGAGAATGTAAATAAAAAGGAATTATATATGTCTGTACAGAGGGATCTAATGACGTCTTGTTTCAGTGATAAGTAGACGTCTAGTAAAAAAAAAATCTTATCCAAGACAGCAAGCAAAACTATCTGTTTTTTTTTGTATAAAAAAGAAAAAACAAGTAAAGCTATCTGGTCCTATACAGATAACCAATTATAGTTCTCGAAGGCAACAAGCAAAGTTATCCCTTTTTTTTTTAAGAAATATGCAATTGAATCTTTGTGATCGGCAGATGACCGGTAGTCTTGTCGTCCTGTAAACAACGGACGAGGAAAGAAGTCATGTGGTAGATTTCGAGTCGATCCCCACTACCCTCCGGGCAATGAATGCAAAAAGAATTCTTCTAAGCCTTGCCACCAAGCAACAGCCGACTAGGTGTAGGCCAGGCCATCATGGTGCCTGGCCGGCCCGGCCCAACACGCACGACGCAAGCCGGCACGGCGATGCGTCCACGTTAAGTGTTGGGCTCGGATCAAGTTGCCATTTGTACGTGCTGTGCACATCTCGTTAGGTATCGCCATGGCCTTTTTTGTTGTTGTGGCGCAAGATACAAGAAGCATGAGTGTTCAGGCACGCTTGGGCAAGATTGTCCTTTTGCCTGAGGCTTCAAGGCTGAAAACCTCTGTCGCTTGGACGCCATCTACGCACCCCAGGCTTTCGTAGCTGCAATCTCGGACGCTCTCATGGGCTCCATGGCCGTTCTCCGTGTCCTGCGCAGGCAGGCAGCCCACGAGAGGAATCTGGCGCGTGTCCCCGTGCCAGCGCCCCGGCACTGTCTCTGAACATTTGGCGAGTGAGACCACGAGAGGGCGAGGGGTTTTCGGCGTGGTTGCCCGGTCGCGGAAAGCAAAAGGGAGTCGGGTGCGGCGGTCTCGGCGAGACTTGTGTGGGTGGCACTCAACTCAAAGTTCCCCGTCGTCTGCTGGTGACCCGCCTGAAATTTGGTGGGCTGATCGAAAAAAACTGACGCCGACGTTTAAGCTCGCGGAAAGAGTGTCTCAGCGGCGTTTCTTGGAGTGTGCAACTTCTCCGACCGGCCATCTTCTTCGCGTGCGTTGCCGCATCAGCTTGGCTTTGGCACCGCCGGCTACAGGTAGAAACGATGATTGAGGGGGGCGCGGGCGACGTGTCGGCTGAAGGAGACGTACACGCCAACATACCGTTGGCAGGCAAAGGAAAGCTACGTATTGACCAATAGTCCAGATATACACCTGCCAATCTCTCCGGGTTTAAAACCATGCGGGTTTTTATACGTATTGGAAGATTAACCGATGCTCATTAGTTGATACACCTTGGGCGGTTCATATGCTTCTTTGGAATCGGTAATATCAACCTACTGACAAAGTTGCCCAACATAGCAATGTTACCCAGTCGTTTCATGGACATAAGTTACCTAGACTGAAAACTAGGTAACTGTGCCACAAGAGTTTCATGGTGATGAAACTCCCCTCACATCCCATGAAACTCCCCTCTTAATTACCCTGCCATGTCATCAAACTATTGATGTGGCAGCGAATTTAATGCCCATAAAACTCTCATGAAACCCTCCATTGAGACTGGCCTTAGATCTTTTGAGGGATTCCATGAACAGAGGAAAGTCATCGCAGTGCAATGGAGGGAGCGAGATGGTGGTAATAGTGACAGACTGACGGAGGTTAGTGCTGTGTTCGGATTGGAAGAAGTAGAAAGTAGTTTTAAATAAATTGTACACTGAAAAGCGTGTTCTGTGAGTGGGGTGAATAGGAAAAACTTGTTGGAGAAGTACTTTTTTCCTGAATCTGAACACAACCCTTGCTGGGTGGAAATAGTTGCGAGAGAAATGAGGCCCAAAAGATGGGCGACGGTGGCCAGAGCGAGTTGGAGGCAAAGAAGAAGATGACCAAGGGTACGCGTCTCGCCGCTACACCGTTGGGCTTAATTGAGACAGCAAACGGGCAAAATCAACCACTTGTTAGACTGATAAGTGGGGCTCCGTTCGAGGAGAGCTAGGCCTAAGGGCACCCGCAGTGTGGTAAAATGGCGATGCCCCAAAACTTCTCTCTCCTCTCCGAGCAGGGGTTAGCACACGGCAACCGACGATGCTGGGGATGAAAAAACCTGGCATCGAGGTATGTTCTTTCCCAGATGCTTATAGAATAAAAAAAAAGTTCGGCAGCCTGAGATGCATGGAGAAGAAGTAGACAAAAGCATAAAAGCATCTGACAGTACTATTGTTTCAGGCCTCACCACCGAGGCATACACACTGTGGAGAAAATAGGAATTCAAACACTGACACGGACATGACGTTTGGGGCATCGTTTATCTGACGCACACTGCGGGTGCCCTAAAGCTGGCTCGAATTTGCGGGACGCCACATGGCGCTTACAACGGCTAACTTTTCACTATTTATTTTAACTTTTTACTATTCATTTCAACTTTTCACTATTCCTCTCTCATAAAACATGGTTCTCAATGAATGCTGTAGTGTTTTTTCTGATGGTAGTGTGTTTTTCCTACAATCTAAACACAGCCTAAACGAAGAAAAGTCAAAGGGTTTGATCTGTGCTCTAGAATCTTAGCAGCATAGACGCATCTTCAACCTACGGTCAATCCAGAACAAGAAACAAGTCCGTGCGGGTTTGAATGAATGAATCACAGAAGGGTACAAAGGAGAGGAGAAAGCGACAACAGGTGCCTCAAGGCAATCAAAATCTTCGATGATACCATAGTTAGCAAACTAATTCGTTTCCGAATCCAATCATTCTTTACTGCCAATACACGCAAAGCACGGAACAAAAGCTAGCAGGACATCTGGTTGGAACTCAAGTTATCAACGGCTGCTTTACCGAGGGTCTGAGGTTGACACTTGGCAGTTGGCACAATGGAATGTCCAGTTCTGTGGTCACCGAATGGCATCAATCACGCGAAGAACTAACTTCACGCAAACAAAAACATGCTCAGCCAAAGCCAAGCAGCTGGACGCTAGACACCTAATCAGCTGACCAGTGATCGCAGATAGTATTTTGAACGCAGTCCACGTCTTCCGCACGTATGAAATAAATTTGTCAACCCTCATCCGAAGCCGCTTCTGAATTTGTTTATACAAAGTCTCCGTCAGGAAAACTGGAAACAATGAACAAAACCACAACTTACTGCAAACCACCAGCGTCTCAACCATCAACTGAGTCGAGCTCCAGGTTTGTGCAGGACTAGATTCAGTTCATATAGTGGAATAATGTAGCCATGTAGGCATTGACTCAAGTTAACGATGAGGCCTTTCCTGCTGGAAACCAACGGAACACTGCCTTAAAAGCAATCCAGTGTTGAGGCCATGTGCAGAAGACATGGAACCAGATCATCCAAGAAGATGCACTGCACCAATGCCCATGGAAGGAAGGAGGATACTAGTATATTACCCCTTCTGTCCATACCAATCATATATGGTAACATGGAAACCCATATGGGGACCATGCCTTTGGTTGCTCAAAATAAATAAAGTGCACTCACAGCTCCAGTCTCCAGGAGCTTGCACATGCTTTCCAGCCAGGTAGATTTGCTTCTACATTCCCCTGGAGTCCTGGACGACCTGGAGTGGAACAGGGATAAATAATCTAGTTCCAGTAGTCTACTGCTCCTGCTTAAAAATGACCCCAAAACTGAGATCGCTGAAAGAGGTAGTATGGTTGATTTTGAATCGAAAGTCTCATATATTTTTCATGTACAATTGTAACTTTGCAGGATTGAATGCTTGTATTACTGTATTATCAAAATGGAGGCCATGATGCAACTGCTCAGCAGCAACACAACCCATCCAGATCTTACATTATGGAACTTTTCAAAGTCATAGAATCTACAAAATTTGGACATCAGACCTATAGACAGCTTAGCAAGAGCTAAGCAAGCGAAAACAAAACTGAGAAATATAACAGCAAGACTCCTGTTCTCCATGTCAGTCTGCTTTTGCCGAAATGTTTCAAACTCAGATCTGCAGAGACATGACAGCATGTTTAACATAGTCAGAAATGTACCAAATTACTTGAAGAAGGTACACTGAAACAACACAAGTTGGTACATCATGAATTCAAATATGGCTGTAGAGAGAACAAAATCAAAAGGAACACAATAACTATACAAACCTGAGTAAAGCATTATCCAGGATCAGCTGGTTTACTTGCGAGGAAACAACTTGCTTCCATGATAGGATCCCTTCAATTTCATTAGCCTGAAACCAAGAAAATATTTAGAAATAGAGTTGCCAGGTAGCCAAAGTTTGAAGAAAATTTGTGTGACAAAATACATACCATGCTATCTTTGCTGCTCTCAAGATTCTTCAACTCCTGTTTGATCTTACCTAACAGAACATCTTTGTTATCAATATCAGCATCAAAATCCTTAAATATTTGCCCATATCTGCTGTTCAACTCCTCTAGGTACCTCTCCAAGACAGAGAAGCTCACATCAAGATATTGAACTTCTGCATTAGCACCTTAAGAACTGTATCTCCAGGAATCCTGCCAGCCTGAAGCATCCTTGTCTCTGAAATTTGATCATTAGCACCATTCTTTGGTGAATCACCATTTGGCTTATCATCTGCTAGTTCAAATTCATCTTCGTCAAGAGGTTCCTGTGCAGATTCCTTTCCTCCAGTGGGCTCCGTCAAGGGCGTTTTCTCAACTGGCTCTTTGGCTTTGTCCTCAGGTTCATTTTTCTTGTTCTCAACTGGAATCAAGTCCTCCAACATCTTCTCTACAGCATCCATTCCATACACTTCAAGCATACTGAGAGTACAGTAGAACTCTGAACCATAATGGCTTAGCAAGTTCAACTTCAAATATCTAGCCCACTTTGGCTCAGGAAAAGTGAAATTCTGAGCATGTTTGGCGTTTGGGACAGTGAATCTTCCAAGTGTTTCCCAGTTCTCTGTGGGATATGTCAGACTGCTCAGTAATTCAAATTCTTTCGGATTAGAAGAATAGTGCTCAAAATTTGGCAATTGCAATTGTATCTACTAAGGTTTCTTCAGAAAGCTCTATAATGACAAATTTCGCGTCTGCTGAGCAAGGATTGCGGAGATACTTGTCTTTGTCTTTATCTAATATGTTGGATGCACCCTTAGCCTCCTTGTTGAAATCTAGGACCTTAGCCCCTTAGATGCTGCAGCATAATTATACAACTTCCCACTAGGCTCCCTCCGGTGGATCACATTTCCAGTTGACTAGAAACACCAGGGTCCCTTTCAGCTATTGCTCTCGTCTTGAATTCATCAAGGCCAGGAGGCACAACCCGTGGTAATCTCGATGGCCTCGGCAAATCTTCACTCTCCACCTTCATCCCTGGTTGAACTCCAGAACCACCATCTGTCTGAGGACGACTCTGGCCCTGATCTTCTGAAAGCTCAGCCTGACTATCTTTGGTTAGAGCTTCAGTGTTCTCATTCTGCACCTCATCATTGGAGCACATCTGATCTGCTTGTATCAGTGTCTCCTCTGAAAGCACGACATTTTCATCAGTATTAACACAAGTATCACCAGGCACGGCCAAATTCTCCCCATGCTCCCCCTGTGCAACAGGATTAATGGAACCTTCATTCAAGGAGGGATCAACAACAGTAAGAGCGACAGCTGAGCCTCCTCCATCTGCAGAAATGAGGCAACACAGATGATATCCCATTAGATTAAAATACAAGAGAAACTAGCAACTTGATGACACAAGGACACGTATATTTCATCGGCTAGTCTAACAACCATCGACTATGTAAACCGAACGAATGCAACAAGGCACCCAGATCTACCCATTTCTGGCAGAATTCGATCGGGCTGCGTAGTTCGATCGACTCCAACGAACAACCGGGCCATTGGTTATGGTTCGCGTCTGGCGATCACCAACATGTGCAAGCAGCCACGCGGCTCGACTCTTCAAAACGGATTAAGAAGATGGCGGTCTGGCCTGTACCTCGTTGACCGTCGCCGTGTCCGACGAGGGAGTGGAGGAGCAGCACGGCGACCCACGAGGCGACGACGAGCGAGGCGGAGAAGCCATACAGCCTCCTCTTCCTCCCGTTCGCGGCGGCCTCCGCCCCCGCCCTCTGCTCCTGCTCCGCCGCCGCCGCCGCCGCTGCCGCCGTCCTTCGCGCTTTCCGCGACCTCTGCATTCCTTCCCGTCCCCTCTCTCGGTCTCCCCTCACATCCGCGGCCGGCCGCCCGCCCGCACGCGCGTCAGGGACGAAGAAGGAATCCGGCCTGAACCGAGTAGGAACGGTCGGAAATCAGAACCGCGGCGTCCGGCGCGAGGGGGCGAGGTGCGGGGACGGGGCCGCGTGGCGCCGGGCGGGGTGTGGGGGGTTTTGAAACGGCCGGAGGAGCTCCATCACAGAGGGGGGAGAGGGAGAAGAAGAGGCGTTTATGGCTTTTGCGCTGCTCAGCGCGAGATCTTGTCGGCTTCGTCTCTTGCCGTTCGCACTTGTGAGGCCATGTTCAGATTCCCAACTATTCACTATTCATTCCAACTTTTCACTATTCATTCCAACTTTTCACTATTCCCTCCTCACAAAACACGTTTCCCAGCGAATGCTACAGTGTTTTTCTTATGCTACAGTGTTTTTTCCTACAATCTGAACACACCCTGAGTCGTGCAACCTGTCCGCTCCGTCGTCCAGCCTGTGCTGAGGTGGATCCCCTCGATTGCGTTGGAATTGTTCCTCTTTGTTTATTCTCCCCAACAATGGAGCCGGTTCGACCCTTCTCTCGTTTCGAAATTCAAATCCTCGGTTAACTCTCTGCATGTGGGGCACTGTAATTGGCCTAATTATAGCATGATTGAGGACGATTAAAAGACAATTTTGCAACGTTATAAATTTTACACTGGATTCTTTGCATCCAAGTTATTGCAATGATTTGTTTTCTATAACAACATTAACATTATCGATAAACATAAGTGCGTTTCAAAATTTGAAACTGTACTGCATTCTTGGCGTATACTCATTGACGTACTGTAACGGTTTTGGTAGCACATACACGTCATATGGTTGCTGGCGGATGGTACACGGAGCGCACGCCACGCGTGTCCGCCAATCCCGTGCGCCCACGCGTGCTCCGGCCACGTCATCTACCACCAGAAGCGACACGTCCCACTGGGCCGCTGTTTGTGTCCCCACAAAGTCACCTGTTGACCCGATGGGAGTAGGATTTGTTTAACACACTCGACTGACGCGTGGGTCCCACATGCGCCGTAACCGACCCCACTCCCCGGGTCTCCGCATCGGATCGGTGGCCGCGCCGTTTCGCGAATCTGCTGCAGGCACAACAAATAGCCGCCCGCCGCCTGAACCGGTTAACAAAACAAAAAAACTCGACGAACTCGTGCCTCTTCCGCTTCCGCGGCCGCCACCTGATTCGCTGGTGCCCTCGCGCCACATCGCAGATTCAACCCTCCCGTTGGCGGCATCCTGCTCATTGCGGCGGCGCAGCCAGGCGAGGAGTGCTCGTAGCCCGCGCGTCTGCACCGAGATTCTGTCGGCATGGCGAGGAACCCGGGCCGCACGGTCTTCATAGGTGAGAGCTCTCTTCGCCCTCGTGATCCTCTTCCTCGGTTTGTAGGACTCCCAGACCCCTTGTTTGGAAAGTGGATTGAAGTGGAATGGGGAGATTGGAGGGAAGTTAGTTTAATTTAGACTCAATCCCCTCTATTCACCGCTTCGATCCACTCATCTCTTCTCAGGGCTTGTTTGGAAAGTGGATTGAAGTGGAATGTGAGAGATTGGAGGGAAGTTAGGTTAATTTAGACTCAATCCGCTCTATTCCACTTCAATTCACCCCTTTCCAAACAAGGGCTTCGGATTTTTCTAATTCGATTAGCTGCATTGTGGCGATCGCCTATCTTGGTTTAAGATTGCAAAATGTTGGTGGATTAGATTGCCCGAGTGATTCTGCATTCGTGTTTGCTTGCTCTCTAACACAGATAGAGCAGCATCAGTAACCTGACCCTACCTGAGGATGCAGGCATTAGTTGCAGGATTCGTGTAGTTATTAGTTAATGCTTGTATTCGTTTCACCGTCTGTGTTGTAGGTTGTTTGTGGTTTAACTTTTTTTTGCTGTGCTGCTGATTATGCAGTCTTATGCTGGTGCCACTAAGTCGCCAGTTGTCTCGTTAGTGCTATTAGCAGCTACTTTGTGGCTATTTTGTGTTCGAGTCATGAGGCCTTTGCACCTCTAATTTGTCTGCAGGAAGATTCCCAAGTTTTCAATGTCTTAACCGTGTCTATCTCTATTCAGTTCCCCAAAATATGAACTGGCAATGGTCCTGCTCATGTCTGCTGTATCTGGTTAGGTTGTTAATCATTTTAATTTACTACAATTGACAAATATCTAGGTGATCAATTTGTCAGAATCTGTTGAGCTTATTAACTTTACTTGCTAGCTAGTAGTACGGTGTAACCATTTATATGGTTCTGGTTAATTGAATTGTATATGGCTGTGCATAATTGATCTTTAAATTATGCATATAGCTGAAACTTCATTTTTATGGACATATAGGATTGTCCTATTGCGCTGTTGAGTTACTTTTCTTATTGGGTGACATGCTTATTAGCAATTTATAGGTAGGTTTTATTGGACCTCCCAGGCTGCTGCATTCTGTTGTTTGATCAAGTAACTATGTAGTTTTCTGTTAATACAACTGTTTTCCTTTTATTAGGTAACTTGGATGAGAAGGTATCTGAAAGAGTCCTGTACGAGATTCTTATTCAGGCAGGTCACATAATAGACCTACATATACCCTTTGATAAGGAGAATAACTGTCCCAAAGGTTATGCTTTTGCTGAGTATGAAACTGAGGAAATTGCCCAGTATGCTGTTAGACTTTTTTCAGGACTTGTTCGGATCAATGGTAAAACACTTAAAATTGTGGTAGGTTTTCGTTTCATAATACTCTATCCTGAGACATCACTTGCATATATAATTTATTATGGATCTACGGTGGTTAATGTACTCACAGGATCACTATGTTTACCTAGCTGTAGGACAATAATAGCTGTTCTTGTGTTATCAGCCACTATCTGCGGGAACATTAAATTTTTTATTGAGTTCCAGCAAACTTCCACCTTATTTTTTTTTAAAAAAAAATACACTAAGTGGTTTGATTATTTGTTTATAGTTATCTTTTTATCTGTTTGGGTATAAGCAGGCTTATCTATATATTATCGCAACACTTTTCACAGATTGCTGGTCATGACAAACCTTCTTCAAATGGCAATAACCCAGTAATGCCTAAGCTCAACCTTATACCGTCCTCAAGTGGCAATAACCCAGTAATGCCTAAGCTCAACCCTATACCGTTACCAAAACAGAATCATTTCGTGCGGTCTAGTGATGTGCCTGTGTCTCATACCCCAGCATATCCAGTGGTAAACGGCAGTGCGGCAGGTTATGGTTTCTCTCCTGTTCCTTATCCATATGGTGTTCACCCTCAAGGTGAGATTCTTTCCTCAGTCTGTCAGTATATGTGCCACTGTTAATCTAAACTTATCATCATTTGTGTGCTCTTATGAGAAGCTTTATCAGGTGGACTGGTGCACAGCCATGGTCAGGTAAGCAACGGTACGTATGATTACAGTAGGCAGCCATTTGGTTCTGTTCTGAACATGGCCTATGGAGGTCCTGTTATGAATGCCTTTGCCCAGGGAACTGTGAATCAGCCAATTATGTACCCATCCTAAGCACTGAAGAATGTATGTTGACTTGTTGAGTATGTATGTTGACTAGGTTCACAATAGCCTCTTGAAGAATGTATGTTCATCAACGTGCAGATTATAGTACATCATAGTCATGCTCGTGGGTGTAAATATGGTTATTAACTCTTCTAGATTCAAAAGAAGGCTGCCATGTTACTCTTTTTCTTAAGGCAAAAATCCTGTCCTGCTGTGTACTCTGATTTCTCAACTCCGAACCCAGTAGATCTTCATAACCATGACTGCTGCCAACCACATAAATTGTTGTTCGTGCCAGACTGCCAACCACATAAATGAATTTAAGTAATTGGGCTGGACTGCTGGATCAACAGGGGAAAAAATCCTGAATGACCAGATAATTACTTTAACTCATTGTGCTGGACTGCTGGACCAACAGAAATAAAAATCCTGAATGAAGACTTTCATCTACCAAGTATTTGTGTTGACATTGCACAACTTTTTTTAATGAAAATCAATACATCCAGTTGATACGTAGACCTTGAAGCACTTTCAACTTCTGTATAATCAGGATATACGCAACCATCCAAAGCAAAACATATGGTCTGACACACTGATGACACTTAATCCTATGGCTTGATTGTGCCTGGGTAAAAATAACTCCTTAGCCACATGCTCTAGTCGTTGAGATGTTGCAGTAATCAAATCGTTTGACATTGCATAATGAAAGCAAATCAAATGACAGATGAATCAACTGTAGCCTGGCATGCATGCCCCCCCCCCTCCTCTTTTGGCACTCGTTACGTATGTAGTAATTGTAAGTCCTTGTGTCATCTGTCAATGCTAGCTTTTTCTTAGTTGGCTTTTGGCCTTTGCGTTAGGTGAGGAGGAAAGATAAGATTGCCTGGTGCCTGAATATATGGCCAGTTTTGATGTTTGATAGGTCTGATGGTTTCTTTTACTAGTGCAGTTCCACCTAAACATGTTATGTGCAATACTAGTAAGTGACCAGGTCATTGTCCGAACTACCACCAAGCTTGTGCTAAGTGATGACAAGCAACTTGTCTGCTCATCGTTACTTCATAACCATGACATTCCATTAATCTGTTGCGAACCTACTATCCAACTACGTAGAACTCAGGTCATTTAGTGCATACCACTGAGGCACTTGTTGACTCACCTGGTCCAGAATTATCTTATCCTGAAACTAAAATTTACAGCAGATGCTACTCATTACTATAGTTTTCGATCCCTTGGAGGCTTCTTCAAGGTCAGAACCACACTTGAAGCCATTCATCAGAACGGCATTCCTCACAAGTAAGTTTACTTGTGATGCACCCCAGCTCCTCTACTGACCTAGCACCTAGGGCTTCTTTCCTTCCCTTCTTGTATATTCCTTGGCCACCAAAGCACATATCATCTCTGTCCTATCTCCTACTATACTCTATTCCGGTGCATCTGAAATCATGTCTGCATAAGTACTGCACCTGCAGGCTGCAGCAGCTTTCTTCTGCACCCTTTCTGCCTCCAAGCTTTTGCGTCCTTGCAGATGCAGCTGCAGCCTTTGCACCTGGGATCGATTTGATCATTTGAAGCAGCCTCAGCAATCGTTGACACAGTGGCACATGCACGCACAAGAACACTTGTTCATTTGTCTCAGCTGAGCGTGCACAACATCTCGCCGATCAGAGCCAAAGCAGGCGCAGATCACCGGGGCGATGCAGGAGGCCGGAGGCAGCGACGACGTCCACGTCCTGGACGCCGATTTCTTCTTCTGCGTGGCCGCGACGTCGAGGCGCAACAAGAGCAACATCTCCTACTTCCACACCAACGCGGCCGCCGGCGAGGACGCCAGGTCGGCCCTCGCGCTGGCCGCGCTCTGCCTCGACCACGCGCCCGATCACCACCGGTGGCACCACCACACCGTCGCCGGGGCGAGGACGTTCGCGTTCCTCTCCGCCGGCGACGGCCGCACCTACTTCGCCGCCGCTGACCCGACGCCGGGCGCCGCCGAGGTGGTCCGGTTCCTGGAACGCGTCCGCGACGCGTGCGACGCCGCGCCCAGGAGGCGCCTCCGCGACGAGGCCGTGGCACCCGTCGCGCGGCAGTTCGCCGAGCTCCTGCGGGCCGTGGCGGGCTCCGGTGGTGCGGGGGGCTCTGCCGCCGCGCTTCCCGGAGCCTCGCCGCAGGCGAGGCTGCTGCCGCCGACGCCGCTGGCGCCGGTGTGCGCGGCGGACGCCGGTGACGAGAAAGATGGTGAGAACCAGCGGGCCGGAGCGCCACGTCGCGCCGTGCGACAGGATCGGGGAAGCGCGCGGCCGGGGTGGTGGCGATCCTGGTGGCGCCACGCGGTGGTGGTGATCGGCGTGGACGTGGTGGTATGCCTGGTGCTGTTCGCCGTGTGGATGGGGGTGTGCAAAGGTTTCAGATGTCTTACGCGATGAGTTACCGAGGGTGTGCAGCTGTAATCAGATCCATGTTGCCGTGCATGGGCATGGTTGCTTCAGTTTAGGATCTAAAAAAATGCATTCTTTTATGTTTGCCTGTGAAGTTTATCACGTCTAAAAATTGTAAAAAGATCGGTTTATAAATTAAGGCTGGCATTCTCCATGCTTTCAATAAAGAAAAATCATCAAGTTCATGCATGACGAGCATCACATGATCTTTGGAAAAAAAAAACAATGCTTTTAAAAACAGAGATATGGTAAACAATATGCTTTATTGGTAGTACTTACGGGCAGAACAATCTCCAATGCACGTGTTTGAGCGTTACTCATTGTCAGTACCACATGTTATCAGGATGTAAGAATGTGTTAAGACGATAATAGTAACAGTTTACGGTGAACGCATTCGTGGCATTGTAGTATGAGGAAGCTAAATAAAGATTTTATGCATGATGATTCTCAAAAACTTATTTGAAAGAATGACTGTATGCATTCTTGCTAACTACTCCATCCGTTTCAAATCGTAAGGCATTTTGACGTATTTAGATACAAAGTTATTAAGTTTAGATGCTACTCCATCCGTTTCAAATCGTAAGGCATTTTGACGTATTTAGATACAAAGTTATTAAGTTTAGATGCTTTTAGATATATACTATACGTACTAAAATTTATGTATCTAAATATGTTTCGCTTATAATCAGTCATGCCGATCAGCTGATGGGACTGTTTGTGCTTATGATCAGGTTGTGTTATGATACAAAATAGTGGGGTGAAGACTCCCCTTTCTTTTTAAGAAGGAGAAACCTTCTCCGTGTGTACAAAACCTCCAAACACTGACCACGTCGGCGAGGGAATTTTTTTAAGACCAGTCCACTAAATCCACCTGGGTCTACTTATGTGGCCAATTAGACTAGAGGACCTCTGGTAGGTTGTGTTATAGGATGCATTAGCAATGCTTCCCAGGAACAGAGATACACTCGTACACGTACACAGTTCCAAACAGTAACGGGAGATCCCCATGTCCTGTCCTTTGATTGGGTTTTTAAATTTCAACCCGACGGTAGTATCAGGAACACACAACAGAAACAGTATCTGGAATTAAGGATGGAGCCGGTCATGGCCGGCGTGTTTTTGATCGCGGAAAGCGTAATATTATTCTAGTGGGTGCTGCTGCCATGTGTTGGGTGATATAGTGTTGCAGAAATGATATATGTTTTGATAATGTTAAGTATACATCGTTTTTGCAGGCTTTATTCAGAGGAGCATACTGGCTGAGGTATTGGTCGCTACTGCAGCCTGAGGAGATTAGAGGACGCATCCGGGAGACAAGTGTAGTTCTAGAGACGACTACACTACAAGTTTATGCTTCCCATGGATGGCGTTTTAATAATAGACTTGATCCTCCGTAACTTATGTTTTATTTATGTTCCTTGTGTTAGCCTGCGAACTGACTTTTTCTGTAACAATCATAACAAAAAACCAGGCTACGTGCTATACAGAGGCCGGAAACTTTGTTTCCATTATTAAAAAATGGCCGGCGTGTCTGGCGCCGTTGCTTGTTTCAATTAAGCACTGGCAGAAGCCAGGATACTGGAGTGATGGAGTCCGTGCCCGTCATTGAATCCTTGTGCGGTGCAATGCAATACAGCCTCTTTCCAGCGCATGTGGGTATTGCAGCATAGGCAGTTTAGTACAAGCTCTCGGTTTAGTGGTTTACTAGGACAGTTCATAATGTACCAGCACACAAGATTTCCCAGTTTGAGGGCGTACGTTGAACAGCGCAACTCTGAAACTCACATCACAGGCAAGGCAATGCACCAAAGCCAGCTGATAAGAGAACACAGAAGAGGGGGAAAACGAGAGAGAGAAAACATCTCAATTGCAATGTCGACTCGACTCAAGCTGGGTAGTCTGGATTGGGCCATCGCGATGTCCTCGGCATAAGTTTCTTCGGTCCATTTACGGCCCATAAGGCCCATACGCAGACAATCTTTTCCATGGAAGTGGTTGGAGTTGGGCAGCGGGTGGTTGAGAAATGGCGATCAGTCGAGTTCCAACTTCCAACTCTCACGCCCATCCAAAGAAAGGTGGTAGAAAAAATATCCTCATCTTTACATTAACAAAAGGGAAAGAAACAACAAACCCTAATAGCCTACGACCCCGACAGGAGATCGGAATCCACTTTCCTGTACGAGCACCGGCAGCAGCTCGTCTTTCCCTGAAAAAGACATACAAAAAGAAAAAGACACACCCCCCGTCTCTTCTTTTGCTTCCCGGCTCGTAGATCGTAACCCCCCTGATGCTGAACTAAGCCTGCGATCAGCAGCACTAATCGTTGCTGCTCAACCTCTCAGCGTCATGGTCAAATTACTTGTGCATGTGAGATTAGCATCTCCATCGCCTTTTCTATACCATGGCAGTTGGCAGAGACCAGAGCGTGCCCTCCTGGTCTGGTATGGTCTCTTCCCGGGTGAACGCAAACAAAGGCAGCCGTTCTTCAGAGAAACGGGCAGTGCCTTTACCCCCCGGGCTGTCCGTCACAAGCACTCATGAGCCGTGACCCGGGGCGCCTTGGCCTTCAATGCCCGGCGACGTCATGGATTCATGGTGCTTCTTGTTCTTCTTCGTCACATGCCAGGAGGATGGAGCTGATCGATGCCGCCGATGAGAAAAGTCTTTGGTCCGGCGTAACTCAAGCTGCAGCGAGGACTGGAAGCGCGTGGTGTACGCTTTTAGGGTGTGTTTAGATTGTAGGAAAAAACACTGTAGCATAAGAAAAACACTGTATCATTCGCTGGGAAACGTGTTTTGTGAGGGGGAAATAGTAAAAAGTTGGAATAAATAGTAAATAGTTGGAAATCTGAACATGGCCTTAACTGCATGTTCCTCCTCCTGGTGGCTGCGGCAGCTGCTGCCCGGACCGGTGGAGTTGTGGTGAGTGCAGTGCAGTGCTCTGGGCTGTCATCTTCCCGGCAGCTGGTGCTGGTCAAACAAGGCTCTCGATCCTCACAGTTGGAGCCAGCTGCCACCGACTATTTTAAAACCATGCTCACAGTGCTTGAGACTTGTGTCCATGCCTCTCCTCGCCACTAGCTGCTGTGTGATGTGAGCATCTTTAGGAGTAACCAAACATTTGTTGCCATGCAGTCAAGGCAAACATCCTTTCAATCTTGTCTAAGCAATCTTTTTCCAGCAGTCATGATAGTAAGCCAGGGCACATGCTGCACTGCTGTTGCTCTGAACAAAGTAATACCAGCTTCATATCTCCATATATTGGACCATTACACGTGCTTCCTCCTATCCTACCATGCATATATGTGTGTGAACCTGAAAAACAACAGCACCAATGCACGGGTGGTTGGCAATTCAAGTTTGGAGAATATTTGTGACCGCAATGTGTGAGCCACACGTACGTTCGTTCCCATTTTTGTTTGGTCCAGCCGGTGAAAAGGGTGACGGTTCGTTGGTCTTTCGCGGTTGCCCATCCAGGACGCAAGAGATGCTCGCGATGCCATCCATGGCGCCGGGAGGGATCCATCCATCATCTCCATCTCTGAGCTGTCGCGTTCGATCCGATATGCTGGCATGCGTGTGTTTGTTTGCTTGGAGTACGTTCCCGGCCAGCAGCTGGCGGATCGAGATCAGGTTGGTTAGGGCTGAACGGAGAGCCGGAGAGGTATGGGCCAGGAGGGTCGGGTCGCCGGGAATCATACGCATGGATCCATGCGCTTGTCCTCATGGTTAGAGACGACGTGTTAGTTGCCTTGCCTGTCAGTCCGTTGCTTGCGCCTGTCGTCTACTACTAGTGCAGCGAGTCGAGTTGGCGTCAGTCATTAGAAAGGCCTTTCTGTGACGCCGCGGCCTTGACCGTATTTCCTCGTCGGCGGCCACCGTCGGCTGCGCGACGGTGGCGGCCGGAATGCGCGCCACGTCACCAGCAGATATCGTTAGGTAACGAACCGCTGGCTGTGGCGCCGTACGGAGGTGGGACGGGAACAGACAACACAGCAGTCTCCGTTGGAGAGGAAAAGGAGAGGAGACGACGGCGTGCAGGGCTGCACTCTGCATCGGCGGCCCCGAATCGAAGGGGACCGGGACGGAGAGGCGGCAGCCACAGAATCTGCGACGGGTGGCCCACCGCCACATGCCTCGAGATCCGCACCACGCAATTAGGCCTGCTAATTGGGCCTAAACCCAAACCTTCACCGCACCAATCTGTTCTCGTAGTGGCAGCAAATAGAATCCACTCCAATCCAAACTTCCGCCGTCCCATACCAAACCAACCCAAACTGTTCAACGTAGAATATACAAACCAATAGTCTAACTAGTGTTTCAACCCATTAAGACACCGTTTGGGAAACTATGCACTCGTCTTCCTCCCTCGCCCTCCCTCGGTCCCTTCTCTCCCCACGGAATCGAGCGCTGCTTCCTGACGCCGGCGTCGAGCACGCACTGCGGGGAGCTCCTGCCCTGGCGTAGCATGCGCCATCATCTTGCCCAGGGAGAGGCCATCTCGTGCGTGAACCCGCGGATAAGCACGGAGCGTCCGGCGGCAAGGTCGCCGACCTCCGTCCACGGCACAGAGGTGCGGCAGTACAACGGTCTTGGCGGAGCTATTGTGGCGGCGCGGAGGTGCAGCAGCACTCGCGGCCATGGCGGAGCTACAACAGCATGGTGGCCAGGGCGGAGTTCTTGCAACGGCGTGGTCTGTGCGGAGGTGCGGCAGCACGACGGCGAAGGCGAAGCTGTGGCGACGGCGCTGAGGCAACCCTCCGTTTACAACCCACACCAAACCCAACCAAACCGCTAGGAACTAGAATCCAGGTCAAACCAGCTCATCTACGTCATTGGCCCATTAGCACCCAACCCAAACGAGTACATAGCAAAGTCCAAACTATTAAAGTTATTTCAGCCCAAACCAATTAGCAGGCCTACACGCAATGATTTGACCGACGCGGGGCCCGCTCCGCACTGGCGCCCGTATCAGGAATTGCTGTACCCACCCGCTGCTTCTTCTGAGATCAGCGTGTTGGTCGCTCGCCTCTGCTCCAAGCGCAAGCAGGCAGCCGTCTCCTGCACAAATTCATCAAGAGCAAGTCCACCAAAGTCCAACTCAGAACGTGGAGATTTTAAATTTCCTGATGCGCCGTAGCCGTAACACACAGATTGGGGGGTGGTACACTGACGGGAGCGGAAGGCATCCAAGAACATTTTTCTCACTGCCAGTTACCGCAGCTGTCGTGTTCTCTTATACGGCGAGGATGTGTTCAGATTGGAAGTAAAATCTATTTTTTCTAGATGAATTGTGTACTGTGAAGCGTGTTCTGTTAGTGGGATGAATAGGAAAAACTTGTTGGAGAAGTACTTTTTCCTTGAATCTGAACACAGCCTATATTTCCTCCTGCGTCGGCGCAGCCACATAGGGAGAGGGTCTACTAGGCTGTGTTCAGATTCATTCAGATTCAGTAAAAAATACTTCTCCAACAAGTTTTTTCTATTTACCCCACTCACAGAACACGCTTCCCAGTGTACTGTTCATCTAAAACTTTCGCCCACTAATTTCAACCTGAACGCAGCCTGTACTCCTGCGTCAGCACCTCAGCAGCTCGGTAGTGAGCAGGCACGCGGGCCGTACCTGGGCCGCACGTGCCGGCGGGGCAGCAAGGAGGCAGTGGACGGTGGCTTTTTGGGCACAGGTGGGGGGACCTCGATGGCCGCACAGCCGGGGCGGGCCCGCTTTACAGCTGGTCTCGTTCCTCCCCGGGGGGACACTCTGTCCAGTCACGTGGGACAGCCTCTCGCTCTCACTTGGGTGCGCGTCGCGCCAATTATTTCCAGAATTATTGCGCCCAAACGGAGCCTGGCCCTCCCGCCAGATGCCGATGCATGGGTGAAACATGCATGCTAGCTAGCGGTAGCCCAGTACTACGTGAGCGTATGCTCTCAAGAGAGGAAAAAAAAACCCCCCACTGACCACATGAGCTTGAGCAATAATATTGAGGGATTTGCTTCCATATTGCATTGTTCATTCGATTTCCATTGTCCATTCGATTCCATCAGCCACAAAAATTTCTCTTAGATTATGTGACAGTGTGACACTAGGAAACAGCACACGTCGGAGGATTGCGTGGACCAGACGTTGATGGGTTCTATTCTAGGGGCTTTGACGTCTACCCGCTGCGTGCGGAAAGTTCAGCCGCCGGTCGATAGACCAAATCGAGCGTTCAGACATTCGGAGTGCAGAGCTAACACAATGATGAACGGTTTTCAGACTACGATAATAACAGGCTATGCAGAATTTTGGCCTATTAACCGCGACAGAAAGGGAGGAAAATAAGCAAAGTATGTTACCTGGAGTCCTGGACCATGGAGGTATATGTCCCAAATGCCGAGTACGTTGCCGCTACCTTCAATCCTTCACCATATTCCTTCACCATATTCTGCCAAGCGTGCATGAAGACTGACGAATAAGACATGTGAGTAGTCCAATGACATGCAGTTTTAAGTATAACTGGAAAGGCAATTGCTACGGTACTCTAGAATAATTGTGAACCGTTGATCTGGGTAGTTATAATGAAGTATTACCTCCTAAGAGGTAATAGATTGAGTGTATTCCGTAATTAATAAGCTATGTATGCATACGGTGTCCACTACGATGCCCACGCCTGCAATGGACGGATCACGTCTTCTTCTCAACGCCTCGCCTGCAACCAGATGGATCACGTCTTCTTCTCAACGCCGGCAGAGCATGCCGTCGCCGTCGAGACTCAACGGCGGCAGTCGCTTTGGCCCAGTTGCCAAGTGTCAACTCTGTTTAATTTTACAGTGAGCCTACTGTCAATTAGTGTCGTGAGTGTTTCAAAATCCTTAATTGAATTGGTGTGAAAAGTTCTGGATGTAATTGCAAACCATGTGATTGTTTTTAACCTACGACGTTACGGACAGGGGAATCGTGGGATATGAACCCAATCGTCGTCCGCACGGCCAATCGCACCGGCGCCGCCCCCAACATCTCCGACGCCCTCACCGTCAACGGCCAGCCCGGCGACCTCAGGTGCTCGTCAAAGGACACGACCACGTTCATGGTGAAATCTGGCGAGACCAACCTGCTGTGGTTCATCAACGCGGCACTCAACACGGAGCTGTTCGTCTCCATCGCCGGCCATACCATCCATGAGGACCATGGCCGTGGTTGCCGCCACCTTCACGGCGAGCCTTTGCGGCCTCCGCAAGGCGGAGCTCCCATTACGCGTCGACGAGAGCCTGGGCGGGGGAAGAGGACGGCAAACTGCCTGGACGAGGGAAGAGATGGAAGAGCACCCGGCGGCAGCGGTGGAACAGATCGGCGAGCGCGAGAAGGAGACCGAGAAGTGCCGTTCCGAGAAGGGGAGAATATACGAGGCAGTTTCTCTCGCGAGGATACGGAAAGGAAATACAAGATTTTTCTTTAAAATAAAATAAAATATAGATACTTTTCTCTTTTATCTATTCCTTTTAATTATTAATTATACTAAATCGACGGCTGTGATGTATTCAAAGTCTTACCTCCTAAGAGGTAAGATGGAGTACCTTAGCAAGGCCCAACTGGAAAACATGCTAGGGGAGAGCAAACATCGTCGCAATCTTTTCGCAAAACAGAAGCAGGAACATCAGAACATGACACTAACTAGATGAATATTAGACGGCACAATTCAACGCCCCACCAATGGACATTCTTTTCTCCCAAAGGTTAAGACACGCAAACCCCCTTTTTTTTTTCCAACATCACTGACACCGCCCAACATCGCCCTACCAGAAGGGATCCAAATTTCATTGAGTGGAATCCAAAATGCTGCGCAGTATGGCACGAGTTAACAACCTTTTCCATAGCAGTCGGCTTCGTTGCCGACTTGCCGTCGTTCTTTTCCTTGTTCACCGGGTGAAAGGTGACATGACCCGGGATAGTTGTTGGAAATGGGCAACTGGCATACTGGCCAACAAAAGCCTCGTTCACGAGCAACAAGAATGCGAGATGGCGCCCTAACATGCAAAATTACTTTGGCACCCCCAGTTCCAGGTCAGTCAACCAGTCAACAGACACAGCCAAACTGACAGTGGGGAAGTAAATCCAGCAAACAGATACAGATACATACGTCAGACGATACTGGACCAGGCTTGATTCCTCCCTCGTTCAGAGGAAATACTCCAACAGACTGTAAGAAAAGATTCCCATTGCAACGAAGTCCTCGTAGCTAGCCAAATGATTAGAGAAGATCAAGGTACGAGGAAGAGCACATCTAAGAAACCAGTACGTACCCAGAGTTTTCTTCGTCATTGGGAAATGCTACCCTCATACTATGTTCACACCAATTACTACAGTTCAGGCCTTCAAGGGAGAATATAGGAAGGATAACTTCCATGAGGGAATCACCTCCTATATGAAAAAGGATAGGAACTGCTTTTCTGGAGAAAATAACAAGACTTCCAGAACCAGAATGTGGCGAATCAAGCATTCACTGAATTTCTGGATGAATAAAGGGCGCACATGCAATGTTGTGTACTTCGCCCAATATTGAAGCACCTCCCCTGCTAAAAGCCAGGCCATAGCCCCCACACATTGATAGTATCATCTGAGAACTCCGGCCAGATTAGAAAAAGACATTCCATCCTTCTTGATTTAGGATCTACTCTAATCACTCCAATAAAACTAAAATTCTTGTCAATTGAACTTTTTTGCCCCCAATTAAGATGAGAAGTGCATCCGCCATTTCATACTGGATATGCATTTATTCAAGTCAATTAATGTTCTTGTGTCCTATACCTTAAACAAAATTCTTTTGGTATATTCCCCTATATTCATCAGAAAAAAAAAGAGAAAGGGACAACTATTAGAGTATTAGTTGGCAGTAACGCAATGCATATGCATGGATAGGTACATATACACGGGGTGTCAAAGATTGTATTGTTGCTGTCTGAGGTGACAGAGTGATGGACGAGGCTGTTGCTATCAAAGATGGCTTAAAAGACACGAGAGACCTAGGTTAGGAGCTAGAAAAAGACGCAAAAGCTTTGGCACTGCGTCCCTGTCGAGCCACGGAACGGAACGGAACAGAACAGATTATTTCCTCCCGACCACACTAGCTGGGTAGGCATCTCCAGCCGTCCATCTCCAGATCAGACCTGATGGCACATCATGCACTCCCTTCAGTTTGCCAGGCAATGCACATCATCATCTTCGCTCGTGGAGAATGCCTTTGTGTGTGGTTGATGATGTACTATACAAAAGTCTCCGGCCTCCACTACAGTTTGTTGCTCTAACTCCAAGTGGCTAGGGTCACGAGTGCTCAAAATAATACTGTATCAGACTATTGCTCTAGTCTCTTTTTTTTATTTAGTTTCACAAATGGTTGGCTAAAGATATCGTCTACTGACAGTCTTGACACTAAATATTTGTTACGGCAACCCAGGGGAAACTAATTAAACTAAAAATAATATCCACTGAAGTGATGTTGCTATAGCCAACTTCACAAACCTCCAAGTGCCAAAGAACTCAGTCACAGGATCACCTGTGTATGTACTCATACCTACTATGCTCCGCTAGAACAGATAAGAATTCATCATTGTTTTCTTAATGTTATAAAAATTCCATGCAAATCAATTTGCAAACATACAATGACCAATCAAATCCAACTATCAAAAGCACACATGTTAAGATTCAGATAAGTTCGCGCTCTCTAATCCCACTGGAATCGTCCCCATCCTCCGTTCCATTTCTGCCACTCTCCAGACAAGGACAGCCCAACACCACCCTGTAACTACTGTTCACTACTTCACTCTGGTAGGGGTAGTAGGGTCATTTACCTACTATTGACGGGGTGGGGGTGTCTCCCGGTGCGTGGTATTTTGATATGAGCGTGGCTTGGACCAAAAGGACATGGCTGGTGCATTATAGCAAACACATAGTATATATTGTTGTTTCTGTACCCACCCTCCCTCCTCCCTCTCTCTCTCTTCCCTCTACCCCCTTTTCCTCTAACCTTTAGCTTTCCTCCCTCCCTCGTTCCCTCCTCTCCCATCTCCTCTTCCCTTCCTCTAACAAGAATTAGTCCTAGCCATTCAGATCCTAAGTTGCTGACCTTGCAGCTTCTCGTTGGAGATAGATTTGCTGGTTCTCAGTTTGGAGTATCATGAGTCCACCGAGTGTGATGGGTCAGTTTGGAGACACAACCTACACCAAAGTTTTCGTTGGGGGACTCGCATGGGAAACTCAGAAGGAGACCATGAGGAAGTACTTCGAGCAGTTTGGAGAGATCCTGGAGGCCGTTGTCATCACTGACAAGAACACTGGCAGATCCAAGGGCTACGGATTTGTATGATCCTACACAGTTCATCACTTTTATACACATTTAATTTCAGTATACTTTCTAAACATTTTGGCTCCCTGTCCATGTGTCCGTTTCTTTCTTTCCTCGTGCAATATGCAGTGTTTACTTGATTTCAGATAATCATGCACCACAAATTCACATTGTAGGTTACCTTTCGGGACCCGGATGCGGCGATGAGAGCTTGTGTTGATCCCGCGCCGGTGATCGACGGAAGGAGGGCTAATTGTAACCTGGCTTCCCTTGGAGTTCAAAGATCTAGGCCTCCAACACCCCAGCACGGTTAGATATTTACCGTTATTTCAATGGCTGTACAAAGTAAAATAGAGGGAATAGTTAGTTAACTTGCTCCATTGAAAGCCTTTTATGACAAGCTTCGAGTTGATTGAATAGAGCACTTCACCAAAAAGTCCTTGAAAACGAAGACTCATAATCATTACAAATGCACTGCTCTTGTATGTTACCATATGTGCCTCCATGTATTATCACAAACTAGCTACCATGATTTTATGCGCTAAAGATTACTTCAAGCCACTAGAATAAGCAGAGCATAAAAAGCAAGACAACAAGATTGCCTAACTTTGATAACTGGCCAGCCTTAAATGTTAAATGAGAGTATTGTGTTGGCATCCAGTACAGAATAAATGCATAAATATCTAACTTTAATTTAGTGCTACTTTATTGTCCTAAAAATAGTGGGGTTTCCTTAAAACGGTTCAATTTCCGTGTAATTGTTTTCAGTTAGCAAAATAATATACAGACTTAAAATGACATGCTTTTTTGGCATTACTTGCTGGAAAAATGTAGAGCCGAAGGAACCTCAATAGTACAAAGATGTTAGTTACCCTCGAGCTAAGTGCCTTGTTTCAGATAATGTAGTATACTATTGGCAGGTGTGGATTGTAAATCTTGCTGATGAAAACATAATAATATATAATATGGAACAGAAACAAGAATCTTTTACTTCTATTATGTCGTCTTGCTTGCAACTGATAGACTGAAGAATGGTATCAATGTCAGAAAAAAATCACGGGACATGCACATGTGAATGCCTGAACTTTAATTACTACCTTTTCCTTATTATAATATTAGCAAGGATGTGGGTAAATTTGCTTCGTTTTTGCTGATGATGTTGCTACAGGAGGCGCTAGGAGCTTTAGAGTGATGAAATCCTTCAGCCAGCAGGCAGGGATCCAAGGTGGACTGGGAGCAGCTTTTCCTTCTCATGCCACCTTCCCTCATTATGCTATCCCACAAGGCCTCCCCTACCATGTCTATGGGTACTCTCTCTCCCCCCATTAAGTCCCCAGGCAATTTTCGTTTTCCGAGAACTCAAACAGTTTGCACTCTAAATACTAACATTCATGATAAAAAAAAATGAGTATTATTAAATTAGTTATAGAATATATTTTCATAATTAAATTATTTTAAAACATAAATACTAATACTATTTAATATAAAATTGGTCAAACACGAGCTAACTTTGACTGACACGGTTTTCATAATTACATTCTTTTTTTGGAATGTCGCCAAGTAGGGACCCTATGAAACTTGAGTATCACATGCATGACGTGCATTGCGACGTAGCACCTTGGTCAATGGTGAATGGGCTTGTAACTTTTTATCTGGCATGCCCCACCCTACCCCTCTCTCTCTCGCGCGCGCACACACACACTGACACACACAACTATAAAGTGAGCATGCGTGGTCTAGTGACACATGATAGCAGCCCAGGCAGCCCCCCCCCCCCCCCGCGTGTCAGAGAGAGAAGCCTGGTAGAACATTAGAACGGGACAAACTGGCATGATTAATTTGCAAGCACAAAACTAATACTGGTTCCTATCCTTCATCTGCAGGTACTCTCCCTACACTGCAGACTACGGTTATCCAACAGTAAGTATCTAATTGCATTGCTAGCAAAATGCTTATTTCTTTTGTTTCACTTCCATTAATTTCTGCAGTTGCACAGATGCCACCAAAAGTGCATCAAAGATTTTGCATCATGTGTTTTTCATAAAAAAATATGATAGGATAAACCATGCATGGAAAATTGCAGTGTTTAAATTTTCTGGCTATAACAATTATTAACATAGAACCATGCGAGGAGAAAGAATGCATGCAGTCTGCAACTTACCAGTACTTTTTTTCCCAGAAAGCAAGAATTACTGAACATTTTATCTTGTGCAACCTAGCTTTCAAACTAAAACTTGAGGATTGACATTCAGCTGCTGTGCTCAGTGTATGGTTTGTCATTTATGCTGGAAACAAGTCCTGCAGAACCTGATAAACTGACAGTTAGACTAGTCCCAATGAGTAGTATCATAACTGTCAAGATGCAACTTAGGCACGAAAACCAACTTTTGAAATCCGCACACATTTTTTGGGTCCCTTGTCATAGACGCAATTTAGATACTAATTAACTGATTTGTGCTTTCTAAGAAACAACACCATGATACTATGCATTGCAAGGGTTGTATCATTCTCTTATAATGTCACATGTCGTGATACAATGGATTGAGATTAGCCTTATCATACCTTTTCTAAAACATATCTGCAGTAGTGTGTAAAGCCCATCAACGAAAAACATGAATTGGTGAAATATTCACTCAAATGCTGTTATATTCTGTTTATATGGAAAACAGAATTAATAGCCAGTGCGCTACTTTTTGCTTGAACATGGTAAAAGAAAAGTTTCAACAGCTTTCTATCATCAAACAAATGTAAGATGAAGAAGCAAAGAATACAGCCATATTATATGCAAAATCATGTTTTGTACTGGAAATCTAAAGGGCAGTAGCATTTGCCACAGCCGAAGGTTTTATTTACCCCCTTTTGGGGGACATATGTAAAAACTAAAGACTAGAGCACTGCTAGAGAGCTTCTCAAATATTTTTTTAATGGAAACCGATAATCTGGGAAAGCATGAGCTAACTGCCTAGCTGCCCCTAAAAAGATTCACCTCGTCCTACCTGTCCTGCATATTGACCATAATATTCATTGACAACATCTAAACTATCCTTTCAAAATCCTTTCTTTCTTCAGGTTTGATACTTAAGTGGAAAGACTTATTTGTCATGTAGAGTCAAATATTAACTCGTGGATAGGCAATTGCTCTCCAATATTCCTCAAAACAATCATTCAAGATGATGAAGGGCCCAATCTCTACTCTCCACTAGAAAATACCTACCCTTTATATGGAGCAATGTAGTGCTCAAAACATAGTGGTTTCTGGTCCTAGCAACTTTTATCTTACCCAACGCCACATGGTATGGGGCCATAGTTTGTCCATCTCTAGTCAGCAGACCCATTGTGAACCAAATACGATATAACAAACACCCCAACTAGGAGCATTGTAGCAAAGCATATCTTAAAGTAGGTACATGGGTTTACAGTGACTATTATAGCAAGCATCAGACAATATTAAGCTTTCTAAAACGTCATATACTTAGAAATGGAGTGGTAGATAACAGAATTTATGATCAACATAGAAACTTAAATTTGTTTCTCTTGTCTGTTAAATAGAACTTCTACAATATCTATGGAGGAGCCCAGTACCCATTATATGGAGCAGGAGCAGCTGGCATGGTGACGGGAACAAGTCCCTTTTATCCATATTTCCAGTTAGGGCAATCAGGAAACACTACAACGAACTATACAACTGGACAAGGCTACAACATGCAATACCCACAAATGTTCCACTTCTCTACTATATCATCTACAGCTGCAGCTGTGACGGGCTTTGCTCAGCAGTTTGGAGGACCATTGTCACTAGCAGCAAGCCCTCAAGCCCAAGCAGGTATTTCCAGTTATTCTTGATATCCACTTAGAAGCATCATAAAAGGACTCAAAAGTCAAAACCCACTAGTGCATTTGTCATCCTAGCTTAATGGAGTACTCAATGAAAATTCCAAAGTTTAGGACACATATCGTCCTAATAATCTCAAGCATTGATTTGTCAATCTGGCAGTTTACAGTACACGAATGTATACCAGGGTGCATGCATTCAAAACAGTAGAAAATGTTCATTACTTCATAAGTATGCTTGCATTAGTTTGCTAAGAAATCCATATACCATGTTCTTAGGATTAGTTGATCAATTTTCTTTTCTGCTCAGTTGTGGTACTAATATCTTGACAGTGTGTGTCCCCATTAAACAGGCATGACTATGGCACTCACAGCTCCGACCCTGCCAACTCCAAATCAGGCTGCTCATCCTTACCGGTTGATTCCCTCACACTTTGCAGTCTCTGCTGCTCCAGAGCAACCCTTGGCCTAACCATGGTCTCCCATCCCATTGTTGCTGTCCTGTTCTCGTTTCCTACGTGTTGAGTCCATGCATCCATCTCTAACACCAAAAGGCACTAATGTAGATCAATGTTCATCAGTCAAAGTGCTCACTTCCATATCTCACATGATTATGTGGTGATTGGAAAACAGCTTTAGCCCCAGGATGGGCTCAAGGCTTCATGCCCCAAGGATGGGGTGTACTAACAGACAAGCATAAACCCCAACCATTCTAACAACAGTCCAAGGAAGGACTTCATCTGGAAGAATTAGTTTCAGCCCTAGTAAGACAATGCTGTAGCTAAAGAAACTAAATGGCAATCATGATACAGGGAGGGTTACTTCATGATGATACTAGTCAAATTGGACAATAATGACAGCCAAAACAACTGATTGAACTGGCATGCCACTCCCATATATAATCGGTAGAATCCCAACTGTATCTAGCTTAGTCTTCGTGCTTCTGGGTGAAGCATGAACCATTTAGCAAACTCCAATCCTCTAGTCTTTGGTGTTACCTAGAGCAAATGAATTTGACATATGACCAGCGACTACTACTTATGTAACCAATCGCTCACCTTTTCTATGCAATGATTAGATGCACCAACTAACATTTCATATGATCTTTCAGTTGATAGCTTGCATCTAGGTGGTCAAGGCTCTAAGGAGAGCCTGTGCCCCTAATCAGAGACAGGCTCAGAGTAGTGCTAATGTTTATTTTTAGCAGTTGGCACTACCTCCTGTCATTCCAAACACAGTATTGGGTACTCCCAAGAAGGCTTTGGAGTAGTCAAGCACTGATGTGTAACTCATTAACACAATGGACCCATAGATAAATTTTTATTGTCTTGGGTCAACCACTCATGTAGATGTCATTACTTCTCGGTGTTACTATCATGGTTAGGTCCAGGTCGCCTACCTCCTCCTCATCCCACTTCATTCCCTTCACTCTCTCTCTGCACGGCGCAGAGACCTTGCTATTAATCTACTATTCCCAGGCACGGTGGTTGTAATAATAAAGTAGCACTATGCTACTTGTAGGACATGAACTATTTGTTATTTCACCTTTCAGATGTACTTAATATACATATCAGTAGTCCGTACGTTATTTGCAAGCATTGTCGTGCTGCACTGCTCCATATGATTCTGTGTAAAATATGTCCACTGTGTTGCACATTTCCTAGTCACCACCCTTTCAATTGCCTATGCTCCAGTTGTATGTAAAACTATATCTGTGAAAGTATGCCTTTATAAGCATCAACTTGCATAGTCGGATGAACACCAGGAAGGTTGAGAATCCTGAGATAACACTCAAACCCAGTAGTATGATGTCCATTATTTGCTATCGATGTCTTGCTGGCAGTGCCAGATAAGGGATTCTGAGGAAATTCCAATGGCAGCAAAGTGATTTACCCAATTTGGTAACACATCAGGCTCTATTGAACAAAACACTGTTGTTGCCTTATAATGTGCAGAGATACTAGTACTAGACTGCTATAGTACTGAAAGGTCATCATGTGCAGACTACTATTATAATTAATTATGCATTTTTAACAATAATAAAAAAATTTAGGCAAACACTTTACCTGACCTCTGCAGTCTATGCAGAATTGCAGACAAAGATAACGTCCAGCCCGTGATAACTAAATTCCCCGAAAACCTGTATCATGACAGTTTAGATCATTCACTAGTTGGACATTCTAGCTAAATATTGAAAATGCGGCATCATTAGTGCCCTCCTCCTTTTGGCAGGGACAGTTATAGCCTAATTCAGTGCAAGATTAAGCAAAAACATAAACAGCACAGAATTTGGCCTGATAATCCTGTGAAGACATTGGTAATGTAGCATTGTACCAGAGATCCTGGAAAGACTTACCAAGTAATCTTGAAGTTGAGTACACGTTAGTATTGGAGCAATGACTAACATGCAAAATCTTAAAAAGATAACTCGATCATGGGGAAAGACTACACCGAGCTTTGTTCTAAGAAGATGCCATGCTTCTAACCCCAGTCAGGACAGGAGTTTCAGTGAATCCAGAATTTAATGCTCTGAATGGTCTACCACTAGCATCCGTGCATATCGGCAAATGATATACCCAGTTAAAATATATTGAAAATAAAAAAAAGGCCTATCAAGCTTTCGTGAACATGGACTCAGGGATTTAAATATTTGAACAAGCTGCAGAATAATAAGCAAACAGTTCAGACCATAGTGCTTCATGCGTTCACATCTCTTATAAGAAAGAGAACCATGTCCAGTGCAAATAGATAGCCCATTAAGGAACAACGTCACATCCCTTATAAGAAAGAGAACCATGTCCAGTGCAAATAGATAGCCCATTACGGGACAATGGTCCGCAGACCACGATCTGGAAGTATGGATAGCTCATACGACAAACACTAACAATAAGCTATGACATATCTTCATGGTAGAGATGGAGTCCAAGACCAAGACGTGCACAAGCACGACGAAAAGCCATAGCTTCTGCCTTCTGTACAGGATCGCCATAGCTTGTATCATCAATAGAAGCAGTTCCAGTGGCCTCTCTGTAGACCTGATTGGGGAAAAAGAGAGAACAAGGCAGCGTTGTCAAGATATTCTTTATGTTAGCTCTAGCCATATATTATATATTAAGTAAAACTGCTTGCTTTTACAACAGCATAACACAGGGGAAACATTTCAACCAGTTAACAGCTCATATTTATCAACTAATGTCATACAGCAACATTGAGATGAGTTGACATAAACAACAGAATACTGAGGATGTTTCCCCAGCATCTTTACTCTGTTTGCTTATGTTTTAATTATGTACTACAACTAGAAGACTGTCTCCCAACATGGGTCCACTTTCTTCAAGCGAAGGGACCTCCCTTTGCATGTTTCAGTACTAAAAACAGAATAAACTTTAGCATAGACAAACAGGCATGGCCAGTTTGCAAAAGCACTGTATCAAATGGCCAGTTTGCAAAAGCACTGTATCAATAAATAACAAGCTACAACAAAGCCATTTTCTTCAGAAAAAAAACATCTGGTGACAGAGATGAAACTAAATAGATCATTAACAAAAACATGGCTATGCAACACAAAACCTGTATAAACAAACCTTCATGAATTATGATAAAAGCAATCCACATTTCAGAAGAGCATTGGTAGATATAGTGAAAAGAAAGGCTAAATAATGCCTGGGAACTGGCAAATCTAAGACAAACATCGATGTTCAATAATCGCAGTTAACTGGTAGATTGTGAAAGAAAAATGGAAGCAAATTCATCCACAGATTGCCAAAATCTAAGCCATAAGTTCAGCCAATTGCTCAGGGTTCAGTATAACCTTTAGTTATTGAGATCAGTCATATATGTATACAAGCACTTTGTAGAAGCGAGGAGGTACCTCTGCATCAATTCCATGAAGAGTCACGCGATAGACAACAGATACAGATTTCCCGTCAGATGAATAAACAATGCTACGGACCTCACCAGACCACTCTGCAATGGATTGCAAAAAGGATTGAAGCAGAACAAGAAATTTAACTCCCCAACAGTTCAGCCTGTTTGAACTTATGCCATCAACAAGAGGGCAAACAAATATCTGATTTAACGATAGCCAAAAGTTTACCTGGAGCATGTATGTTGAGAATTTTGTTCACAATGTGCCTGCAAGAGGCACCAGAAGTGAGATCACAAGGATACAAAAAGGAAATGGGTCGGGATAAAGGTTATTGAGTTCAGCATCTTTTCCTCTAAAATGCCCATGGTATAAAATCAAAGCAGTTATTACTTATTAACCATAAACCAAAAAGAAAATAGGACGTCTGGATTGCTGATGAGCCTAGACTGTCTAGAACTAATGCCAAACATGTGAATTCCATAAGAGCTATGATTAGAGAATTGGTAAGATCATGGTTAAGTTCTCAGTGCATGACAGTTTTCTTAGATTCTCTTCAATTTAGAAAGCCCATAGGTCAAGGTATTCTATCGAAGTGTGGTAGCTTTCATCTTAGTTAATGATCATCAGCCGTCAAGTTGATCAAAACCGAGTTAATGATTCGTCAATTGTGACTTAAAGAGCAGCACTGAAGGCATGAACCAACAATCAAGTAATTCTTAGGAGTACTAGATATCATCTCACTTCAGAGAATTACATGACATTCGTAACACTTATTTTACAATATATATTCTTTATGGAAATAATGTGATTAGATAAACCTACCATCAGCTATTTTTATTATAAAAAAGGGAAATATCCCGGTTTCAATTAGCGAAACCAGGACACATACTCAGGCATAATCACGCTTACATATAAATCTGTAAAATAAGACAGGATCAGGTTAAAATGAGCACACAAGTCCGCACTGAATCAATCGTTCGCAGCATTGCACGACAGAAGCAAAGTTTCGATGATTGATCGCTACCGACACGAGGGGTTGGGCTTACCATGGGATGTACTTGATGGCGAAGCCATTATCCTCGATGCGGGTCTTCACGAGGGAGTCGGGAACCCTCTTTCCGAGCTCCTTGAGGACCTCGGCGAGGGGCTTGCTGATGCCCTCGGTGGGGGCGGCAACCTCGCCGCCGGCGAAGTCAGACTCCTCCTCCGAAGGAAGCTCCGGTTCCTGCGACCGCCGGGACGCGCGGGCCTTCGCGGCGAAGGGGCGTGCGAGGCGAGGGGTGGGCGCGCGGTGGAGGAGGATGCGGGCTAGGGCACTGGGAGCCATGGCGGGGCGGAGGGAGTCCCGGGGAAAGTGAGGGAGGGTTTTGGTTGGGCTTTGCAAATGGAAGGAGGCGAGGTGTCATCAAAGATTCAAGAATCCGAAATCTTGCTCCGGCAGGAGACTTCAATTGGGAATAAAAACAAGAATCTCAAATTATCGATGGAAGGAGTGAAATATATATTCCAACTACTAAATAGGCACGTGCGACACGCACGTGGTAAAAAAGTATAGCACGTGGATAAGAAACCAAAATGGTGATAAAAATATTTAGCATTTAGCAAATATACTCTCCAACTCGTAATTTTGATAAATCTGCACTCCTCGCCCCACCTTTATGCCTTTTTACAAGCAGTTTTAGCGTTGGGGTATGATGAGTTTGATTTAGATGAGAGTGAGAAACATTTTTAATTATACCTGTTCTCCGTAGTATAGACAACTAAATAGATATGGATTAGAACCCAAGTAAACATAATTTTACCCTTTACTTAATTTAGCTTGTGTTTGGGCTAGTTTTTAAATGAATATGGTAGGAGCTTCTGTTTGGGCTCGTCGAAACTACCAAGGAACAGCGTGCACATAGCTTGGGTTAATGGGTCTATCATCTTTTTTTTTTAAGCGTCAATGGGTCTAGCATCTACATTTCTGTTAAAGAGAAAGAAAAGAAAAGAAAAAGAAAAGGCACCTGTCAGCTGGCACCAACTGGCGATGAGCCCGCGTGAGCAATCGAGCCAGCTGCTAGTAGACCGCGAGGTCAGGCAACAGCAGCGCTACCTCGCGTTGGCCACGCCAATGGGCCGACGAGCGCAAGGGAGGGAGGGGCTCTCAGATGGGCCGCGGCGCTGCTGTTGCCTGCGGGCCGGCTACCGAGCCGATTTTGGGAGCATCGGCGGGTAGACCGCTCGCGTAGAGACCCATCTGTATATGCGTACAGTATAGTCAATTAAAGTTTGATCAACTTACGACACGGGGGTAGGATCATCCGGTGGTGAGAAAAACAATCCGTTTTTAGCAGAAACATTTTCTAACATGCGATTTTGGTGGGTTTGATCTTATTCCCACCTCCGTTGACCCTTATATGTGGGTCCAACGTGAGGGGTAAGGTGGACCCGAATTAAGTAAGAAACGTTTTCAATTCACGTGCGACACGCACGTGATACACAATGCAATTATCTTTCTATTGTCTTCGAGATGATCCATGGTGAAAAAATATTTTTTTACGAAAATATTCTCTAACTCGTGATTTTGATTGATAAGGAGAGACACCCGTTGTTAAAATATTTTAGTATAAAATATTTATGTAACTTTTTTATTCTATCATAATTATCTCAAAATTATGTTCTTGGCAAATTTGGGCCCGAGCAAAGACAAGGAGGTCGTTACGTGTTCTACTCTACTGTAGGATTTTTTTTAAGAAAAAAACAATACTTCCGTGGAATTTGGGTTGGTGGACAAATCCCTAGCTACTCTCTGACCTGTGGTTATTTGCTAGACGCGTGCGTCTGTCGGACCCAGTTAGTAACAAGTACGGAGTAGGCCGCAACAGCATCATGGCCCAAGCGACGCAGCGCACGCTCAGGCGGCCCACGCAACAGAATCAAACCGGGGCCTGCAGAGATGCGTGCCCCCATTAAAAAAATTATTTCAGTTAGAAGAAAATAATTTCGGTGGGTAAGAAAACATGGGTGACAAAAAAATTATGATTTTGGCAGAAACATTCTCTAAATATCAGTTTTGGTGGGTTTGACTCCCTCCCCACCCTCGTTGACCCTTACACGTGGGTCCACTATGAGGGGTACCGTGGGCCCGATTTGGGTGAGAAACGTTTTCAATTATACTCGTTCTTTTATAGATAGATTATGAACTAGAGTATTACCGAAATACAATTTGAAAACAGTATGGTTTAGAACATACAAACATACTATTTTACTGAAAAACAGATTGATCTCTATAAATTCTTTTTGGAAAAACACGAGCTGCATAATAACTTAATCTACCCACATGTGTCTTGTTTTTCTTTTTCTTTTTTTTTGCCAAACATGTATCTTGATAGCAGCATCTCTTAGAACCTACTCCTTCATATGCTCCCTTTGTTCAGACACGGTCATGTTTATTTTAACTGGCGGAGTTGTGCGCTCAACATATTCTGTTTTACGAGCGTTGTCCATGTGACCATACCTAAAGGTGTGCTAAGACGTGACATTTTACCTATGTATGATAAATGGGTAGTTGTACATCATGATATGTGAGTTTTGAAACTAAAATGTACTCTATCTGTTCCAAATTTTAATTTATTTGGCTTTTTGAACTCTCAAAGGTAATCGTTTGTCCTATTTTAAAACTTGTGTGAACATAATTGAATGTAAATCATTTTTCAAGTGTTTTTATTAATAAAATAATTCATGACAAGAAATATGATATTTTGCATAATTCATGAATAAGAAGAGTGGTTAAGCGTATGGTAGAAGAAGTCAAACGAATTATAATTTGAAACGGAGGGAGTAATAAAAACTCATAAGCTAATAAGACTATGTTAAACGGATGCCTTTAGGAAATAGGCAGTAGTGATTTTAATACTAAGAGATATTTTTTCAATAATGCTCTAGTTTTCACAAACTAGAAGAACTCTTTACTTGTTTTCTAAAAGTATATATATTGTTAAAACAATCATGTATTATAATCTAAGACGCGCACAAGAACGATACTACCAAGGTAATATATCAAACATGAAAAATTTCAGAATTTGGGTCTCAGTTCCCACGCCTTTCATTATCTGACACTCAACTCACATGTTGATTCTTCATTTTGGGTGTTTCTTCTTTTTTTTTTCTTACTTTTCTTTTTCTTTCCTTTTCCAACTCGTGGGAATGGACAAATTTGCCCCTGTCTTCCTCCTAACCCATCTCACGTCAGCTCCTGGGCAAGCAGCACGCTCGGCTGGCGACGGCTCACAGGCATTGTGGCTAGGGCAACGATGACCGGTGACGGAGACGCGCAGGGCTGGCGGGGACGACGGGCAGGAGGCGGCAGCCGATGACGACGTGCATCGGCGACTGCGGAGCCAGACGAAGAGGACCACCGGATTTGGAGTGAGCAGCCGTTGGAGTTTGGGGGCTTGGGATGAGCATGAAGAAGAGAAGGGCAAAATTGTCGATTCACGTGAATTGGAAAAAGGAAAAGAAAAGAAAAACACTGAAAATGGAAAGAAAACATCCAAAACGAAGAATTCATATGCCTTAGTGTTAATTTTGGAAGATACGACGAATTAAGCGTCAAATAATGAAATGCGTGGAAATTGAGACCCAAATTCTGAAATTTATCATCAAACCTATTACAACTGACACGCGCTTTTGCTCGCGCATCTTCAAACATTTCCCTCTGTACCTGAAGCCCACCAAATTTCCAGCGCTTTTACCACCACCGGATTTTCAAATCGAATCGCTACTCTCCTCCTTCCCCAACAGAGCAACAGAACCCTAGCCAAGCTTCGAGAACCCCGAGGCGGCGAGATGATTCTCCGCACCCCACCACAGCGGAAGCGCCGCGCGGACTCCGAAGCCGACGACGCCGATGCCGACCTCGTCGTTCTCAGGTCCGGCGGCGGTGCGAGCGCGGCAGGCCGGAGTCCAGTTTTCGACCGCCGTATGGTTCTGTACGACCGCCCCACCGCCCTCGTGCCCGCCGGCGCCCCAGGAGAGCCGTTCGAAGACATGGTCTGCACGTACCACTGCCGCCAGATGGTGAGATCGCTTCCACCCTTTACTGCCATGGTTTAGCTCATTCAACCGGCGGAGCATTCCTTATAGCGGTTGGGAGCTGCCTCTGCCGCCGTGATACTATCCAAACGTGCCCTTGAAGTCGGTACTTTTAATAATGATTTGTTGGTTCGATCAAGGGAAACTGAAATGAAGACACTGTGGTTTGATATTGTAATTCTGAGTGTGTATGCCGTTTTGATTTTTGTTTTATTTTTTGGCATGTGCGCATTTCTGAATTCTGAAAGGTGAAATCAGAGTTCATGGTAGCATTGGACACTGCAGAGAAGCAAGTTCAGGAGTATCGGACAAAAACTGATGCATTGGAGGAGCAATTATCCAAGAGCGGTATGCTTTGGTTTATCATAATTTTATCGTTATTTGTTTTCTTATGCGTGTTGTATGGGAACAGTTAATTTTATTTAGTTGTTACTTAGCTATATGAATTATGACTCTCACTTCAAGATACATCCAATTACTATCAGTCTATCACCCTCACTTGTTGGAAGTAGGAACTAGGGAAAACCACATAGTTGATATTGCCTTTTGTTCTAAGCATCCTGGAGTCAGATGTTTTCATTATATTGTTACAAGCCATTGAATCCTATACGTTCAAACGGAATAAAAAAAGCTATGTTGTATTGATGTAGAGGATGAAAGGATGCAGTTCTTGGATAAACTGAACTATGTGGAGCAAGAATTGGCAGCAACAAAGGGGCGTGAGAGCGCATTACAGGAACGGCTATTAAAGGAATTGGCTGACTATCAGGAGCGGTATCGTGATCAAGTAAAAAAAATAAATGAACTCGAGGTAGAAATCTTCTTAGCCTCTGGTTATTTTTTTTCTAGGGGACATAAACCAGAACTAAATGAACTATGTGCATGTTTTCATTCGTTGTTCTCCTGTCCTGTATTTCCTATCATATCTTTTATCAATGAACTCATAGTGGCTTGCTTCACGGTATTGTAGGTACAACTCAATAAAGAGATTGATTCTAGGATCCGTGCAGAATCATCAGCATCTTCTGCAAAGGAATCAATCAAAGACTTGGAAGGAAAGTTGCAGAGATTATCGGAAAGTTCAGAAAGGGAGAAGAAAACTCTTAGGAAGGAACTTTCATATATGAAAGAAGACTTAACCTTATCTGCTTCCAAACTTAATACCGAGGTTCATATTATTAAACTCTTTCAAATATCCATCTGCTGTTGCTTGTAGGCTTATCTATTTTAAACATTTATGATAGCTTGAGAAAACAAGACTCAGGGCAGACAACCATGAGGACGAAGCAAAGTTATTAAATGAGCAGTTGGTTGAGTTGAAAAGACAACTCGACGAGGTCAGTATTGATCTCATTTGCACAATTCTATTGTCTGCGGCATTTCCTGTTCTTGCCCCTTCTGAGAATTCCCACACTTCAATTCGTTTCCACATTAATTTATATTTTATTATGATCTTGGTCAGTGTCTGCGCGAAAAGAATGAAATGGAACTCAAGTCATTGAATTCCAGTGCTTTGCCTGATCAACGTGCCCCAACAGGTGACCAGACGTTAATCAAGCTTTTGCAAGAGGAACTCAGGAGTTATGTAAGAATTTAGTAAATTCAATATCTCCTTGATGGTAGATGGTCAATGCCATGTAGATGATCGATGAAAGTTTGTTTGTGAAATGCTTCTTTCAATATATCGGCTAGAAATCCATTTAATTCTGGCGGGAAGAAACATTCTGAGTTTATCATGTTATTCCAACATGTAAGAAGCTATATCACCAATACTTGGCCCATGATATATGCTCAAGGGAGAATCTTCACTGCCCTATTTTCTCTAAGGGCGTCCTCAACAAGGAGTTTTCACCTAGCTATTTGATGGATGACTAGGCATGTTGTCCAACGTGGAGGAAAGAGAATGACAAAAAAACAAATCTCTAGCGTTTTGTTCCTAGCTAGCTAGAAGCTCATGGCCCGAAGATGCATGCATGCATGCTCTCTGTGAGTGGCTGTGGGGAGGTGGTATAGTAAATATGTGGGCCCTAGAAGGGAGTAAAGAAGTAAAAGTAATCTTACAAGTAGGGCCTACTACATGACATGGAGTCCTTCTAGCTAGCAACTATCTAGAATTGTTGGATACGCCCTAAGCTGCAGGGCATTCCAGTCATCTTGACTATATTGGAAGTTCTAATATTAGCACAGTTTGGTCATGTTTCTTCTCCTACCCGTAATTTCCTATTTTCCCATTCAATAATAATGTAAATATAGTATCTCCAGAGGTAACAGATGTGGCTAGCTAAATCACCTAATGTCAAAGTCTTCACATCAGGTGCAAAGGAAACTGACAGCTAGAACAGCAGATGTTATCTAAGTTCAGAAATAAGAAAGAACTGAGCAAGTGCATAATTACATTTATCAAGGCACCCTTTTACCGTGCAGTTGATTTTGTTGCAAAAAGCAGTATCGGTTTTGAACAATGAGGTAGTATTTTCTGAAAAGTTTTTTTTTAATGGATGCATCCCTCAGTTTGAGACACTTGTACAGAATAATGATCTTTTTGAGAAGGCACTATGCAACTTCCTGAAACCAGTAACACTTTTAACTCACGTGATTATATATTTGTAGGAAAAGGAAGTGCATGAAGCCAAAAGGTTAAAATCTTCCCACACAAATGCTGAGTTGTTGAAAGAAAAACTATTGGAGGAACAGGGGCGTAGGGAAAGAGCAGAACAGGAATTATCAAAGCTGCAGGAAATTGAAGCCAAAGCACATAAGTTGGAGCTTGAATTAGCATCTTGTACAGCGCTGCTGAGCAACATACCGGATGTGTCTTCTTATGCCGACATACCCCAAAAGTTTGCAGAATTTCAAAAGTGTGCATCTCCTTTTTTTCCTTTGATGTTTCATTGCCATTTACAGTATCTGTAGCAGTAAATTGTCCAATTTTGCAAAATGCATATAGACATATAGTACATATTCAACTTATAAACTATAGGATCAAGGTTTGTTTTTCATAAAACCTGCATGAAAGATAATTATTTTAGTTTTTTTCGCTTGCCTTTTCTTCAGATAAAATTTATGTGGTCATCTGAATGATTAACAACAGGGAAGCATTGACAAATTTGAACAAAGTTGGTGAAGTAACATCACGGTTGAAAGAATTAGAGGTTGCGCTGGAATTTGCTGATCTCAGCAAGCAACGTGCAGAAGGTGAAGCTACCCTTGCTAAAGAGAGGGCTGAAAATGCTGCCAAGGAGGTCAAGCGGCTTGAGTTTATGGTATCATCTTGTTGCTACCTGTTATACTAGTAATTGTCCATTTCCTGTTTTTATTACTATGTACCCGTACTAAAATCCACGTTCTGGTGAAAATAACTCTTATGGCGTAGAGTTCATGTGTGGTTCGAAACTCCAGGCTTTCATGTGCTTAGATTTGTGCTCTTTTCTGTCCTGTTTCTTGTGGTCAGCTTGCTGCGATCAGCGAAGAAAGAGACAAGTTGAGAAAGGAACATCCTATGGAGTCAGATCAGTCTGGAATGGAAAAAATCATAAGAGAGCTGGAGAGCACTATACAGGAGCTGAAAGAATTGATTAGTCACAAGGATGCTGAACTTAATATAATGAATGAAAGATTAAGCCTTGAAGCAAGGAAAGTGAAGTCTTTGGAGCGAGAAGGAGATCAGTTACGCTCCCAGATGGCCTTACTAGAGTCCAAGGTAAGGATATCTGAAATCAGTCTCACCCCTTAAATTGGTGACTTGATATTCCTACTCTGTTATTTGGAAAATTTTAGAAAAAGGGACAGTCTCACCACGCTCCATTGTAATTCTAAAAAAAAGGGATATGCTACTTAAATGTCTCAGATGACACAAATTAGATTAATTGGTGCTGGGTAAGCTATCCAGTACCTTTGTGTGTTCATTTTTTTTAATATGAAACAATAGAGTGACTCCCTACACTACACGAGAAGGGTGAATCATTGTAGAGGTCATCAAGAGGGAATGGTTGTTATTGTCTGGAAAATTAAAAATAAGGAATTTGCTTCGTGTGCAACTGTTTCACACGGCATGCTATGACAGCCTTTCTGGTGGCGTCCTGGCACATGACAGTTTCACACAACCACGTTACAATAAAGTTGTTCTGCTGGTTGATTGGTTCATGCACACACTTGTTCTGCTATGTCAGTTGTAATGTGGTCATATATACAGCAGCGCTGTAAAAAAAATCCTTGAATTTCGCTCTTTCCACATTTAGGGCAGGTTCTTGTCTAGGACTCCTGTCTTTTTTCTTCTCTCTCTCTCGAACATGCAGGAGAGCTGCATATATTTGTATTAATGAGAGGATATAGAAAGAAACTCGGTCCCTTACAAGCAATCACTCTAGCCCACCAAGGAGAAAAGAGAGATTGTTGAGGACTCTTATCAGTGTACAATATCCGTACCTTCTTCCTGCTGGTATCATGACTCAGTGAGAATAGCTATTAGCTAAGAAGTGGTCTCATTCAGCTTCTAATGAAACATTGGTGGATGGTTTTATGCTGAAGATGTCTTTCATTAATGTCTGAAGGTTATCTGTTGTTCTGGTTGTGTTATCTTGTGAAACTCAGCACATAAATAGATGTAGCATCTTTAAAAATACAGATAGCTGAGCGTGCAATTATTGATACATAACTGTTAAGAATACTAACTTAACTTTGCAACATTCTTTTCTGTATGCCATGCTTCAGCTAGCTTGAAAGTTCTTGTCATATTTGACAGTTAGGTCATGGAGATTACTCTTCCTCGAGCACAAAAGTATTGCGCATGGTAAATACTCTTGCAGTTGACAATGAAGCCAAGCAGACAATAGAAGCATTACAAGCTGAACTAAAGAAAACAAAAGAGAGGCTGCAAGCAGTTGAAGAACTTAAAGGACAAGCTGGTATGAAGCCTCACTATCTGTATGTTCACAGTTGGACGTTTGGGTTTCTTATTTTCATACATTTCTTTTTGCCAGTTATTTGCTAAGGAACCATTGTCCTATGGTTTTCTATTTTCATTTATTGTCATATGCAATTTAATAGTTTACAGTTTCTTTTGTGAGTTCTTCTGCTTAGTCGCTCAACAAGGTATTTGCTGAGCGGTTTGAGTTTGGAGTAGTTGAGTATGTATTTTAAACTGAGTGAACTATCCTTGAAACCGATGTACCTTTTATGCTTAATCCCTTGTTACTTTTGGGTGCACTTATAAATATAACATTTATGCAGATGTTGGGACTGTGGTAGATGCAAATATTGCTGAAAAGTTAGCACAACTTAAGAATCAAATTGCCACACTTGAAAAACGTGAAGAAAGGTATGTAGCTTATTATTTATCTTGTAGAATTTTTTGCACATTTTGGAATAACATTATGCTTTGTTCAAAATAGATACAAGGCAGTATTTGCAGAGAGGATCTCAGTCTTCCGGAAAGCCTGCTGCTCACTTTTCGGTTACAAGGTAATGATAATGTAACACATCATATGAGGTTGGCTTTTTGCTAACTTCTCCCTATTGTTTGAAACGTCGAGATTTTTTTAATATTAGTATCTCAGCATTAACTGGTTTAGCTACTTCGAGAAATTCTTTGAGCATTTTCCTTACTTAGATAGAATTCATTGCTTCGTGTTTTTATCGAGTTTTAAACTCCCTTTGCCCGATGTTTGCTTTTTTGGTGTAAACTATCAGAAGACTAGCAGGATCCTGCTGTTGAAACTTGTGCTTAGCAAAATTATCCATTGAACATGTAGTATAAAGCCCAGCTGCAGGGCTCAAGATCCTAAGAAATATGCCCATCTTTGTCTTTTTATGATAATAATCTTCAAATTATCTTGGGGTGGAAATTTTGATGTTCCTTGATGTTGTGCAGATGTGTTGTTTCAGAAAGCATCATATATCCATATTCAGTATTTTGCTGCCACTAAATTTTGTTTATTTTTCTTAACTCTATTCGGCTGTTCAAACATACTACATGGTAACTTGGCATAACCTTTCCTTGTTTCATGGTTTTAGATAGTGATGAACGATCAGCAACAGTCAAATGGGATTCCTGTAACACGCTTTATTCTGCAATCAGTTTATGCCCAAAGCGACGATGAAAAGCTTGAGTTTGACTATGAATCTGGAAGCACTAATATTGTGGTAATACTATCACACTGTTGAAATGGTCTTTCATATATTTCAATCGAACATAATGGTCTTTCATATATTTCAATCGAATATATTTGATGGTACTTATAAATACAGGTCAATGATTACACTTCTCAACAAGAAATTGCTCAGCAGGTATTAAGCTAATCACTTGCATTTTACTAGCAAACATGCATGCATCCTACTGGTTCAAAGTCCTGAATCCACCTTAGAACTAAACCTTTCGTTTTCTTCAGAGCTTGATTTTTTAGTTTGAATTTGTTTAAACTGTAAGTCAAAGTACGGCTTCTTCAAGGTTCTGAAGTTCTGGTGCTTGAATTAGGCTGCTATAGACTAATCTAGGTTTTAGATAAGTTTGTATTTGCTTAAAAGTATTGAGGGTTGCACTTGAATTGAATACTTGCCTAATTGGTTTGTTGAGTATAGGAACCTAAATGTTCCTAATGCTGAGGCTTCCCATTATCCGTTTTGAGATAATGCATTTGTTATGGATGACATAACCACTCCATACACTTAAGACGTGACATTGTTTTCCTCTAAAAAAAGATGTGGCATTGTTAGAAAATCAAGATAAAGAACTGTTTAAAATTTGTATCGAGTTGAACCTGGAATTTACTGCCTCAGATCTAAGTATCTAAACATGCTTTTCAGGTTGACGTTTTCATAAGGCGGATGAACTCCATACCAGCCTTTACTGCTAACCTGACAATGGAATCTTTCAACAAGAGAAGTATATGCTGAAGACACGAATCTAGCGGCACACATTGCTGGATATCTGTATGTTTGATTCTCCCTCCATTGATGAAACGTATATATGAGCACTCTTTCCCATACGGTATGCTGAGTGAAAATGGCTGAGGTTAGAGATCTGCTTGTTAATTATCCCATGACCCTTTTTTTTCTGTTGTGACAAAGCATGTATGAGCATCGGGGCATGCCAAGAGAGCAAAAGTTTTACTGCAAATGGACTTGTTAAATGTATCATTGATCCTCGCAAAAAAAAAAATGTATCATTGATGGCTGAAATTCAGCTACGCGTTTCCATATGCGCGTATACATTTAGCTTACTTAGGTTGAGCAGCTCCTTGCAAAGAACGTCAACTAAAATGACTTAAGTGAACTGTCATTTCAACGAAACATGTAAAAAACGGTCATCAGCTGGCCTTACTTGTACCGCCACACGACGGTAGAAACGCCGCCGGCCCTGAATTGCCAGCCCAAAGAGCGAGCTCCACGACTACTCCTTAAGCGCGTGCGTTCCCTCCCATTTCCCGGCCCTTTTCCGGTCACCCCACCTCATGATTGGCCCGTCCACCCTGCCATCGACGGTCCCGCGCGTCGGGATCGCGCGCGCCTTCTTCACACACTCGGCGTGGGAGAGCCTCGCGACGCCCTCACACGAAACGGCTCCCCGAACCGAACCCTCCCGCGGCGCCGGCGGCCCGGCCAGATAGCCGGCGCTTTGCTCGCGCCCCGGCACATAAAAATCCTCCTGTACTCGCCTCCTACGCGTCCACCTGCTGCGCCGCTGTTCGAGGCGAGCACAAGTCTCGCCCGCCTAGCTAGCTCCTGCTGAGATGATGGTGCGTGTGCTGCTGCACAACAACACCCAGTCGTCGCGTGCGTGTAATGGTGGTTGATGGGAACTTTTTTTTATTTGTGTAGGCGGTGACGGAGCGGCAGCCGCAGATGGAGAAGACGAAGGCGCTGCGGGCGAGGGCGCCGCTGTCGAGGAAGGCCGTCGTGGCGCTGTGCGTCACGAGCTTCGTCGCGGGGCTTCTGCTCAGCGGCAAGGTGTCGCTGACGCCGGCCTCCTCGGCGGCGGACATGGGCAGGGGCCACCACGACGGAGCCAAGGGCAGCGGCGGCGGCCTTCGTGTTCCTGGCTGCGGCGGCAACAAGCGTGTAAGTACTGTGCATGGCCGCTTTGCTAGTTTAGTCAGCATTTTTCATTCCAAGTTCTGATCGAACTCTGGACTCTTGTCAGAAGCTAGGCGAGAGCCATCCCAAGGATCTCCTCAACGAGGTGTCGAGGACCCACCAGGCGATCCAGTAAGTGTTCTCTCTCGTACCGAACACTGCAATTGGTAACATGCCAGTAATGTACCAACGATGTGTGACGCCCGCTTGGGTTTGGGTGCATGTGTGTGACCTGCCAGGTCGCTGGACAAGGCGGTGTCCACTCTGGAGATGGAGTTGGCCGTGGAACGCGCGAGGACCACCGGCGCTGGCACGGCCGTGGCGTCCAAGCCGCCCCAGAAGGCCTTCGTCGTTATCGGCATCAACACGGCCTTCACCAGCAGGAAGCGGCGCGACTCGCTCCGCGACACCTGGGTCCCCAGAGGTATATATACATATATACATATATGCCCACCAGCAGCAGCCGTCGCTGATGAACGTGACGCAGGGGAGAAGCTGAGGAAGCTGGAGACGGAGAAGGGGATCGTGATCCGGTTCGTGATCGGGCACAGCGGCGGCGGCAGCGGCGGGGCGGCGATGGACGCCGCGCTGGACGCGGAGGAGGCCGAGACCCGTGACTTCATGCGGCTGGACCACGCCGAGGGCTACCACGAGCTGTCGTCCAAGACCAGGATCTACTTCACCACCGCCGTCGCCACGTGGGACGCCGACTTCTACGTCAAGGTCGACGACGACGTCCACCTCAACCTCGGTATGCACGCACACACACTGCGCGAGACTACTACGTGTCAGGCAGGTCGTTAAACGACAGGGGTAATCTTTGCGATCGAACTGCATATGCAGGGATGCTGACGAGCAGGCTGGCGAAGCACAGGACGCGGCCGAGGGTGTACGTCGGCTGCATGAAGTCCGGGCCTGTCCTGTCGCAGAAGTGAGCACAACACCACAGGATGATGTTCGAGTTGAGCATTTGCATTCGTGATCCGTATGATTCTGTGGATTTTGACCCGTGTCATGTGTTGTTTCGATCTGTTGTTGCAGAGGAGTCAAGTACCACGAGCCAGAGTACTGGAAGTTCGGGGACGAGGGCAACAAGTACTTCCGCCACGCCACCGGCCAGATCTACGCCATCTCCAAGGATCTCGCCGCCTACATCTCCATCAACCAGTAAGCTCGCGTACTGTGCTAGCTGTTCTCGGCCACATCTCTCCTTGTGCAGCCTGTCTCTGTGTCTGACGTTCGTGTTCCCAGGCCGATCCTGCACAGGTTCGCCAACGAGGATGTCTCGCTCGGCGCGTGGCTGATCGGGCTCGAGGTCGAGCACGTCGACGACCGGAGCATGTGCTGCGCGACACCTCCAGGTCTTCGAGTCTCTGTCACAATATCGTCATCCCCAATGATACTCTTGAATTCATCATCACCACCCAGTATTGTTTATCTGTGTTTCGTTTCGATCTGCAGACTGCGAGTGGAAGAAGCGAGCCGGGAACGTGTGCGTGGCGTCCTTCGACTGGTCGTGCAGCGGCGTCTGCAAGTCGGTGGACAGGATGCGGCACATCCACAAGGCCTGCGGCGAAGGCGAAGGGGCCGTCTGGAACGTCGCCGTATGATTGTGTTGATTGGATGGGCTTCGTGCTGATCGATCGGCCATCATCTCATCAAATCAAAACCGCTGTTTGTAATGCGAGGAGCTTCAGTTGCTTTGGCGTCCAGTTCGTGAGAGTGCGAAGGCGAAGGGAGAGAACGATCGATGAGCCACTGTTTGTTTTTGAGATGCCATGCTGTGATTCACGTTAGAGTGCGTGGATTGGTGTGTGAATCAGTGATTGCGATTGCTGAAACAGAAAGAAATGGAAAGAATGTTGTTTGATTGATCAACTGCAGTGATTCAGTGAAGTTAAAATACTCGCTACTCATAATTTCACATTCAGGCTTTTTTTTTTGGACTGAACACTATTAGGCCGGGGCCCATTCATGTTGATGATAGTTTACACAGACTTGTTTGATTGGGTTGGGACTTGGGACCTGATGATGATAGCCGCGTCTGAAAAGTAAATTTCTAAGAATTATTTTAGCTAATCAAAAGAAAAATGATCGTGTAACCAACCACCCACCAGCATAAGTTCGTTGTCCCTCGCCGCATACAGAAATACAGTTTATGGCTGTCATCCTTACAAAACACTTGCCCAATCATGTTATAAAAAAGAGAAAAAAAGAAATACATGACTTGGTTTTAGAAAACCACAATACATATGAGTGCCTTTTCGATTCGTATAAGGAAAATCCTCGCAACCTTGTATCTTCGTGTTCTGTTGTTATCTTCTTTAATTAGTTGATTGAAAGACCAACCTTCTGCCACGTTTCCAAGAAGAAAAAAAAATCCATTTAAAGCTGGAATGATAATCCCCTTCTAATCTTTTTGTACTTTACATCCGAAACATCATATGGATCGATGCTAGATTAATCATGGATCGGAACCTCTGTACTACTCGACTCTCTATTGTTTTTAAATAATTATATGTAGACACCGCGTGTCAATTATTCAAAGCTGCATCGATGTCTTGAGGACATATTAAACATGTCGTAAGTATCAAAAAAAAAAACATGTCGTCCCTAAACATAGATAGTTTGAGAGCTCAAAATTTATTCTGAAATATAACTATTTTTTATTCGCGGTGGTGCTTATAGTCTTTTAAGCCATGCCAAAAATTGTTGTCTCATGCATATTCAATTTGGTTGCATGCAAATATAACTGGCAAAGTGATCAAATGTAAATAGATTTGGTCATTTAGAGTGAGTTTGGTTGGTTGTATCATTTGATTCATGTATAAAATTATTCAAAATAAATAATTATTATTTTGTTTGGTCAGGTCAATTGTACCAACTCATCCAAAATGAGACCATCACACTTAATTCGTTACTATACTAGTCACAAACTATTTGGATAAGATTAATCTTATCTAGTGTTTGTATTTTGTGCTATGGAGATAGAGGTGGGTAGGGTTGGGGAAATGGGCCCAACACCATGGAATTACATAGATCTCTACCAAATCACAGTCTCATGCCTAATGTCTCGTGTGCGGCCTTATGGGGGTTGAGAGAACGGAATGGAACTGGATGTGGCCTTATAGGGACAGAGAGAGTGGATATTAACATAAACTCTATATGTTCTAATTTTCTTGGAAAGTCAAAACATTTTACATTTGTCCAAAACTATAGAGGGAGTCATAAATATTCATGGCACCGAATAGATATACTATATAAATATATTAATGAAGAAACTAATGTTACTTGTTTGCTATATAAATTTGATCATTGAGATGCTTTGACTTTTCAAGAAATTAGAATAACATATAATTTAGGATGGAGGGAGTACATATAATTTTCACTCACGTACTGACATGTCTACTAGTAAATCTAAAATAGATATATTCTGGAAGAAAACAATGCATTGCATTGTCATCTATAAAGTACAGTACTCAAACTGAATTAAAACATGCCATCTATAGGTGCTTAGATAGAGCTAGCCAGTTTAGCAACACGGAAGCCAATACCAAGCCATCCCCAACCATCTTTTAGGATTGTTTTCATGACATTAAATAGGCTGCTAGCCTGCTACATAACTCATTTGATAATGTGGCAAAGCAATTAAGGAGAAAAGAGAAATAGATGGTGTCTTATATGAGAAAACCATATGTACACGAGCCTAAGAAAAGAAAGCAAATGATAGGATGAATAAAGGAGAGAGAAAATACAGGATTGGGTGGTAATATAATTTTTTTTTAAAAAAACTATGCATTAGAGAAGTGATTTATATGTGTAGTGTCTAGTTGACATAAAATATCCCTATTAGATTATGTCTCGGGGTGGGATGGCCTCAGTGTGACATCCCACCTTTTTAGCCTATGTAAATATGCTATGAATGGTTGGTTAAGTAAAAAAGTAAGAAGAAGAGAATTACTTGACCAAAGTCAAAAGGTAAGAAACATTTGGAATTTTTGAAGGCAAAGAATTTCTAAATGTAGTTCATAAGACAAGCAACTTAGTTGACCATAAGTGGTGAGAAAAATTTGAGAAATGATGCTTCAATTAAATGGAACAAGGAAAAGGAAAAATGGCACTATTCATAATCCGACAACAGCACTTAGCTGTTTTCAGATTTTTATGAAAATGCATATCGAGCAGCTATCTTCAAGGCAAGTTAGTGATCGGTCTGTGGGTGGTATGACTTGGGTGTTTTAAACAAAGTTGTAAAGGAAAGTATTTGGAGCAACTTTTGTTTTTGGGTCACACTCAGAAGATGGTTGGATTAAGGAGAAAAACACGAGAGAAAATCGTTCTGAAGCTGTTTCAGAAAAATTCAGTGAAATGACAGCTGATTTGAAATTGAGCCATTTGAGCTTGAATTTGAAGTTTTCTGCAAAAACTTCCAACTAGGAAGTTGTACTACTGAATGTGAATTTCAAATTCGTTTTTTGACACCAGAGGCATGTTCTATTCAAATTTTGGGAGTAATTTGAGAAATTCAGTTAAAGGCTCTGAATTTGAAATGGGTTGCAGCAGCAACTTTGAGGCTCAAATTCGACCTCAAGTCGTGCTCAAATGGGGTAAGTGTCAATGTAAGAAATGAAATTGGATGATCCAGCTACAAGTTTCATTTTGGGAGTTTTGGATGTTACCATACGGTTTTGGGAGAAAATCGGAGCTCAATGTCGGGGGATTGGAGGCTCAAAGGGGGAAAAGTGACGTCAGACAGACAGGCAGCTGCCGGCGGCGAGCGGCGCTCGGCCCACTTCACCGGCCACGCGTCGTTGCCGTTGGGAGCCAGCTCGGGCGGTGTCGCAGCAGGAGGTGTCGCTCGTTCGGTCGCGTCGATCCGTCGATATAGCTGTCGTCGTCGATCTCTCCCTCCCTCTTTTGCTCCGCCGCTCCCCTGTTCTTGCCATGGCCGTCGGCGAGCAGTAGCTCTGTCCGCCGCCGTCCGACCTTCTCCGCTCCGCTCCCTCCACCAAAGCTTCGCCGTCGTCTCATCGATCGTTTGCACCCGCTTTTGCTCCTCCTCCACCACTCCACTAGCCGGCGCAGCTCGTTTTTGCAGTTCAACCGTCGACGTCTCGCCGGGGTAAGAGCTGCTGATCGTGTTCGTGCGGTTACAGTTGAGTTGGTTGAAGGTTGAGAGTGTAGCGAGGGTGTTCTTGGGTCAAGAAGCATGTTGGGGTTTAGTTGCTAGGGCGCGACGTTTCCCGAGCCGGGAACGCCGTTCGTCGCCATGGCGCTCCTCCGCCATGGTAGCCGCGCGTGGCAGCCTCGCTCGTGCCTTCTCCGGTCGAGTGGGTGCGCGCGCTAGATGGGTCTAAGGTCTCTGGTGCTCGCGGGGTAGTCGTTATCCTTCGTCTCGCCGTGGTCGTGCCGATAGGCGCTCGTCGCCGCGTGCGCCAAGCGCGCTCCCGCCATGGCCCGGCGTGAGGGACTAGCACGGCAGCGTCGCGCTGGGTAGCTGGGCTTGCGCATAGGGTGTTTCTAGCCTTGGTGTTGCTCGCGAACCGTCTGGGAGAAAGATTGTGGGGTAAGCTCGCCGGAGCGCGGAGCGCCGTCGAGCCTCGCCGCCGAGCCGCCATGGGGGCTAGGGTTAGAGCTACCGTGGGGGTTTAGGGCTAGAATGGGTGCGCTGTAGGGTGGCGTAGCCGTTGGGCTAGTCTTCCTCGTCGGAGGACCCCGCCGTCGGCGAGCGTGCGCGGGTCAACGCCGGCGAGGGGTCGGTCCGCGCGGGTGCTCTGCTCCGCGTGGGCAGGGACCACGGTGGGGAAGAAAAGAAAAGTCGAGGGGGTTTTTGCAAGGAAGCCAAATAGATTTAGAAATAGATTTAATTTATGTTTTTTTCCCACTGTTTTAAATATAGAAATATTAGAAAAATCAGAAAAATATGAAATAATTTTTGATAATTCCTTAGATTTCCTTTATGTTATGAAAATGCTAAATCCTTAAATTCTGTTGTTTAGGATTTAATAATAATACCATCTTAGAAATTTAATTGCTAAAAATAGTAGAATAATTTAAAAACATTTAAAAATAGGATTCATGTTTTATAAACACATTTAACAAGAAATAAAGTGTTAGGGATTTGTAGAAAATAATTTTAGCACACTTATTAATTCTTCTTTAATAAATATATAAAAGAAATAAAGTATATTTCACCTACACAATAACACAACTTTTTCTTTGGGAAAAGGTTGGGTAGTTTTGTTGGCTTGCAAACTGTATCGAGAAATAAAGTTTAGTGTGCTATATTTAAACTGCTTGCATCTCTAATCACTTACTTGCATTGCATAATAGAATCCGAAGCCTCGGAAGTGGACTACGTGGAACTTTCCGACGACCAAGTTCATTACGAGAGGTTTCTAGTGGTTTGCTCCGGAATCCCAAGAAGTCGCTGAGACCACTAAACCTTTTTGAGGATTCAAGGCAAGCCCCGGATGCATCTTTACCTATTTTATTTCAGAAGATCACGAGTCCAAAATATTATGCCTTTAAGTGTGCATTAGGTTAGGAGTTGAATGAAAACCTTTCGATGCATGAACTACTCCTTGGTAGAACTACCTTTGCTAGCTAGGGAATAAATGGATTAGAAATATCCACTTAGCGATGCTTTGCAAGGTTATATAAAATTGATGATTCAGGTTCTCACTAATCATAGATGGATCTTATATGAGGTAATAAGAGAAGAGAGTGGGCAAGAGGTTGATAGAATGGATTGAGGTAGGCTCGATCCTTAGCTCTGCCTACTAGCTAAAGTTACTAAGGACCGATCCGTTGTTTAAAAGATTGATCAAGTGGTTCTACCTGGTTCTCTACTGGGTTATGGGACAGTAAAGCCAATTAGATAGCTGCTCGTTGATTGGAAATATCGCTTACCCGGCTTGCTGGGTCGGAGAAAGGCGGGATCGTCATCTGGAACTCACGGGTGGCTCGCCCAGACGTGGGGCCCTATCGTGGGGATGCGTTCCCGGGTTCGAGTAAGGATATTTCCGGTCTTTGACCCACTGACTGAAAGGTTGTTGCGGACAGCTGCGCAGCTGTTACGTGACTGGGGGGCTAGGTATCTCCTGCAGGATGTACGTTGATCCGGATCGACACACTCTTGGTTATGAGTGCACTTGATCAAGTGTTAAACCATCGTAGAGGAAACAAGTTGAACTATTATATGTGAGTGATTCAAAGTGCTGTTTGACCTAGTATCACTTGTATGAAAAAGGTATTTACAACTTAGTTGAGTAGTTAATACTTAATTGAGTTAAAACTGCCAGATAAGAACCCATTATTAGTAAGCTTTTCCCGCCAAAGTTGAGTCGGCCAAATAAACCACCAAAAAGCCTAATCATCCATCCTTGAGAAGTCTTTTCTTTGGTAAGACGGGTAAGTCTTGCTGGGTACCTTCGTACTCAGGGTTCTACCTTTTTTTTTCTGTTTTCCAGAGGACCTTCCACAACCGAAGGCCGAAGAAGATAGCCAGAAAGCTCTAGAGCCTCGAATGGTCCCAGATGGCTCTAGATGTTTAGAGTATCTCCAGAGCTCCTAATGTCTCTTCAGTTATATAAATCTAGTTTGTATTAAGATCCTAGTACTATGGCTTGCAGTTAAGGTTGCTTTCAAAACTCGGTTTGTAATAATTCGTATCTTCAATATTTATGTAAAAAGGTAATGCCTGTTGTGTTTTCCCAACTTGGTGTTGATCCTGAGCCATGGTTAAAGAGAACGTTGTCAGTGGATTGATTCGGGATGTCCCGGGGACACTTGACAGACTGTCGAGTTTAATTGTTTGAAGTGCGTGCTAGTAATCTCTCGAGTTAGGGTAACTAGGCGCACTTGAGCCAGTTTAAATTGGGCGGTTCTGCCACACTCAGGCTATTCCCAACCCCCTCACAAAACACCGTTTACCAGCAAATGCTACAATATTTTTCTTATGCTACAATGTTTTTTTCTACGATCTAAACACACCCTTAAACCAAGTAGGATCAAACAACCAAACAAACAACCATATCCGATCCGCTTAAAATAAACAAACAATTCCAGTGTCGGATCCGGTCCCGGAGGATAATTATCCGTTTATCCGATATCCTTTTTTTAAAAAAATTAGCCGCCGTCGCGCTCGAACGGTCTAACCAGCGCCTTCGAACCACGTGTCCATCCAAATTTAGGCGCGAGGGGAGAAAAGGCTGGGAAGCCAAGAAGTTTTGGGCGCTTGGCGTTTCCGCTGGACGCCCGGCGATGCCGCGGGAAACTGGAGACGGGAGCGGCGAACTATTCACACTTTGGGGGGCATTTTCGTCAACCCAGAGACAAATGATTTGGGTCGGTTTGGGTTTCCGGTTTCTGCCCTCCTGCCGTGCTGCACGCCTGATTGCTGAACTCCTGCGTTCTGCTGTCTGTAAACAGAACAGAGACAGGTAAAACTGCACGGTTATGCTACCACTGATGGTGCAGATGCACTTCCACTGATCACCGAGAGCGATTACTGGAGAAAGCTGCTAGTCAGCGTGACTGCGGGTGTGTTGGGAAGAAAAGAACTTTTTTCTGGAAAGCGTGTTCTGTGAGAGGGATGAATATGAGAGTTGGAGGGAGTTGGAGGGAAACTTTTCTGAAAAACGTGTTTTCTTATAAGGGTGAATAGTAAAGTCCAAAAAGAACTTCTAGAACTAAACACAGCATGCAACTCTGGAAGTCTTGCGTCTGTATACACGTGCAGAGCGTGACTGCAACTCTGGAGTAATTTTTACTGTATATAGGACTGACTGTTACATGTTCAGACTCCCAATTATTCACTATTCATTTCAACTTTTCACTATTCATTCCAACTTTTTACTATTTTCTCCCTCACAAAACACGTTTCCCAGCATTTTTCCAGCGAATGCTACAGTGTTTTTATGATACAGTGTTTTTTCCTACAATCTAAACACACCCTGATAAACAAGCAACTGTAGCAAACTGGAGAGAACGTGTGCCTTGTTTTATTCGTTGCCAGAAAATTGTAACCCAACGAGATACCTAGATCGTCGTTGAACTTTTGAAGAGCACTAGATCAACGTACTACGTATTTTTTTACATAGTTTTATTGCTTGGAGCCCTAATTTGATTTTTCTAGCCACTAATTGTGAAAATAGTGGACATATATTGTCATGTCATGTAGGTCCATATATCTTGTCAGTTTCTTACACTGAACTAAATAAACAGTCTAGGTTACAATTTCTATGATTAAGTTCACTAACTGGTACTCACAAAAACACACAGCTCTCACTAACCAGGCAGTCATTTTTGTTTGCTACAAGAACACATAATTTCACTCAGAGCATATGAAAGTATCAATTATTGATGCTAATTTCTTGTAATATTTTTTTGACCCATATACATCCATAAAACTCTGACAACGACGACATCAAAGGAATTTACAATAAAATGTTGCAGAAACACTCATTAAGTATATCACCGTTGTATACGCACAAAACATAGTAGCAGACAATATGTAGTTTAACTATAATGGGTATGTTTGTTCGAGGAATTCTACCGGCGAAGCAAACACTTGAATCACTAGTTCATCTTCACCAGACCACCAATCTTTGTGCAGAGTAACTCAGTTGTCACGAAGAGCTAAAAGAATAATGTTTTGGTCGCTACTTACTAACTTGATCAAAGTTACCAAAACTTAGGGTGCAGGCGTGTACCGAGTTACCACGACGAGCAACCAACACCCGTAAAATAGCCAAATGGATCGGGAAAAAAATAGCGACCCGAGACAACCATGGGTAGTTGTGTAATTTGACCAGCACGAGTACCCGTACTCTGCCGCAACGGAAACCAAGCGTACGAAAGACGATAGTACCCCGCCTTTATTCCCTCCATTTCTGACGCCCTCTTTTCAGAAAGGCCCCGAACCAACCACCCCAAACCAACCACACACCCCGGCTTAACCTTGGTTACCCCCTGCCACGACCTGACGAGCCCATCCCACCACCACAGGCATAGACCATCCCACCGTACGCCGCACGCGCTTACGTGGGCCCGAAATTCATTCCAGCGATCCGGTGCACAAAGACCGGGCGTAGCAGATCGTGCTTCCTCGAGAGGAATCGACCCCATCACCCTTCCTCCTCTTTATCTCGCAGCCGCCGCCGCCGCAAACCTAACCAGAGTTCCGATCCGGTTATCGGCGACGAGGAAGACGACGGAGGCGCCAGATCTGTAGGGGGATCCGACGGCGGCTGAGAGGAGAGATGTGGTGAACGGCCAGCCGCTGAAGAGGGCGAGGGCGGGGTGTGGAGGCACAGGGACATCGCCACGGATCTTCCGGCGGCCGGAGACGGCGGGGCGGCCGGAACGTCTCAAGGAGGCGGTGAGGCCAAGCGTTCTCTCAGCTAACAAAGCACGCGAGACTCCTCCCGCTTCACATCCATCTTCTCGCCAGCGGCCGCCGCGCCCCGCCGCACTTCTGATCTGGAGGGTCTCCCTGAGGGTCGGGAGACGGGGGAAGAGGCCGGCGGCAGAGGGTGGAGCCTCAACGTCGTCGAGGAAGTACGTTCCCGATCGCGATCTGTGTCCGTGTTGTTAATCAGTGCAGAGTCGTGGGTGAGTTTGCTTTCCTCTGTTTTTGCCTTCTTTTTCTCCTCGGAAATTATCTTTTCACACGGAAAATATTTGGGTTCTATAATTTTTTTTTTGACAGACACACATTCAGCCTGTTTCGATCTGCTTCTTTGTTTCGATTTATCGAGCGGTATTTGTTTTCTTTCGATTTATCGAGGCGGTATTGTTTTTCTTTCGATTTATCGAGCGGTATTTGTTTTCTTTCGATTTATTGAGCGGTATTTTCTTTCAAAATCCAACGTCTCTCTCTTTTTTTTTTTTTTGAAATGTTATTGAAAATTGGGCCTGTTTCACCGAAGTTGTCTGGAAGATTTTGAATGTTATTGAAAATTGGGCCTGTTCACCGAAGTTGTCTGGGAGAATTTTTGTCTTGTCAGCTAATTGTTACGCTGTTGCTTTCAACATCCATAAACATGATTGATTCAAACTTGTCACATGTGTGTTAGCATACAGCAACAAAGCATCTATAATGGAATCTTGTGTCTGATGCGTTTGTTTGGTTGCGCAGGATGGAGTGGGCAACCTGTCTGCGGGAAGCGATACCATTTCATCATCGAGAACGGACTGGCAACCAGCTCTCTGGCCACCGGCGCACTGCTGCTCCGCTGCGGAATGCTCCCATGGTTGCTGGAGAGTCAAGGTGGGAGGCACATTTCAGAAAAATATGCAGGCTGAATAACAGCGAACGAAAGACGGGACGTCAGTGGTTAATGCATGGCCAATTGATGTCATTATGCTGTGTGTTAGATTCCTATATAACTCAGATATGATTTAATCAAAGGGTGACT
>JACEFO010001723.1:0-273381 GCA_015342445.1 Digitaria exilis
CAATTTGATACCACAGCTGTTAGCGCACCCTTCACATTTGCATTTATAAGTACACCCAACCATGGACTTCAAGACAACACCAACGAGTCATATGTAGTAGTACAATATTTACAATATTGTACAAGGATTAAACATAGTCACATGCCAATGAGGAAGAGAAGTGTATATAAAACAGTGCAGAAATATATATGCAGCACACCTTGAAGCATCCACAACTCATGTTGCTGCACTTGGTCACCCGACAGTGGCACCTCTTGACATGACTCAGTCCCTCATCATCCTGGAATTAATGCAAAGTGAAATGATGAACGACACTGCGGCCAGATTAAAATAGCAATGCGTCAATTGAAGGTTCATATGTTACCGGCACTGCACCAGAGCTTCTCTGGGAAAACAATTGCTTTGCTTCCTGAACAGGAGCAGGTGTTTTTGTTGCATCCTCAACAATAGGGGCCTTGAAAGCTAAAGCTTTGGGATTTTTTCTTCTGGGTCAGCTCGAAGTGCTCCTCCACAAAGGTTCTGCGGTGCTCCCTGTTCCAGCAGTCATGGCAATTGCAGTTGTGCGTACAGAAGGAGGCCGCTCTGAAACACGAGCAATGGCTGCAGTCGTACAAACAAGCCCAAAATTAAACAACGAACAAAAGGGACAATAAGGGAACAGCCGGCCCATCGATGTGTAGGCTCATACAGTTGGAGGCAATGAGTCCTGAGGCAATAGCAGGACGGCCGCTGCTCGTTTGACTCCGACATGCTTAAGAGTAGCGAACACAATGCAACACCACGAGTCCACAAGGGGGTTGTGTACAAAACACCGCACTGCATGACTGCAATAAGCATGAGTCAGTCTAGTATATTATTCATTGCACAGAATGTGGCAGAAATGTATTGGGAGATTGTTTCCTAATCGAAAATTTACAGAAATGTACAACTCAATCACCCATCGACGAAGAGAAATACTGGAGGCAAAGTTAGCTCGAAGGTAAACTGATCAACTCCTAATTGGTGTATGATGATGAATCACAAAATAAAACTGGAGATGTGTGTCCAAGATACAGAAATGCAAAGTCAAGCACCAATCGACGAAGCAAATAAACTGGAGGTAGAGTTAGCAAATGTTAAATAATCAACTAGTAAACTCCTAGAGCTACAAACAGATTGGGCGAAGGAGAAGTCTAATAGAAAATTTGCAGAAATGTAAATCCAAAACATCCACCACTAACGAAGCAAAAAGTGGTGGGGTTTAGTTCCATTCATGATTCATGTCACAGATTGAGATTAAGCTCTCAAAACCTAATCGTATATGATGCATCCCAAAACAAACTGGGGGAATTGCAACCTAGTCGAAAATTCAAAGAAATGTGAACCGAGACATCATCCATAAGCATGATATGACAAAAAAAAAGTGCTGGAGGTTTAGACTTGGTTCCATACTTCCATCCATGTCATATTTAGTGATGAAGCAATCAAGCACCAATCTCGTACGATACGACACAAAACAAATCAGGGTAACCCCTAACATAATCGGAAATGGAAAATGTGAGAATCGTGAGAGCTCAAACATCCATCAACGGAGAACAAAAATCATGGAGGTGAGACTAGGGGAGATCGATCGAAGACAGAGGTGCGCGTGCAGTGCTTACCGTTCGTGCTGATTTGCGGAGCTGCGACGAAAGAAAGCGTCGATTTCGTGGGCGCTCGGTGGCCGGAGAGCGGCGAGGTGGACGCCCGAGGCGATCGAGCGAGTCGCCTGCCTGCGCTGCGAGCAAACCAGCAGATAAAACGGTCGGGTAGCGCGTCGCCGGTGGTTTGCAGAAACCTAAAAGCAGAGGAGGACAGGAAGCGGAGACTAACTGGGGCCTAGCCGTAGCCGTAGCCGGAGAGCGAGCCGCCGGAGCGGTAGGAGCAGACCTCGCCGGCGTTGAAGATAGGTGCCCCCGCACTCCCACCGCGGCGCCGCACCGGTCGCCTCGCTCGCGCCACTGGCCTGGGGGAAACCCAGTTTTCTTTGGGCCGCAAGCCCGCAAGTCGGACGAGGTCCCTAAGCTCCTAGTCCACCGTTCTCCTTTCTCTTCTAATAGGATTTTTCTATTGTTAGAATATTTAAGATTTTTTTGCTTGCCTAACTGTCCGTAGCGGTGCTGCCACCTTCTATCCTTGATCCAATATTATCACAGGATCGATGTGCTCAGTTCACAGAATGTGTGACACGAGCTCATAGAGGCAAGGGTTTAGTGGCCCAACGTCACGTATCGGTTTTACAACACTGGCCCTATTCGGCTGACTGCTCTGCAGCCAGCCGTGGCTTGGCTGCCGAACAGGCCGACTATTGGCTGAAACAGACTTGTCGGTAGCGGCCTGGCCTAGTGGCCTGCACATTAATTTGTTTCGGTTGACCACGGCATACCGATGCTAGGGCATCACCAAGACCAATGGTGCAGGTCCTGCATCACCAAGTTAGCAGGCCAAACCAAGATTGTATCAAAGTATCAAACCATTTCTCTCATGAGCCCTAAAAAAAATTACTAAAAAAAATTACTATCTCTTGATGTTCTTGCAGGATGCGAAGTTAGCAGGCGAAACCAAGATTGTATCAAACCATTTATTTCATGACCCCTAAAAAAATCCATATCTCTTGATGTTATTACTAGGCACACAAGATTTGTTGTTTTCAAGATTAGAGACTAACTTCTATAATTGAGCTTAAAATAATTTGGCATCACTAGCACCAGTGGTCTAGTGGTAGAATAGTACCCTGCCACGGTACAGACCCGGGTTCGATTCCCGGCTGGTGCATGCATGTTCATCCTTTTTTTTAATAATTGGACTTTCTTAACTTTACTCGCTAAACCTTTTTTTAGACCACTCGCTAAACCTATTTGAGCCATTTCTTTTCACCAAATCGCATGAATGTGCAATAAAATCCTTTGGAGTCGTCACATGTAAAAAAAAAGGGTCTAGCAAACAAAATGAACTCAAGAAAATGCTCCCTTCAGGCCAATGAAATCATCACATACAGAGTCCCACAGCTTCACAACTCACAATTTTCTCAGCCTATTCTGCTTGCAAATACAAGCTACACACAGGTTCAAACACACCAACTTTCGTTTCTTTTCCTGGAAAGAAAACTAACCTTCAGTTCTGAAAGCCACAAAAATTACATGCCTAATGTGGTCATGAGCTTTTCTCTATAAGGTGACTGGACTGCAAGCTCTCAACTGCTCAGCGCCTCAGCAGCTTGAATCCTTGAATCATGTCCCAGCCAAAGGACGTCCATCCTTCCTAGATAACTGACGCTCAAGCCCCACCAAGTCCCCTTCTGCTCGCCTTTCTGCCATCATCGGATTCCGTGGTAGCTTTCGGGAACCTCTTTTCCTTGTCCGTAAACTTATCACAGTTTCAAGCTCTTTTTTTCGACCGTGCCACTTAAATCATGAAGGCAAAGAGTAATTAATAATTTCAAAGTTAGTGTTGGGTCACAACAAAAGCAAATGGGAAAGAAATATTTGGTGGCATATCTCAATAAAAAGGTGAGAAAAGGTAACTTTAAAGTTTAAACACAATGTCCCTTATGACACGATGGAACGAAACAAGAAACTGTGTGGCCAGATTCTAGAAGCTAACTTTTTTCCATCACTACTATAATCCTTTCAGAAAAAGAAAAATCTCCAAATAAATTATTTGGAGATTTATCTTTTTCTGAAAGGATTATGCCAATAAACAGGACACCCATGGACCTTTTCGGGTAAAAGAAAATTCAGAATCATGCTTATTAATTCAAAAGAGACATTACTGCAAAACTAGAGAGCCTAAAGAGTTAAAGTAACATGACATTAATATTGCAAAGGATCAACCCCGGGGGAGGGGGGTTATAGGGTATGGCTATTACCTTGGTTAGTCTCTCCTTAAGCTTTGGTCTTGCAGATACTACCACTCGTGTCAGTTGAGCATCTGGTTTTTGTAGCAATATCTTCTCAGGTTTTACCTTCTTCGTTCCTGCTGCCTGTGCTTTCCTTCTCCCTGCTGCTTGAAGCTTCTTGGTAGCTACTTTTGCCCTTATCCCTGCTGCCTGAAACTTCTGGGCAGCTATTTTTGCCACCGCCTTTTTAAGCTTCTTGATTGTCTGTGCCCTCTCATTGTTCCACAGGAACATAGATATCATCTTTGATTTAATCCTTTCATAGCTGTCCCAGTCAAGATTATCTTGGCTGTGATCACCTCTCTTTGCAGCTTCTGCTATACTATTTGACCATATTTGCATAACCTTGTGTCTTGATCTAACAGAAACTATTCGCCTCTCCCAGATCTTCCTCAGTGCAGAACTTATTTTGTCTTTACTTTCTTGTCTGAAATAAGATCAAGAATATATAGTCACAGAATTTGAAGAACAATGTGTGCATATACAGATCTAAATAATAAAAACATGTTCATACCTATGTAGTTGACGATGTCCTAGCATTTTCTTCCTAACCTGGGTTAGAAAACAAAGAGAGGAGAAGTTGAATTAAATTTTCTCAGATAGTTGACAATCCAAGCCAAGTAGCTCTTGGACTGATGCAAGAATGGCTAGGGAAATTTTCTTACATGACATCACCTTGGGATCTCTCAGAGCTTCAGTAGTCCTTTGACTGATGAGCTTCTTATGCTCTACAGGACAATGGCATATTACTCAGTGAAAAAAAAATGACATGATACATCATCAAGCCGCAAAACTACTGGCAGAAAACTTTTCAGTGAAAGGTTGACCATACCTTCACTCCATTTCCTGCCTTTGGTCCAGGGAACCTGCCCCTTATTTGCAGCACCAATCTTCCGTCTTCTCTCAATTTCCTTCTCCGACAAACCAGCAGAGCAAGCCACACCTTGTGGCTGGTGAGGTTGATGACCTTGCACCTGCTTCTTGCTCTTTTTCATGGAATATTGTGTACTTGAAACTGAGGCCAGGTAAGAAGTATGATGGGACCATTGGTCGTCCATTCCATTGGCCAACTGTTCGCAAGCTAGTCCTTTCAGGGATGACTTGGGCAATATGAACTCCCGAAATTGAATCAATCGACTAAATTTCCAAAGTTCTTTCTGCGATAAAGTTAGCTCCACCGATGCACAACACTTGTGACAAGATAACATTTTTCTTGAAGAATTGTTAGCACCACACTCAAAGCTCATCGCAACATATGCCCTGCATGCACAATGTGAGTCCAGCAACCAGATAAGCTTTGCTACAGTTCAATAAATTTAAAGTTCTAGTTATTGCAATCAAGGATGGACAAAGAATATTTTGAGAATTTATTCCAGCTATTTTTTTTATTCAGTTGTATGATTGCAACTATTCTGGATTGCATTTCTGTTCTTGCAACTTCTATATCTTTCCCCTCAAAAAATTGCGCTCATAGAAATAATAACATTGCACTAAAATCAGTATGGTATTCGCTGTCATCTCTAACACTTAGCAGCCTTTTATTTCGAAATTACTAAATTGCAGACCGCACAATCTCCATTTGCGTTATTGTCCGGCTGCACTAAACCTACCAAATCGTCTCGGGCAGGCTCGACAAAATCCTCGAGGCCTCAACCCTGACTGACAACGCGGTCAGGGATTCGAGCTGCCCTATGCACTTTCATGTCCCCTTAACCTAACAGTATCCCTCACGTACACAATTGGACGCCTCCAGTCCATGGACCATGGGAGCCGCGAGACACCCTCGAGCGGCGGTCATGGAGCTGCCACGCACTCCCGCTGCGGCCATGGATTGAGATCTTCCCAGTGCACTTCCTTCTCCCCTTTCCCCTGCACCCAGCTAACCGTATTTCCCCATCTGGTACCGCGCGCAGGTAATGCCGATCGATTCGAACAATTTGAACACAGCATTCCCCAGGAAAACGTGCTAAAGTCTAAAACACATTTGGCAGAGCAAATCTAATAAAATGGCAACCAACGAGGGGTGTTACCTGGCACAGTGGAAGGTGGCGGCCATGGTTTCGCGACCTCGCACCGTCGCCGGCGAGGAAGACCACGGAAGGACGAGCAGCCGGCAGCGAGTGACCTGGCCGTCTGGGGTGGGTGACCTTCCTTATCCTGTGGGGTGGGTTGCAGGGTTGGTGCCTATTTGGATTTGCCGGGCCTACTCATTACGGCCCATTCACCAGGACTGTTCGCATGCCCGCAACGGAACGGGCCGGAGGCGTAATGGGCCTGCATGCCCCATTACGCCTCACTCTGCTTGTCGCTCACACTCACGCACGGCTCACGTGAGCCCGAATTCCGAATCCCCCCAACCCTCACTCCGCTCACCGCGCACGATATCACGCCAGGCGGCGGCGCTGCCGATGCCCACGGCGGTCGGTGCGGGCAAGCTCAGAACAGAGCCGCTGGCGTCGTTGCGTGCGAGCCACGCAGCGACCAGGCGCGGCGGGAGGCTAGGGACCGCAGCATCGAGGAACCAGCCGGCCGACGGGGGGGGGGAGGCGGCGCAGGTGGAAGCGGCGTGTTCAGGGCGGGCGCCGGAGCGCTGCTGGACGGTGAGAACTCCACATCGGCAGTTCCACAGATCCGTTCGCACGTTCTTATTTAGATGTGTGAAATTAGGAGGCAGTAACAGTTTGGCGGCAGTATCTGTGTTTTTAGCCTTTCGACTTGTCCTTCTAAGTTAGTACCAGTTTAGATGTCATTTAAAGGCATTCATATATTTTGCATTGGTGGTCCAACTATCCAACGTCTTGTTGAAAGAAAATCATTAATGACCCAATGAAACACTCGTTATCATCTTATCAAACCCTTGTCATGGATTGAGCATCTGTGTTTTTAGCCTTACCCACTTGTCCTTCCAAACCTATACGCCTCTTAAGCCATATGCACTCTCGTTTTTGTTTGGTAATCCAAGTTCTTGTGACAAAATCATCAGTTGACTTATCAAACCCTTATGATGCGGTGTGTGTGGGTAAATCATTTCTTTCTCCTGTACAGACATATGGAACCGTGTTGCTTACCACATTGTTCTCCATACAAATATGTAGGCCAAGCTGCACACTAAGGCCAAACTGATCTCAAGATGAAGTCTAAGGTTAATGGGAGCATACAGAAGGCAGGGAAGGCTAATGATGCCCAAGGAGGACCGAACTGGGTTTTCGTAGCAGGAGGAGTTTTGATCAGCACACTTTCAGTCAGACTTGGGTCCAAATTGAAGCAACTTTTTGTAACCAAGCAAGATACTTCTACCAAAGGTCTTGGTTTTACCCGTTTGAAGTGTAATGTGCTCTTATAACTTTCTCCATCTTGAAATGCTTGCTGCTCACAATTGGCTACATGAAATTGCAGCAAAAAGAAAGCCTGGGGCATGTGAACTGCATTCTGACCTCTACAGATTTAGTGACCAAACTAGCTGCCACTGTTATGTGTCAGGTGATTTTTTGTAGCTTTTAGTATGTTCCATTGCCTTTACCCTGCTCATCAGGACCTTGCACCTGTACATTGTTGATGTTCTTCATCCGGCAGTAAATTGAGAGTTAGTCAGTACGAGTAATATACAAATATATTGTGTGCCTATCATAGAATTTTTAAAACCACATGATTATAGTTCTCCGTTGTGGAATACCCTGCAGCATAATCACTGAAAAGTCCATATGAAGGAAAATATGTGAAACCAAATATTTATCCCTGGCTATCATATGCAGGGCCAGGGCATGCAGATGGTGGAGCGGAGGTCAAGCAAGCACCTCCAAGCCCTATATCCAAATCAACTGAACCAACCAATCTTCTTGTGAAGATACCAGCACTAGAATCAAGCAAAGAGAACAGTGGCGTCATGTGGTCATCGTCGCCTGACCGGCTTGAAGATCCCCGCAAACCATTTCAGTACTCAAACTGTTCAGGCTCTCCCTCTGTTTCAGAATCAGGGTCTGACATTTATAGCAAGCGAGAGGTCATACAGAAGCTGAGGCAGCAGCTCAAGAGACGTGATGAGATGATCATGGAGATGCAAGCTCAGATTGCAGATCTCAAGAACTCTCTCACCATTCAGGTGACACAGAACACCAACTTGCAGTCTCAATTGGATGGCACTAACCGAGACCTGTTTGAATCTGAGAGGGAAGTTCAGCATCTAAGGAAGATCATCTCAGATCATTGTGTTGCAGAATCGCTCTCGCATGATAAGCCTTTTCAAGCTGGACAGTGGCAATCAAATGGCACCAATGGGCATGATAAGCCTTTTCAAGCTGGACAGTGGCCATCAAATGGCAGCAATGGGCATGTTAATGGCTATTCTGACAGCAGTGTGGATGACCCTGAGTTGCATTGTAACGGTATTGAGAAGAGGAATGGAGAGGCGGAGAGGGTGGAGTTGTTAAAGAGAGAGGTCGGTGAGCTGAAGGAAGTTATCGAAGGCAAGGACTTCCTGCTTCGGAGCTACAAGGAGCAGAAGGGGGAGCTATGCTCTAAGATCAGGGAACTGCAGGAAAAGCTCTCAGCACAAGTGCCAAACATATTGTAGTACTTTAGGGTAACTTGCTACACGGACCAGAAGGTGGGTTTCTGAAACAATAAGTAGGGTTTTTGGAAGAAACTCTCAGCAAACATCGCCAAAATCTTTGCTAGGGTCTTTACAGAATGTTAGATTGATAGGTTCTAAAATCTTTGCTAGGGTCTTTGCAGAATGTTAGATTGATTGGTTCTCTCCCTTTTTAGTTACTGTGCCGAGTTAAATATTAGGAAGGGATTCTTCTTCTTCGTTCATTCATTTCTTAGACCTAGGTAGTTCCATGAGTGGTGAACTTGGTGCCTCCTAAGGTATTTGTACAGGTTTTCAATTTGCTTACAGTTGTGCATTGTGCCTCCTCGTTTGGCCCAGCATGGTTAAGAGGAGTTGCCTTCGGAATGGGTGGACTGCTGAACCCACGTATGGCATTGCCTCATTTAACGTGATTTTGGTTCGTCATGTTTGCAAAGAGAGTTCACTCCAGATGTTTTACTTTGTTCTTACATAGAAGGGCCATGTTCTCCATCATGAATTGAGTTATCGTCGCCGCCCAAGTGTCAGTGAATTGAGTTATCGCCGCCCAAGTGTCAGCAACATTTGGCTGTGATTCTTTGAGCTGGCTGCACAGCCAAATGCTGCAGCCACCTTCCTTGTTGACTGTTGTGGCGGTTGTGCGGCAGTAGCTCAAAGAATCACAAGTGAACGGTGCCAATTGCTGTACCCTGAAGCCTGGCACTTAGCTGAGGTCCTTATATTGTGGTACTGCATTTCGTGTCTCAAGGGCCGCGGTTTTTTTTTCCATCAGTTTTGTGCCGCAAATCGGACAGACGAGCACCAGGAAAATTATGTATGCAAGCTGGACCTCACTCCCAGCCCCAAGTAGCCCCAACCGGGCGGTGGATCATCATTGGAACTCGGAATGGGAGGCCTAACATGCCAGCCAGGCCTCCTTCATTCACTGGCGTCAACTCCTGCTGCGATGCGAGCGAGCCCGGATCCGTCGGCTCATTCGCTGGCGAGGCGTCCCCGGCCGGATCCCAAACTCAACTCTCCATCAGTCCATCCATTCATTCTGACCGACGGCCAATCGCCCAGACACTTTGCACTGTCCTCGTTGGCGACGGGAAGTACAGAGGCAACAGTGGATGCGCGTCGTCATTCCATGCGACCTGTGGGCTGTGGCCACATCGCGCCACGGTGGAGCCGTGGAGGGGTGGGTTCGTACACGACCTCGTCCTCGTCTGCCTGGGTTCCAGTCTCTACCGAGACATTTGATTCTCGGATGAAGACAGGCCAGGCCACCAAACCATTTCATTTTCCTTCCCCCGGCAGTGGCACGAGCAGGCTGTCTGTCTGATCGCCACACGCACACCCGACGGCCGCCGTCCATCCTGCCATCCGACGACTCTCAGGAAGCCAGCTGGCGATGGGCACGGCTGCGTGCGTGGTGGTCCCACGCCCAGTCCATGAGGTATTGAGCTGGAAGCAGCAGCGGCAGTGCCCGCACGGCACTGGTAGATGCGCAGCGGCCGCGACGTGCAGACGCCGCATGCCATGCCTGCCAGTGCGATCACGCCGGCCGGCCGGTCAGCCAGTCCATATGCCATGTGTAGGAGCAGCATGCAATGCAGGCAGCGGGCGAGATCACTAGGCCCACCCGGCGGCCGGGCCGGCCCTCACATGCCGCAGCGCTCTCACGACCCGCTCCCGGCCAAGGCGCCGCCGCTGTCGATGGCTAGCTGTAGCCGGAGACAGGACAGTGTGAGAGCGATGTGGGGTGTGACCCGATAATGCTGGTTGTACAGCTCCAGCCTCCGGCCAGTGATATGTCTACAGACTACAGGCCGATGCAATGCAAGCCCTTAAGCAGCCTCGGTTACAAAGAATCTCTCCTCTTGCTCACGTATTTCTCGGGACACTGAACAGTGATAGCCACACTGCGACAGGTGTACAGCTCCGGCGCATTTCGCGTCTATCTGTACATGGCGATGATGATGCTCGTGTACGTGACACGAGATGACAAAACAAATCGGAGCTGTGAATCTGGTGGCAGTACGTGTACAAATGCACGATGGAGAAGGAAGAAATGCACATGTATACACATACGTACATGTGTATACTAATCGGTTCCTCCAAACAGCTACTAGGTTCTTTCGGTCGGTGTTCCTTTGGCCTATGCTGCCACGCATCTCCCCCCAAAACAGAAACAGGGAAAGGTAGGGTGTTGTCCGAGCGTGTCCGTTCACGGTTTTCAGCGCTGCTCACAGTTGCAGCTTTGGAGCCACGTACATGAATGCGTGCCTGCCGTCCCTGGATTTCAGCGCAGCACGCAGCTGCATGAGTGTGAGGTGTGAGGCGCTGAGGCTGGGGTCACGCAGGGCTTCCCGGAGATGTAGCGATGGAGTGGACAAAGATGGAACAGAGGGGAGGGGATCAGGGGATGCGATGCCAATATGCCATATTGCCATTACCAGCATGAAACGAAAAGGGCCCCGTAAAAGCCGTCGTCGTCGTCTCTCGATCTCCAGCCATATCCTGTCCCTGTCATCATCATCACAACCTCACCTTAGATTGAAAGAAGTGGGTGGAAGTTTTAGATAAATAGTACACTAGAAAGTGTGTTCTGTGAGTGAGATAAATAAAAAAGTCTTGTTGAATAAGTACTTCTTCCTAAATCTGAAAACAGCCTTGCTCGCGCCATCGCAGCTGCCAGTACCACAGAGCACGTAAGCACATTCAGCTGGGGATAGGAAGGCAAGGGCACTGAAAGCAAACGCGTGACTCAGCATGTGGAGCACGTGCAGGGCAGACCCACTCGCGTGGCTGGGCCGGATGCAAGCCACATGTCACGCCATTGCTCCTGTAACCTCAAACCCCGAGCACAATTTAATGCGCTGGCTTTTTTTTCCTTCAAATTATTATGTTGAGCTTTGAATTGTTTGGCTGTGGACTCCATACATTTCAGACAAGCCCTCAAAATGGTTGACTTGTTCACCTTCATGTAATAACCACGGCATGCGGCTTCATGTACCTTGCCCTTCTCTAACTCTGCATTCTTTTGCTTTAGAGTGGGGAAAATGAGAAAGAAAGAAAAAAAGGGTAAAAAAAAAACCTACAAAAAGTGGTAAAGAACATCCGAGCATGCATGTCACGTCTCATTCCCTTGTGAGGCAGGTTGTGCCATTCCTAGATCTAGAAAAAGCAAGGGCTTACAACTTTACAATGCACATGCCAACAAGAGGTGAGGAGAAGCCTGAACGGATCGATGATCGATCGTAGTAGTTACTAGTTAGTTGCCATGGCCATGCATGAACAACAAAGCCCATATTTTGCCGTGATGCCATGATTGGCTTCGTTCTGAGATGCTTGCCGAAAAGTTGGGGGGTTGGGCTTGCGTTTCTAGATGCTGTGGCACCAGCCTTCCGGGACTCCGGGTACAAAGCAAAGTAAGCCAGCAGGACATGCAGGCATGCGGCATGTGAAATTCTATCAAGAAAATGTGTGCTTTTCCCACAAACAGCATGGATTATATTCCATGATGCACAAGCAGGTTTTTTTACTTCCCTTTTCTGTATTTCTTCAACGCTACTACGTACACTTGTCAGCTCATCAGTTTTGTTTGACCATCCTAATGGCACAAAGTCCCTAGTAAACGAGCTAGCGATAAACTGCACATGCAAGCAAATTTCAATCTCTGACGAACCAATGATCTAGCCGATGTTCCATTGGATCCCCTTCCTCCTAGCACAGCTCTTGAGACAGACCAAAAAATTCTACGGAGTACTGACAGTACAAAAGCTGATCGATCAAGTATAACAATCTGTCACCAGTCATTTGGGATATGATCTTGAGGGCCTGCCTTGTTACTTAACCATTTGGCCCTTCATTGATCTCTTGAGACAATCATGCATGCTAGTAAGAGACTTCTTGCTATAGTGGCATTCAACGTTGGAGCAATCAGCATGCATGCAGTGCTAGCTGCTGGTGTCATTTGAGGTCAGCATGCATGATGCAGCTGGGAGCCAAATCCCAAATGGTGTGGTTGGTTGGAGCATCACTCAGTCACAGGTCACAAAGTACAAGCAGCAGGTCTTGAGTTGGAAGCAATGTGTGCTCCCATTATTTATTTAATGATCCATGGTCTTTAGCTGGTCTTGTGGCTCCCAAAAATTAAAGCTGTGATAATGTGAAGCATCTATCTATCTAATGATCTAAATTGAATGAATAGATGAACGAATAAACATATGTGCATTTAGTAGGACAGGTGTGCTTTCAGCTACTCTTCTCCACTCTTTAGCTGGGGTTCAGAATTGTTCCCCAACCATGATTTAGCCAGTGTCAAACTCACAGTCACATGCTAACTGGTTGCTTCTGCATGCTAAAGCCACTATCTATCTATCCAATAATAACAAGTTGCTTGCCATGACACAGCTTCAGCATATGAATTGGTTGGGTGTATCTCAACACTAGATTTTCCCGGGGCTAAAATTGGGTCAGACAGCCTGTTGGGTTTCAGTAAGCTGTTGAAATCTATTGTGTGATCCAACTCCTCACGTTTTCTCTTATCTGGCTCTAAACTCAATGATTACACTGTCTGACGGCACTGTCAAACAATAAATTTGCCTAGAGTTAGTAGGAAAAACTTACACATGTTTGGACCTGCATTCTTTCCAGTTTATAGTACAACATTCATAATTTATCTGTCAACTACTGAATTCCCCATCGCAGTATAAAAAAAATGCGAATGGTACAGGATTGAAAAAAATATACATTTTGATTTCAAGCAAACCGATCAAAGTATACCCACATGCTATATAAATAATAAATTTAACCAAACGTGTGCTTCTGTATAATTACTTGACAGTTTATTTTGATTGTTTAGTTACATTGCTTCCTCGTACATTCTATTTCTTGCAGCTAGAGTTAGAACTAGTGTTATTCTTATCTTAAAAAGAGCAACTATTTTGATCTTATTGGTTTCAACGGTCAACACACAGCGCAAAGGAATCTATGGAGACATATCAGTTATGGCAAAGTGAGTACAAAAGATAGATGAGGGTCGGGTCGCTGCAGTTATCCCCTGCCTGTGGTGTGCCTCAACAGCTTACTGGACCTGGGTGACAGGCCTCACATGGCCTCCTGTGTTCAAATCCAATTGTTAAATGGCTGCAAATCTTGCAAACATGGCTTGTCACACAATACTATGTTGCTTGCATACCCCCATCATGGCACTGTGTCCATCTGTCATGCATTGACTAGCTAGTGCCTCATTGGGGCCCGACTTTTAAAATAAGTTTGAAAAATACTCAAAAAGGGAGCAAATCTAGCTAACTTGGCGATGGACACACATGTGCAAATGTTTCGATTGAGTTCTAATCGATGGGTATGATGCCCTACAAGTGCCCAAAAACCTCACACATGAAGTCCCCCCCCCCCCCCACAAAAAAAAACCCTCACACATGACAAAACATAAGGCTCAGCATTTCAGGAACATCACCAAATCCTGATGCTCCTATAACTATGTGCTCCAGGCACATTAGTGCACTAGCTAGCTATTGACAATGCATTATATACATATAATCATAGAAGCTTTGCCACTTGATATGAAGTGGTTTCTGGGTGGCACATACTTGTATGTAATAATATGTATACGCATGTGCCTGCCAGCCAGGAATTTCTCTGCAATATTCCCCTAGATCTCCAAATCTGGAAGCAGTGTTGTTTTCCTGTTGGGAGAGGCCAGGGCCCTTGCATAATATGCAGTCGCTTGCATGCCCGCTGCTAGCTTAAGAGGCATGAAACAAGTAATTTGGTACTAGCCGTAGTTCTCTGATGCGTGCTAATGATGGGTGGAGCAGGCAATCCTATCACATACGGTCGTTTCAGCAGAGCATTAGCAGCAGGCGTGACTGCGTGAGCTCAGACACGGTGCCTGTATATGGTACTGGTATCAACCGACCAAGGCGGCAAGGCCTGAAGAATTAGCATGTCCCCCCAGGCCCCAGACGACAAAATTTGAACACAAGCCTGCCTGGGTACAGCCAGTAATAACCTATCAGGCATGCGTACATGTATACCCTGCACAAACTGCATGGTGTCGTTGTATAGTACTCCTATGTCCTAGGCTCCTGGCACTGCTGACAGTGCTAGATAGATTATACTCTGTACCAACCCATAACCAGCTAGCTGCAGCAGGGGAAAGTACAAAGCAGTAGACAATTAACCTAGTTGGTTAGTAACTGGGATTTCACATGTATGGAGTATTTTACAATCGGATTCCTGTGGATGCGGTTTGGGAGCTGGATTCGTGTTCCTAGAGCTGATGATCATACGTATCGGTGTCGCTGTCGAGTCAGAGAGATAGATGGCCACCATGCCCGTCTTCTTGATCGAGAGTACGTTACGATAACACGACCTGCGTCATGGCATCGTGTGTTGACCAGGAACATGCATGCATGGTCGATCTTGCCGGTCGTTGCTAGACTTGTTTTCCCCTTTCGGTTGCCGGTCGACGGTCGTTGAGTTTGTTCCAGACTTCCAGTGTATGGCTGGAGCGATGAGTGTGGTATGGGCGCCTTCTGTTGTTCGCGCGTGGGATTTTGCAGTTTCTTTTCTTTTTTTTTTTTGAGACTGGATTTTGCAGATTCGTGCAGTATATACCCCGGACGAGATGAGCAGGACTTGCAAGAAAACAAACACGCCGTATATATATGAGGCTATCACAATGAGGCTATACCTGATCCACTCGTTCCGTTTCCTAATTAAAGGCCGGATCAGATGTCAGACAAGGATTCCAAACATATATACGTAACACGGTAGGTGAGCACAGCCTCGCAGACAAAAAATATATATATATATACTCGAACACGATATAACTACCTCCGATCCGAGCGGCGCCGATGATCACGCGTGCGTGCCCCGACTGACCCGCTGCCGCTCGACCGCGACGTTGCCACGTTGGGAGGACCGACCGTCGCGGCGTGTACGGGCGGTGCGGGCACGACTCGACCGCGCAGCCCGCGCCGCCGCCGCCGCGTACGTACGCAGGCCGATCGAGTCATCGTGAGTGACGTAGATGGATCGCGGCGGAGTAGGAAGGGGATGTACAACTCTGCAGACGGCTGCTGTCTTTTTACCCAAATAGACAGTTTGAACAGTCAGCTTATACAACTATGTAGATGGTTAGCTATCTGCAGGGTATTTAATTTAATGATTAGACACACAAATCAATCATGATCTAATGCACAATTGATCTTTGTAGCCATTTTTGCTGCATACACGAGCAAATGCACAGTACATTCAAATATTCCGCAAGACTTATAAATTTAACATGTATGTAATAATTACACATTTATATATATGGATATGAAATAGTCTTTAGAAATACATGATATGATATAATAATAAAGTCACTATTTCTTTATAACCCCATGGTTGGGAGCTTTGCCATCTCTTTTTCTTTATTTTTTCCCACTTCTTTTTTTTTCTTTTTTTTCCTTCTTTTCTCGGTCTTGCTCCACCCGTGCCCAACACATCCCATCTCTATCCGCTTTCTCGGTCTATCCGCTCTCTCATCCTCTCTGTTTCTCGTCCTCTCCGCCAAATTCCGAGCGGCGCTCACGCACGGACCACCTCCCAGCGGCGCGGCTCCCTCCCGGGGTTTCTCTGGGCCGTGCACGCGCCCGTCGTGCCGGAGAAGAGGGCTGGGGCGAGGCAGCGCTGCTCTCGGCGGAGGCCCGCGATGAGGGGCACCACCGGTTCCCAGTCCCAGCGGCGTTGCTCCCTCCCGCCGAGCTGCTGCGACTACGAGCTCCACCGCCAATCCCCCCTCCCTTGCTCTCCCCTTCTCTGATTCTGCATCGCCAAAGCTTCGAATCGGCCACCGGCGGTCTAATCCATGACACCGGTGGTGGAGGTGGCGCCGGCGAGCTCGGCTCCGGCGAGGTGATGGACAGAGTGATGGGGACGCGGCTTGGGAAGATGAAGTGGACGTCGGGGAGTTCGATTTTGCGGCCGGTGTGGGCGGAGGATGACCGGAGGCGGGGGTTCAAGCTCGGCTCCGACGGCGGTTGATGACCGCTTGGAAGAAGTCTGGAAGAAGAAGTTGCCCGCGCGCGCAGTGGATCCGTGGCCCCGTCGTCTCCCCGCAGCAGGTCGTACAGCACGCGCCGAGCCGTCGCCGCAGCCTTGGAGCACGCGCCTCCCTCGTAGACGAACGAGACGACGACCACGCCTCGGTGAGACGCGCGCGGGGGTGCTTCTGCAAATATTGCTTGCATGGCGACGGCGAGCAACGACGCGTTGTACGCAGGGGTTTTTTTACCAAACCGGACGGTCGAACCACCGTCCGGCGGTAGCGGTAAACCGGTCTGGTTGGATCGGTTACCGCTAGAAACCGGACAAATTCGAATTTTGAATTCAAATTCGGTTGGAGCGGTTAGCAGGTCGGTTTGACAGGTTTTTTCTTTTTCTTTTTTGATTTAACTTGTATTTGCCAAAAAATATGTCAAATGAGCAAATATTTAAAAACTTTTTACACCAATAGATTACACACACCTTGAAGTATTTTTAGGAATTTTTACGACATTTTTCCATTTCTAAATTTAAATCTAAAAATTTTGAATTTCCACGGTTCAAACCGCCCCGAACCGCTACTGGTCCGAGGCGGGTTGGTCGGGAACCGTCAAACCGGACCGGTTCCCGACGGTAAGGTGAACCCTGGTTGTACGTGCCTTAAGCGATGGAGGAAGGGATGGCCAATTGGCCATCGCTAAATATCACCGACACCGACGCCATGTCCATGAATGCCTTCGTGGCAACCGTACCCTATCAATGCGCGCGCTTCTCTCCTTGCCGGCGCCCACGTCTACACGCGCGCGCGGCCGCCACCCGCCACGGCGGCGTCAGCGGCGGCCAGAGGGACGGTCTCCCGTCTCCGGCTACGGTGGTCGCCGCTCGCTCCGTGCCTTCGTGGCAGACGGATCCGCACTGGTGAATCGATTCACCAGTGCCATGTAAGCACCTTTTCTCTCTCCTAAACACATCACCATCAAGCTTCGCATGCATATCAGCTCACGGTTTCTTTTTCCTTTATTTACTCTCATGCATGGCAGCTGGTGCTTCTTTTTTTTTTTACTCCGAACGAATCGGCTCAATATTTTGAATCGAATCAGTCACTCTCCTCTGTGAATCGATTCGTTCCAATGGTGTTGATCCGTTGGCTCCACGTGGACCGATGATCCGGCCAGTAGAGAAGCCCTTAACACGGTTTCCATGCATGCACTGGGGCCCACTTTGCTCTGACTGAATTTAATTATTTTTTTTTGTGGAAACCCCCACGCGGGAACGCATTGGGCCCCGCCCGTTCGTGATCCTCCTGCTCTGGGCCTTGGCCCGTTTACCTTTTCGCCCGCCGCCCGCCCCTCACAAAACCCCCCGGACCACAACTGTTGCCATATCATGCCTCCATGCGTGCTCCGCTCTCGTGACGGAGCTCGATGATCCACACGTGGACTAACAGCGGCCGTCCACCATTTGATCCTTGGCTGGCGACTAGGATCGCGAAACGTGCACGAATGAAACGCTAGCGATACCATTCATGCATGCATGTACCGACGCGTGCACGTACGACGTACGAGCTCTCCTCATAGCTGTATCGTACGTGAATGTCTAGGTAGACTGTATAGTAAGCCGGGCCGTAGCATGCATGTGCTACCAATAAGGATATATACAGGACCGTACTGCTACGGGCAACATGCCGTATAAATACACGTGGCCACGCGCGGGCTAATTAATACGTATAGCTTCAAATACCTAATCGTATGCGCGTAAACACAGGACCATCCATAGACACGTACGGCAGGTCGATCGATATGATATGATCGATCCAGTGGGTGCACGTCACCATCAACCAAAAAAAAAAAACTTCCTCTACTAGTCTCCGATCGAAGGTGCAATCTATCCGTAACTAATGATCCCGGCTGCAAAACATTATTAAAAATATATGGAAATACGAAAAAGAAAATCAAACGATATATTCAAGTAGGTCTGTACCGAATTTTCTTTCGCATTTCTACGCTTGTACGATACGGTCCCGTTTCGAACGCCAGCTGTCTTGACCCCGCTAGCTACTACGTCGACCTGCTGCTATCTTCCCTTAATTTGTATGTACGCGTCCCTAGGCACCTCTCGACGTGTGCGAATGATTCTTCGTCCCACAGTGACACTGCCGACGCCGGTGAAGCTAGCTGAAACAATAGAAGAAGGATGCGTTGCGTTCCGTACGTGTTGCATGTTAGTATTTGGGAATTGGGAGGTTGTGGGGGTGATCGACCATGCCATTTACAAGCACATGAAGAATGGCACCATTCTTAATTGCTCGTTTAAGTTCACATGTCGCGCGGGAGCGAGAGAGATCGATGGCCGTGCTTGATTCTACCCGGGGTCCAAATCCAACCGTTGATCAGTGCTACTAGCAGCCAAGCCCCGGCTGTATAGCCATTCATCCGCCCATGAAACCCCCGCCATGAGTGATCTGAATACGAACAAGGTGACAAGGAAAGGCACGGCCCGGCTACCTCGCTAGCTATACATGCTGCTAGCTAGTGTGGTCCGCGTACGTACGTACGTGTACATGTACGCTCGCTGCTGCTACCAGTTGAGAGCTCCCATCAGCTCGATACGCACACGGCCGAGATCACATCGATCAGCTAGCTAGCTAGCCATATCTACTTGAGCGGCTGGCCGGGCATTCCGAAGCTGGACGAGTGGACGCGTACATGTGAGCAGCGAGACTATGGCCATGTTCAGATTCGCTGAAAAGTACTTCCCCAACTAGTTTTTTCTATTCATCTCTTTTACAGAACACGCTTTTCAATGCACTATTCATCAGCAAAAGTACTTTTCACTCCCAATCTGAACGCAGCCTATGGGGTACCACGTCTAATATGTGTCAGCTGTTGGTATTTCGGTGCATATGCATGCAGCATGCAGGGGACCGGTGGGCTATATGGCTGGTTGTGTATGCACACGCGTGTAGACGCACGTGAGAGAAAGGAAAAAAAAAGGCAAGAGATCGATCGCCGCCGATTCATCCGTCGTGATGGATACACGTGGATTCAGCCCACTTCTGTTTTTTACTCATATATATTGCCAGTTAACATTTTTCTTTTTGAGTATATGGTTGACATGTTTGTATCTTTCTCCAGTCTCATTCGCTTGAGCAGGCATTATCTACCGCCCACATGAGAATAGTTTTGTATGTATGCAAATGTAGGAAGAGAATGTTGTAACCCGTTTAAATAGCGAATGTTTGTAAAAATGCATTGTAGCAAAATTTTATTCTAGCAAAAATTTATGAGAAGGGTCGTAATTCTCAATAAAATAAAAATATGAATGAATTGTGAAGTTCAACTAAAATAAAATGAGGCTTAAAATTAAAGATAAAGTTCTTGGCTGGTGGCTGATCCGACATCAGATGGAAGGCAAGGTGGACAGAGCGGAGGCTGCCAACCACCCACCACACCACTGGCGCTGTAGACTGAAGTTGGACCAGCACGAAATGAATTTGCTGTTGCTCTTGAGCTCCCGAGTCTTCCCCACCACAGCGCAGCCAGTCAGCCACCGGCACTATGCGTGGCAATGCACTGGCTCCAACTGGCCGTCCCCCGTCTCGTGACTCAACTCGCGCACAAAATTACAAAACCATTCTATTCTATCGACCAAAAAAAGAGCATGAAGAAAGACCACCAAATGGGCCTTTCCCCCTTCTTTTTTTTCGATTTCGGTGAAGGAAAGGCACGCACGACACCCACACAGCTCATTGCCATGAGGAAATCACGCAAAACAAAAACCGTTGAAAAGCCGAAAGAAATTCAATCCATCGCATGGGGAAGTTTCCAATTTGCCCCTGCATAATTTCTTCCATGCGCGAAAAATAATTTTTATCAGCTCTCGTCATTTGTTTAATTTGAGTTGTTTTAGTTTTGGGCCACGTGGCCATGCTTTGCCACGGAAATCCCCCTCCTCCCCTTCTATTCCTTTCCTTCCCTCTCACTTCTTCGCTCCCCCCTCACTTTGTAGCTGTAGCTGTGCTCTCTCGTCTCCAACCGAGAGACGGAGAGAGAGAGGAGGAGAGCACAGCACAGCACAGCACAGCAGACCCACCGCCCATACATACATACAGCGCTCTCCCCTCCGTCTCTTCTCGGAGCGCCAACCCGCTTCTGCTGTCCTTGTTAACCAGCTGTGTACTTCTCCATTGTATGCCTGCTTGCGCTTGGCCGCCGAGGGGAGTGCTGCTGCGCGTGTCGGCTGCCGTGACCGAGCTCCGGTGATGGCCGACGCTGACCGGATGCGCCTGCGCGCCGCGGCGCTCTCGCTCCACGACGACGAGGGCGTCAGGGACAAGCCGGACCGGAAGGCGGACGTCTTCGCGGATCTCGGCTCGCCGGTCTCGCCGCTGCGCCTTCGCCCGGCCGCGGCGACGCCGTCGTCCTCGTCCTCGTCGGCCGGCTCCTCCAAGTCTCCGGCGCTGGGCAATGCGGCTGCGGCGGCCGTGGGGAGGGGCGCCGGCGCTGCCCGGGGGAACCACTCGGGCGAGCTGGAGGGCAGCAACCCGCCGCGCCCGCCCGGCCACCGCCGCTCCGGATCTGGCCCGCTGATTTTCTCCGGCGGCAGCAGCAGCACGGGGAGCGTCGGGGGATGCGGCGCCGGTGGGAGCACCGCGAGCTCGCCGCTCACCAATGCGCTCCCCACCGGCAACATCTGCCCGTCCGGCCGCGTCGCGGGGGCGGCGGCCGCGCCGCAGCTGCCGCGCACTCGCCCGGTCGTTCTCGGATCCGGCACGGGGCACTACGGCCACGGCAGCATCATGCGCGGCGGCAGTGGAAGTGCCGGAGGTGTGACTCCCGCGAGAAGCAGCATTGGCGCGGGCCCGCTCCACAGCAACTCCTCGAGGTCTCCGGCGAGCTGCCCGGCACCGCCGCCGGCCAGCAGCGCTGGTCTTCAAGAAATCACTAACGCCGGGAACGAGTTGTACAAGAAGGGCCGCTACGGGGAGGCGCTGCGGTACTATGACCGTGCCGTGACGATGTGCCCGGACAGCGCCGCGTGCCGCGGCAACCGCGCCGCCGCGCTCATCGGACTCGGCCGCCTGGCGGAAGCGTTCCGCGAGTGTGAGGAGGCCGTCCGTCTCGATCCAGCGAGCAGCCGTGCGCACGGTCGCCTCGCCAGTTTGTGGCTTCGGTGAGATTTCGTTCGCCTGTCAGCGCATGCCTGCCCATCTGCACTGGAATGGAACTGCATCCACAGATCTCGCCTCCTTGTCTTCGCTTGGCTTGCGTGCAAATCCAATATGCTGTTACTTTTCTGTCAGTTCCTTTCGTCATGTTTATCTGATTTGGGATCACTACAGTTATGGTGCTTATCATTACCGTTTGTTCTGTTACTTGTTTTGGAAGTAAAAGCTTTGATCCTGCGATTACATGAGAAACATGAGAAAATTTGCATCTTTAGTTGGTAGCATGCTATAGTGAGTTAATGTGGCCTTAATACGAGTTGCATCACACAATGCAACTGATAGGGATTGCTTACCTGCATTATGGATTGTGCTTTGACCCCAACAGGCGTAATCGCATATTCGTTGAATCGTGGTCCTAGTTCTTTTGATGTTTACATGTGCACAATTGACGTGTGGAAGTTTTACGCCTTTGAACGATGATGGATTGCAGATTTGGGATGGTTGATAAGGCAAGGATGCACTTCACACTGATTGGGAGTGCAAACCAGTCTGATCATGCTGAGTGGCAGAAGCTGCACGACGTGGAAAGTCATCAGGGGAGGTGCATAGATGCAAGGAAAATCGGAGATTGGAAGAGCGTGCTACGGGAAGCCGATGCGGCAATTGCCAATGGAGCGGATTCCTCTCCACTGGTACCCCCTCCTTCCATTGTCTTTGAAATCATGTTACCTTTTTAGTTGATTCACAAGGGAATTGATTTTCGCATGCAGCTTCTTGCCCTGAGGTCGGAAGCACTTCTTTGGTTGCACAAGTTAGAGGAAGCTGATTCAACTATTACAAGTTTATTGAAATTGGACAATGCCTCACTACCTTCAATGCCAACCACACTCTCGGGCATGGCGGCTGATTCATATGTTCTTATTGTCCAAGCCCAGGTCAACATGGCATTTGGAAGGTACACATATCAACCCTTAATTATGATAGCTTCTTTCCCTGGCTATAGTGGCACTGTTATTGATTTTTTTTTTTAACTGCAGGTTTGATTCAGCTGTTGCATTGGCTGAGAAGGCTAGACTTATTGATCGTGGAAACTCAGAGGTTGAAGGGATCCTAAACAACGTGAGATTAGTTGCGATGGCTCGAGCCGATGGGAATGACCTCTTTAAGGCTGGCAAGTTTGCTGAGGCTTCTATAGCCTATGGCGAAGGGCTCAAATATGAGCCCTCCAATCCGGTACTGTACTGCAATCGTGCAGCTTGCTGGTCGAAGTTAGGTCGGTGGGCGAAAGCTGTTGAGGACTGCAATGAGGCCCTAAGAGTTCAACCCAACTACACAAAGGCTCTATTAAGACGTGCGGCATCCTATGCTAAGGTAAGAAATTTACATGTGTCACGATGCCTGCGATTATCACCGATTATGGTATTGATAACTCCCTTTAACATTTTATTAGCTTGAGCGCTGGGCTGATTGTGTGCGGGACTATGAGGTGCTGCGCAAGGATCTTCCTGGCGACACAGAGGTTGCAGAGGCTTTGTTCCATGCACAGGTCGCATTAAAGACAACCCGTGGAGAGGAGGTGTCAAATATGAAATTTGGAGGGGAGGTTGAGGCAGTTACCAGCTTAGAGCAACTCCGGGATGCTATCCATTCACCTGGTGAGTTTCTCTTTTTCACATTTTTACTGCTGTGCCCTAGGCCCTGACCACTGTTAATAATGGAATAGATAACCAGAATGATGTTTCATATGCATAAAACATATTGGTTCACTAGATGGACTGAATGTTATCTATGTGGCATCTGTACAGGTGTATCTGTTCTTTATTTCATGGCAACAATGAGTCAGCAATGTGCACAGATTGCCCCATATGTGGACTCCCTTTGTTCCGAGTGTCCTTTGGTGAATTTTCTGAAGGTATTCCACCAAACATATCTTCACTTATCTGATGATGTAGTTTTTTTTTTCCATTTGACAAGAGTTCCCAAATTGATAATAAATCATATGTATCCAAACATGCAGGTAAATGTTGATGAGAGCCCTATGGTAGCAAGGGCAGAAAACGTGCGCGTAGTCCCAACCTTCAAGATTTACAAGGATGGCACAAGAGTGAAGGAGATGATCTGCCCTAGCTTACAGGTCTTACGCTATTCAGTGAGGCACTATGCTGTCTCCAGCTCATGAGGTCTGGTTCAAAGTTCTTTGGTCCTGTTCACCTGCCAACATTTCACCAACAAATTGTTCCTATATAATATAGCAGCCTCCACAGCTTTTCACCAGCTCGGTATAACCCCCCATTAGGCATGTTGAGCAAGCTTGGTATACAGAGAAGGAACCTCCTGTGCATTCCCCCTTTCCATGTGTTGCTATTTCTTGGATCATTTAGGCTCCTCCATTTGCAACTATTTCTACCCACCATTTGACCCAGCTCAAGCAATCCTTCCATCTCATGCAGCGCTTGGCTTTGTGCCTAAATCACAAGTTCACTCCTGAAGAAAGGCTCCCTGTGATGTTCCTTGGATGCATGTTTCTGTTAGAAAGGAGAATCTGGCTGGCTGGTTTTCTCATTACATGTACATATAGCAATAGCAATACATCAAACCCATTGATAGATTGGTTTCTGGTGGAGAGAAGGCGGTACCTGATTTGGGCATTTGGCGGCGGATGGTACAGGTCTAGTTGCCATTGTAGAGAGGAGGGGATAGATGAAGTATAAATGTGTTATTGGTCTGTAGAGAGATAAAAGAGGGAGGTGGCTGGTGTCATTGATGTCATTTGCATAGATATGCCTTTCTGGTGTTCTGTGGCGCTGATACATATATAGTGAGTTCATGCTGACATTGTTTTTCTATGAATAAAAGATAGCTCGGCATTCTTTCTCATTTTCGACTCAAGTTTCAAATATGCTCAATCTCCTTGTGGAGATGCTTATCCTTGTTGGTTTTACATAGAGTACTTGCAAATAAGATTCCGTTCTGGATCACACAGCACAGCACCCATATCATCGAACCAGCAGCTTTTGCTGATATACTACTGTTGTGAGCTTGTACTGTGTTGTCGAGCATGATGCATGTCGGCATCTGGCGTGAGAGGCCGGCCATGTGGGATTGTCTGCTTGGGAGCTGGGACTCGTCCAGCCACCCGCCATCTCGTCAGCTAGGCGCAGTAGGCACTTGTCACTGCTCCCAACGGACGGAGCTTCAACTGACAGAAAGAGACGGCTTTTCAGCTGTGATTGCTGGATCCGCCAGTAGATTGCATCTGCGAGTGAGGGGGCAATGATTTGGGTCCCGGTGCCGACTTCTCCAGCTCTTCCAAAGTGCCTCTTTCTTTTGTGCCTGAATGCTAATGGGTTGGTTGGTCGGTTCGGTCGGTTGGTGCCGTTGATTGCTTGCGGCATGACCAGTTCATGTGTACTGCTACTACGGACATGTTTGTGCAATCATAGGGAGACGCAAAAAGGCCCTGGGCGATTCCCTGCTACTCTTACTCTGTCCAGGTTCACGAGACAGGATTGGTATGGAAGCAAGTTCCACTCCCAAATGTATTGCCATACTACTACTGGTACTCCTTGTCTCTCTGTATATACATATTTCTCAACCTTAGAGCATCTCTAGCAGACTGGCCAAATCTTGGTGGCTATATCTTCATTTGGCTATCCACTAAAGATTCACTCTCCATATTACTCAGCGCTCCCGCAGACTAGCTAAATCACAGCCTCCAAATCCCATTGTATTATATTTTATTATTATTCGATTTAACATGAATTAAAATGTTTTGCTTCGTATTTTTTAAACTAAATTGGTACCCTAAAGTTCAAATAACAAGAAAAAAAGATTCAACTTTGAGAAATTTTGATTCAAAAAATATAAGAGATATTGAGTTGAACCTAGTTAAAATGGGTTCTTTGTTATTTATTCTATCAACATAAAAATGAGCTAGATATAGTTAATTTTCGAATTTATAAAATAGGAGAGAGGGAATGGAGTTTCGAAGAAAAACACCACAAATATGTAGTGGACCCTCTTTGTCAGCCTCATGGAGTGGAGGATAGCCAGGCACTCTGACCGGCCAGATTTGGCGCTCCAAACAATCGATTTGCCTGCTCTACAGGGATGCATATTCCTTTGGCCAGTCTGCTGGACCGGCTGTTTTTCTCAGTGGCATGTAAAATGGTGATGGCTACCCAAATAGCAAATCTGCTGGAGATGCTCTTAGCGTCTCGTATATGCCTAGTTGGCTAGAGGGCTCATGGTATGCTTACATCAGTAGACCCATATTCAATTCATCACAAAAGTAAATTTTAGGGTCTCCATTATCAATGATAAACCCTCTCTCGCCCCATCGGGTCTATTTTTTTCTCAGCCTCAGCGAAGTAGATGCTCCGCACGCACGCCTAGGCCTGCAGGCGCCATGTGTCTCTCTTCTTTCGAAAAAAAATGCTTCCTGTCCCGAGCAATTTTTTTCCCCACTGGTACTGCCGACAAGAGGAGCAACAACACACTTCAGCGTTGAAGTCCATCGAGGAAGGAACAAACAAACAAACACAGGCCATTGCCTGCTGTACAAGCCAAGCAACCTTGCTCGCTCCAGGTTTCGATTCTGCGCAGGGTATGGCAGTGCATCCAAGATGGATCTGGTCTCGATCCTGTCGTTGCGGCGCTAGGGCTGCGCTTGCGCGGCTCTGGCTGGCTAATCGTTGTGGCCACCGAATGGAATATCCCGCTCCGGCTCCGGATCTCCGACGAGTCATGTCGTCAAGCCGGCCGCCGGCCGCGGCTGGACCGCCGACTTGTTCTGGCCGGCCGGCATGTGACCGTTCGTCCGGGGCGGGCAAGGCAAGCAGCAAGCTGACGTTGCTAACGGGCCGACACCTCGCTCGTAGTAGTAGTAGGCCTGAAGCGGCAGCTTTTTGCTTGCGATTCAGCGACACCGTCAGTCCGTCACGCGCGCGTTCTTGGGTCCACGGCGTCGCCGGTTGGGCCTCGGCGTACCTGCTTGGCGCCTTCCCTTCCAGGCCTCCCCTCCCCACTGATCAGGCGGCCGTGCTCGACAGGAACCCACCCCATGTCCGCGACGGTGGGCGCGCCGGAGCTCTGCAGCTGCGGCCGTTTAGGACAAAAGAAGATTAGTCCCTGTCTGCAATCGCGATCTGATATTGTACATTTTGACCTCTAGTTTGGACGGTAATATTTAACTAGCACGGTAGGCGCGCTAACGCCGCGCCCGTAGATCATGTGTATGGTCTTGTATGACTGATATTTTTTACTGTGAGCATATGTACGATAGTTGTATTTCTTTAAAATATCAACCTTAAATTATAAACAGATCGACTCAAAACTGATCTGTAAATCTCATTTATACAGTATTGAGTTGCATGCTCCAACCAATTGAACCAAAAACTTAAGCTGATAGGGAAATGTGGGCAATTAACTTATACTTCAACAGACATGCTGAATGCCTCGACCATACAAAATGAGTAATCCATGATCAAAAGATCTTTATGCTTTTCCCCTGGTATGAATGATCAAGCCAGAGATAGAGGGTGGTGTGATAAGGATTCCTACAGTCCCCCACCACGGAGGATCATAGTCCCCTATTCAAGAAAAAGAATCATGTTCCCCGCTAGATGAGCCAGGTAGGGAGGATTTCGCCGGCTAAGAAGGACGACAATGAGGGCCTATTGTGTGGGTGGCGAAGGCGGTGGCCAACGGTGATGCAGCTAGAGCCGCTGGCCGCTGGGCACGAGTGGAGGGAAAGGGAAAGAAGGAAGCTCACAGCTCCCGCCGGCGTCATGAAGAGTTGCGGCAACGTCACCCACGCGGAGCATTCGTGATGAGTCGTCGTTTCCCCGAAATTGGAAGAGGAGGTAGCGGCAACTGTAGAGCCAACGACACTTGCGCCGCCTCTAGGAGAGCCATTCACGCGTGCTACGCCACCGGCGGCGGAGCAGGCCTGCGAGCACGGTGGTGCTGCTGACGACCGGATGAAGACCAGCGCGGAGTGGGCGGGCAGGCGGAATCGGCGGCAGTAGAGCGGAGTTATGACCAGCGGGTAAGCTGCAGGACTTGAACGCGACGCGGAGAAAGATTAATACGTGGATAGAGATTCTTACGGTATACACCGCCGATGTGCCTGCTACGTCTGCTTAGTTTTTTTTTTGCAATCGGACCGGGGACGGTAAAACGCTGACGTGAGTAGTAGCGATTAGGGTAAAATGCTTGGCGCGACCGGGTGATGTAGATGGAGAAGCTGCCGAACACAAGTGCCTAGGGAAAGGCCCTATGCACATTGACAATGCATTATACACAAAGGCCTCAGCTTCGTGCGAATTTTCTCACACTGTCGTTGAGCTCAAATAAAACAGGTCTAAACCAGAGGCCCAAACAAAGCAGGTCTTAACTATAGCTCAACCAGTGGTCAAGAGACGTGCTGAATCAAAGTGGGCGGGCGGGGGAATCGGCGGCGGTAGAGCGGAGTTATGACCAGCGGGTAGGCTGCAGGACTCGAACGCGGCGCGGAGAAAGATTAATACGTGGATAGAGATTCTTTCTGTATACACCGTCGATGTAACTGCCACGTCCGCTTATTTTTTTTCAGTCGGACTGGGGACAGTAAAACGCTGACGTGAGTAGTAGCGACTAGGGTAAAATGCTTGGCGCGAACGGGTGATATAGATGGAGGAGCTGCTGACCACAAGTGACTAGGGAAAGGCCCTATGCACATTGACAACGCATACGACAAAGGCCTCAGCTTCGTGCGAATTTTCTCACCTTGTTGTTAGGCTCAAGTAAAACAGGTCTAAGTCAAAGACCCAAACAAATTAGGTCTTAACCGTAGCTCAACCAGTGGTCAAGAGACGTGGTGAATAAAAAAAAGAGACGTTGCAATCACTGAGAGACGTGCTGAATTAAAAAAGAGAAAAAGTAAAAAAAAACGGAGACGTGCTAAACCTGCTCCAGCGATGGTAGGTAGTATATTGTGATTTGCATTTTGGCCCCTGGTATTTGCCGAGTAGCCCCCGCCCGCCTCCGCCTCCGTGCGTTCGCCGCCAGCACGCTCGTCGAGTAGCGGCGGCTCGTTAATTTTTCATGACCCGCGATGCAGACCCAAAGGAGTGAAAAATGATTAGCGTCATAACAAATGGGCTGTTGACATACTTGATTGCAATTTTCCGCATTTTGCTGATATGCGCATCGGAGTCTGGAACATAGACCCAAATCAGTTTCAGCTCACGGTATTCCTCATAAGCACAAAGTCGCTACGGATACCTAATAATACTTTTTACCTAAGATCTCCTGATCTTGTTCAACAGTAATTGAGAATGAATCCAACATTTGGCGGTCCTCATACCATGTCGGAGCAGAGCATCACTATCTGACCATCCACATAGTTAGTTTCTACTGAGGGCAATGCAGCTGAAAACAAACACAAACATGATGCGTCAAATTAAAATTATGAGTTTAACAAACACAGTGTGATTCATAAGTAATGCACAAGCTCCCTGCAATTAGGGTACAACTCGTCATGCAAACCAGCAATATTGAAGACCGATAAGAAGGAATCCATGTGAATCTTCGCAGGGCTCGAGAAAATTATAAGCTTCCTCCACAGGTTATTCCTATGAAAAGCAATATCAAAACAAGTGTTGTTTGCTACGAGCAAGATGTTTGATTCTAAATGTAAATATAGTTATGGCACCAAACAAGTTTCTTTAAAAATCTGTACATCCTTATACATGAACATGAAAGGAAAAGGTAACATGATACAATTGTGTGGCCATACTGTTGGCGATAAGAAACTTTCCATAAATTTTCTGTTCACATCACTCATAGTATAATCTATTGTCACCTGTACATGAACTAAAGATCAAATAAGGAAAAACAATATGGCATGAAATTTTGGAAGAATAGCCTTTGTGAGAATAATACAATTTAAGTAAGATAAAAGAACAGGGTTGTGCAAGGATATTTCTTTTTGCTATGTTTTGTAGATAAATCACAAGTTCAATTTCAACTTGAGATTGGAGAAATGGAATTGCAAACAACAAAGGCCGTTAATGGATCTAATAGCAGTTAACCCAAAGTTTAACAACTGCCCTTTCCAGTATTGTTTCACTATCTTCTACTTTTTACCAAGACTAAATTTTCATGCCTTGTGAAAACAAAAAATGAGGTCTGTTACCAAGATGCATGTGCAGCTTGCCTGATTTTGATAGATACACATCTGACTCCAGTACCGTCATAAACCAAACAATTGTTTGCACAGAAAAAGAAAAGGCTAAATTAAAATTCAAATGAGCACAAATCTAGCAATACCTCATCTCCTTTCTTGGTAGCATGTCTAGCTAGCCTTAATCATAACTTCAAGCGCACGATCTTTAAAGCGCAAATGGAGGAAGCAATCAGCATTGGGTGAGTGGTTCAACATATCTGGGAACAAAAGACAAGTCATGATTTAGCTTTGGTAATCCTAATCACAAGATTGAGAAATGTGCTGCACTTAGAAGAATATTTTGACTTGAGGTGAATAACTACAATGCCTTACAGGAAGAATTTAATCAATGATGAAATGCACTAGTGTGAAATATGTCAGTAGATGTATTATTTTGGACTTTAGCTCAGTAGTTCTACTTTGTAAGCAATAGTGCTAATATAGGAGAGACTATCCAGGATTAGTTTTTAACTTACAGCTCAAACTGAGTCAAACTGAGTTTTATTGTTGATTTTAGTACCTAATGCATATTGAAAAGTTGTCAAAAAAGTAAACATGAAGAGAAGTAAAGAAATAGCAGCATAAAAGGAGCTGGTGCATTTGCATATTGGATTAAGGCTCCCATTCTCGTCTTGCTTCAAGTTGACAGAACAAGACTGAACAATACTCAGTGCCCAGAGAAATCTCTCATGTTCACGGCCTCACGGGCAAGGCGCAGCTTTGGAGGGACTGTTTTGTACGGTATATTACTCTCATAAATCCAGTGTTAGAGCCTTAGAGGGAGCCCAATGCTTTTGCCAGAAGCCAATTGCTCGCTGCTGGTGTTCTAACATTTCTGAGGCATACCTTCGTCATCTAGTTCCCTTTAGATCCTCCTAGAAAGCCACGCATGTAAATTCATTCAAACTGTAGAATCAGGTATAAGAAGCTTCACTCTCAAAACAAAAGGCGAGGTAGAAGTTTACTTTTAGTTAGCTTTTGGATTACCTTGGGTGCCAGCAGCAAAAGCATATTACAGCCAAAAATCACCATATAAAGTTGTTTTTCTATATCAAATGCATAGCGAAGAAGCCAAGAAGGCAGGCTATTCTTAGATCCCAATCCGTCTGCAGGGAGAATACAAATCGCATCGCATTAGCTTGCAGTCTAACCAGCAGTCCACGAACGAAACCACGAAAACCGCCCATGTACGCCTCTCGGTCGACGCTCGCAGAGCTGGGAGGAAGCCGTTGCTGTACGGATTTGAGATGCCGCGCCGGTGGACCGCTCAAGCTCAGCCGGACGGCGCAGGACCGAGCAGCAAGCGCGCCCTCATCTTCACGCATGAGCCTCATCTCTCACGGAAAATCTGGTGGGAATAGCATCGGTTAAGCTAGCTCCTAGCGCGCAGACCGACCACGTCGGCGACGGCGCGGGCGCGCCGGAGCTCTGGCCCGTCGGGGACAGGGAAGAAGGAAACAAGGTTTTTGCATTTGGCCCCCTGATTCGCGAATGTTTTTTTTTTATATTTTGCCCCCTAAATTGGATCGCGACTACTCCATTAATCGCGATCCAGTTTTTTACCCGTTTCCCCTCTGAACCGGATCGCGACTATTAATCGGGATACGGCTTTTTTTACAATTTGGTCCTTATTCTTTACATTTTTTCTTTGAACAAAATCGGAGGGAAAGGGGGGGATCCGCACCTACTTATTCCTTACAGATTAGCCCTCACCTTCTCTGTTCTCTCCCCGTCGCTCGCCGGCGGGCGCCGCCGCCCATTCATTCGCCGGCCAGCCGGCACGCTCGTCACGCTGTCTTCCGTAACTGGGACGTCTCTCTCTGCTGCTCCCGCTCCCAACGTCGCTCTTCCGAATCTCGACGTCTCTTCGCCCCGCTCCCGCCGGCGCTTGCCGCCCCTCGGAACAGGCGCTCGAACCTTACGTCAAACAAGTCGCCGTCGTTGCAACGAGCAAGGAAAACCGCCATGGATCAGATGTATCCTTCTGCAATTTACGCTAGACAATGCCGCGCCACATGTGTTCTGCAGTTTCTCCTAAAATGGTCAGTTCCGTTTCTCCATCTATTCAAGTGTCCAATTTCAGTTTGGCGGCATTCACACGGCACATAGCTCCAACAAAGTCAATTGTTGAGGCAATCCTAAAAAAAAAAACTGAAACTCACAACAACCTTTTCAATCACAATGACAACTGTTTCAATTGTTGGTCCATATTTGAGATCCTACATTGTTAGTATTACTTAACCTAAAAATACAACTGAAGGCAGCCCTACAAAATCCTCTACAAAAGAGGTGGCATATTTCCTTCGAAAACCTCCAACATCTAATGATCCAGAGTCTCCTAACACACTAACTGATACTGGTTCTCTAAGTTCTAACTTAAGTACTTAACACAAGTAGGAGCACCTATACAGCTAAAACAAAATTCTGTCCTGATATATGTCCAGTGAGTCAATGATCTTCTGTAGCAGCAACTTCCGGTGCAGACGATACCTGCACATAGAATGAAAGGCCATCTTAACAAGCTAGTGCTGAAAAGCTAAATGCTTGATGACCCACAATGTAGACCCAGATGACTGAGCATTAGCATAATAACAAATAGGTTGTTGACATACTTGATTGCAATTTCCCGCGTTTTGCTGATATGCACATCGGAATCTGGAACATATGTCCAAATCAGTTTCACCTCAAAGTGCTCTGCAGAAACACAAAGTTGCTAGATAAACATGAAATACTTTACCTAAGATCTGCTCATCTTGTTCAATAGTAGTTGAGAATGAATCCAACATTTGGCGGCACTCCTCTTGTAATGCCTGAGCAGATTTTCTCTCCACACTCGGTATTGCAGGAACATCACCATCTGACCATGTTGGCAATGCTCTAGCTGCTGCCACAACGGCTCCATCCAGAAAGTTAGTTTCTACTGAGGGCAGTGCAGCTGAAACAAACACAAACAAGGCAGGCTGAATTAATTTTACAGAAAACAAACACAATATTATTAATAAGTATTGCACAATGGTCCCTACAATTATGGTATAGCTCGTCATGCAAACCAGCAATATTGAAAACCGATAAGAAGGAATCCATGTGAATCTTTGCAGGGCTCGAGAAATTTATAAGCTCCCAAGGATTCTGCAGAATTTGTTATACATATAAGATGTTAGTTCCATGGTAAACTAAAAGATTAGAAAATGGCGTTGCAATTTTTTTCACGTGTTATTGATCTTTAAATCCACAGATACAATTCTAACGGAAACATTTTTCTGATACAAAACAAATGGTTAAAATAAAGAACCTTTCCTTACATCCTTATACACAAAGGGTAAATGTAACAAGATAAAGTGCATGGCCATACCGTTGGTGATGAGAAACCATATCTTTCCATAAATTTGCTGTTCACCGCGCTCATATAATCTATTGTCATCTGTACATGGACCAAAGACCGACATAAGGGGAAAAACTGGCATGAAATTTTGAAAGAATAGCCTTTGTGAGAATAATATACTTTAACTGAGACTAAAAGAACAAGTTTGTGCAGAGATGTCTCTATTGCTATGTTTGGTAGATAAACCACAAGTTCAGATTTAACATGAGACGAGAGAAATGAAATGATCTAACCACAAAGGTTGCTAATGGATCTACTAGCACTTAACACAAAGTTTCAGAACTTCCTTTTGCAGTGTTGTTTCGCTATCCTTTATTTATTTATTTATTTATTTATTTATTTATTTATTATTATTATTATTATTTCTTTATTTATTTACCAAGACTAGTTATTCATGCCTTGTGATCACAAAATATGAGGTATGTTCCCAACATGCACGTGCATTCTGTATGATGTTGATAAATACAGGTAAATGGGACATCTGGCTTCAGTAGTGTCATAAGCCAAGTACTCATGTGCTCAGAGCCTCAGAAAAAAAAAACTAAAAAAAAAAGATGAGTAGATATCCTAACAATACCTCATCTCCTTTCTTGATAGCATGCCCAGCCTTAATCATAACTTCAAGCATACGATCTTTAAAGCGCCAATGCAGGAAGCAATTAGCATTGGGTGAGTGGTTCAACATATCTGGGAAGAAAAAGGCAAGTGATGATTTAGCTTTGGTATTCCTAATCAGAAGACTGGGAAGTGTGCTAGCAGTCAGAAGGATATTTTGTGATTATCATCTATCAGGCTCATACTCTAAATCTTTGTTGTTGATTTAGTACCTAATGCATATTGAAAAGCTGTAAATAGGAAAACATGAAAAGAGATAAAAAGAAATACCGGCATAAGGAGCTAGGACATTTGCATCTTGGATGAAGGCTCCCATTCTCATTTTCAAGTTGACAGAACGAGACTGAACAATACCCAGTGCCCATAGAAATCTCTCATGATCACTGGCAAGGCGTTTTAGCTTTAGAGGGGCTACTTTTTCCTGGATATTGCTCATAAAGCTAGTGTTAGAGGAGTCCAGGGAAGCAAAGCTGGTAAAATAGTGCGAAAGTGTACCCAATGCTTTTGCCAGAAGTCAATTGCTCGCTGCTGTTGTTTTAACATTTCTGAGGCAAGACCTTCATCTTCTAGTTCCATTAGATCCTCCTAGAAAGCCATGCATGTAAATTCATTCAAACTATGAAATAAGGTATGAGGCTTCTGTCTTAAAAAAAAGGCAAAGTCGAAGTTTACTTTAGTTAGCTTTTGGATACCTTCGGTGCCAACAGCAAACTAGTGCATTCATCAGGCCCTGGCAAAAAGTCACCATACAACTGCCAAAAGTTGTCTTCTATATCAAATGCGTAGAGAAGAAGGCAAGCTAATCTTAGATCCCAGTCCATCTGCAGGAACAATACAAATCGCATTGTATTGAAGCTTGACATCAGTGAATGACTGAATGGGGAAAACATGATTTATGTTTTTGACAGTGGTGTTATTCATTCTCTTATTTAACAGTGAGGATATTTGGTTGACGAATTCAATTATATAGCTGTAATGTACAGTCAAATTGATCTGGAGTCTCAATCACTGTTCAACTGCCAGTACTATAACAACTAATTTGGTTAATCCATTTACCTCTGGATCTGTTGATTCAATAATATCGAATATAGGATGACCTAGTGGAATAATGTCGGGGAAAAACATCCAAGGTTTCTTTTGAGTTATGGTCAGCATCAGCTCTAATGGAATCTCCATAATTACCTGAAAAAGCAAGTGGAATCAGTATACATTTGAAGCATGTTGTTTATCACTGTGTACTAAAATTAAATTTATTGTTTAAATAGTTGGAGCATCCTCGTGAAGCTAAACCATTGTTTCTGAACAGGACCGTTGCACTACAGTATTATGAAAAATTAAAATGTGCCATGCAGACCTGTTAGTAAAGCCATCAATTATTTTTTGCAACACCAGGTTGCAACACGAGCAATTAACTTCCACTGGTGATTATATAAAGAATTGAAATCTCGTGTTGACAAAACACGCGCTGATAAGAAACGGGAAAATCTCGTGTTGATCCTCAGATTGATTAGGGAGGCTCTAGTCAGAGGTCTGAAAAGAATTGAAATGTCTCACTCTAGCTCTGCGGAGCGGCTCCACGTCCCGGGAAGCATACACACCCATCCCGTCCGGTCCTTCCAGGAACTCAATCCCGTATGCCCGCATCATCCTCGCGTACCCTATCCGGTAGAAATCAGGGTCCGCGGGTTCCATCTGCATAATGCCAACGCGCACATGAGCAATCCAATAGCCAGTACAACGGCCAAAATGGAGAAACAACAAACAAAGAAGCATCACAAAGGCGTGAGAAAAACTCATTTCCATTGGCCGCAGAATCAGAGCTTTTATGCAGCAGTTTTAAAAACACCAATGAACAAGAAATTATCAGGAGCTGGGAAGCGACAAGTGGACCTCGGGCGGAAAGGGATCCTCCTCCTGCGGCGGCTCGAGGAGCCTGAGCGGAGGCGTGGCATCCTGCTCCTCGGCTACCTCCTCCGCCGAGGCAGGAGCCGGCGGCGCCGCCTGGAGGCGCGGCCGGCCGGCTCGGAGTGGCTCCGCGAGGAGCCTGGTGCCCGCGGGAGCACGAACGGGGCGGAAGCGGAGGGACGGAGGAGGGAGAGTGGGGTGGAGGGGCAGAGCGGAGGCCGTGGGGGTCGCCATGGCAGGACGAGAGGGAGGGAAGCGGAGTGTGAAGTGGACTGAAGACGTTATCTACTGGGTAGAGGGCGGCGCAGGGCCGCGCGAGTCCGCCTTCCAGTCTGGGAGGCGTAATTCTGGCACGTTCCGTTTACTAGCAATTCAAAAGGCACGCAACGCTGCAGGCGCGGGCGTGGCCGCCAGACCTGAGTACCTGACGGGAGCTTGCGCGCTTCTCGGTCTCGGCTTCTTGCCCGTCGCTGCGAGCCTGCGACACAAAGCTTGAACATGTTTCTGAAGCACAAATGCAGACCAGCAAAAATACAGACATCTCTCGTCTAAAGTCCGGAAGCAGACGACGCTTTAGCCAACAGCTACTGCCTCTGATTCCATGCAAGACTGGAACAAAGCTTGAAGCTGATTCATGTTGTGTCAAAAAATAATAGTACAGGTTAAGCACGAGGAATATGTACTTGACTGGGAAGTGGGATACTGGGATGTGTAGAGCAAAGTTAGCAAATGATGAATCAACTGGGGAGTTGCTTACCGGCTACATTCCAAACTGGAACTAACATGTACCGAGCAGAAATTATCGGTACCTGACAAATAATAATATAATGAAGAACTTGAGCCTATACGTCACGGCTGATTAGGGGCAGGTAACAACTATACGTCAAGAAGAGCAGGCTACAATTCAGGCGCTAAAGCATACCCCAACATTTTCTCGATGCGCAAAGAAGTTTGCAGAATCAAGTTACATGTCTTTTCTCCTTCGGGAAAAAAAATAGGCGCGAGGAGCGACAACTTAGGGCCTATTTGGTTGCCGGCCACAGTTTACCACGCCTAAGGTTAGAAATTTGCCACATCATGGCAAGCCACATTCTATGGCAAAAATGGCCTGTTTGGTTGGTAACTAAGGTGTGGCAAAATTAGTTTGGCTGTTGTTTGGATTGCTGCCACAAATGTTGGTAAAAAGTTGTGGCACTTGTTTGGTTGTTGTCCATATGTTGGTAAAAACACCTTAATGACAAAACCGTAATAACAAATCAGTCATCAATTAATCTCCAATGCTATCAAACAAAAAAAATACAGCACATACACTCATTGGTGGAAGGATTTCTACTTGGACGCCACATTCACACTCAATCAGGCAGCAACCTTCTCTGGCCGCATGGACTCGGGTAATCAACCTTCTCTGGCCGCATGGACTCGGGTAATCAACCTTCTCTGGTCGCATGGACTCGGGTAATCAGATCGATATGCATACAAACTGTGCTCCACTCGCAGACTCGCTGCACTAGTTCGTTGGCTTTTGGAGCCGGCTTTCTATCGCTGTTGTGGGCCAAGAGATCTACACACGGTAGTGGTGAGAGGAGCAAAGAGGTCGCCGCACAAGTGCACAACACGGTAGAAGCAAATCTCGATTTTTTTTAATCGGCCTTGGTGGCGCTGCGGAGCCTGCGGCAGCCTGTGACGCCGTGGCGGTGGCGTGCAAAACGGCCGCCACACTTCTGGCGGAGAAAAGCGTGGTAACGGCGGCCTCTGGTCGTGGCGTGCCAAAACTGAATGCTGAACCAGACACGAGCCAAAGTAGTTGTGGCAAGCCTAAACTTAGACGTGGCAACCTGTGGTCATGGTCAGAATCCAAACACCCCTTAACTCCACATTTTCACACGACCTTGGGCGGTTGGGCCTTCTCCCGACATTCCTGACATGTGGCCCATCCGTATATCGCGGCCCACACATTTTACCCCTAGAGTCCTGACCCAGCGGCAGGCGCCGCGCCGCCCCGTCGACAATCCCCGCCATGCCGCCCTGACAGTCTGACACTCCTAACCAAACGCAATACAATTGGTCACTTACAATCTGGGCCCAAAAGATTTCCTGTCCCACAGATCAGTGAGTAATTGGCCAGAGCCAGCTGGTCCCCCAAGTCCCAGGTGTTCACACCTTCCGAGCCACGTACACCCATAAAAAAAAAGCAAATAAATAATAAAAGAAAACCGGTAAAATTATTTAAGAAAGAAGGGAGGGCTAGAGCATGCTCCTCTCCTCCTCTTCTTCGCTTGCCTGTGGGCTTCATCTGATCTCACCTCATCACACGCACACTTCCCCGATCACTCCCCCCTCCCCCGCCTCCAGGCTCCAGCTCACACCCACCGCCCCACCCCTTCCTCCTCCACCTCGCACTCAAATCCAGAGTCTCGCAGATCCACTGCCTCCCCGATCCGATCGCCTCCGCTTCCGCCCGATCGGATCCCGCAGGTGAGCTCTCCCCCCATTGCTCTAGCTCGCCGTCCTCGGTTTCCGATTCAAATTTGAAGCGGCCTGGCATCTGAGCTCCGTGTCTGATGGTTTGCTGCTAGGGTTTGGGGTCTGCGGCGATTTAGATGGTTTACGATGGAGCCGTGAAGGACCAGGAAAGCGCGGCGAACACAGCGTCGGCATCGGCGGCGGTGTCGGAGGCATCGGGGGATTCGCCCGCGGCGTCGGAGGCTGCGGAGGTAAGCGCGAGGCCCTCGTCGAGGCCGTCGCACGACAAGAGGCTCGGTGTGCGGCACCCCTTGAAGCACCGCCGGTTCCGTGCCGGGGGGAAGATGATGGTGGAGCCCGGAGGGGTGCCGCCTGCTCGGGCCCCGGTGGAAGGGGAGGAGGAGGAAGCCAGCGATGTGGAAGAGGAGGAGGAGGCCTCGTCCGCGGAGACGGAGATGCAGGCTGCCGATGTGGAGGTGTCATCCGCGCCGGCAGCAGTGGTGCAAGAGATGGAGGTGGAGGGGGGCGAAATGGAGGCATCACCTGAGCCAGCGGTGACTGTGGAGGACACGGAGTTGGAGGCCCAGCCAGACGAAGAGGATGAGGTTTCATCGATGGTGGTGGCACAGGGGGAGACAAAGGAGGCGGCACCTGCGGCTTCTACCGTGCTAGCTGTGGAAGCGCCCAGGCCTAAGGAAAAGGATCAGGATAAGGAGAGGGAGGAGAAGGAGAAGAGGGATAAGGAGAGAGAAAGGCAGAAGGAGAGGGAGAGAGTGGACGAGGTTGGCTACATGAGTGGAGGATGGAAGAGGTAACACATGCTGCCCAATGCCCTTCGTTACAGCTTACGTATTGAACATTCTGTTGGCGACTTGGCGCGCTCTTTGCTTCATTTATTTTATATCTGCCAAGTGGTTCGAATACCGACAAGATCAAATAGTCCAATACACTAAATGAATTAGATGTTGGCGCATTTAGCGTTTGAGGAAGTAATGCCAAGGACTTTCGACACATAGCTTTTGAAGAGCCCATCCTGTATCCAGTTTCAGAATTGTATTTAGTTTTTTGCTTCTGTCCTTGTTGAATTTCAGTTCTCCTGAGCAGCTACACTATAAGATTCAACTGTGTCAGTGCAATTCTATTTTTCTTATAGCCCATGCAAGTAATAAGAAAATAGCTGTAACTGCAGTATAGACTGCTTCAAACATGTCATAGTTTCTTTCTTTTTCTTTTTTTATCAGCGGGCATCGCTAAGAAATTCATCCACAGTGGGTCCTTGTGGGCATAAAATATCACCTTGTTCACCCTATTTAGATTGCACATTGGTCTGGTTGAACATAAACAACTCCCTGTGGGGCAGTGGGGGTAACACCCCCCTGAGGCATTGACGGAAAGATAGAAAGCTTCTCTTCCGCAGGGTCGAGAGAAATCCATGAACTCTGATTATCCAGGATGTGCCCCTGATGGCAAGGGTGCGCCTGCCTCCCTGCGGCTGCGTATCATGCTGCAACCATCAGCGGGTCACTTATTTATCTGAAAATAGCATAGCAAGTGACCCCCCCCCCTCTTTTGTGAGAATGAGGAGTCGAACTCCTGACCTGTAGGTTGCACATCTGCTTCCCTAACACTGCACTACACACGTTCTAAGTTTCCGACTAACATGACCTCAAGCTTACAAACCTTTTGGGGTTGCTCACAAATTGTGAAATCGATTGCATGGTATATGCACATGGCACTATTAGGAAGCAGCACACAGAGACTTTTTTTTACAAGCATAATCCATTTATGTTCTTGTGCTAGTTGGTGGTAGCTTGCTAAATTTCATGAATTACTATTGCCCCATAGCAATGTTACCAGGAATCAAATTAAATGTGAAACTGCTTTTAACCTTTAATACCAAAATTACACTTATGGCCTGCCACGTTATAAATTTGATATGGGTCTTTTTTGCTAATTAAAGTCAGACCACATATTCGCATATTACCTAAAATCCTCTACAACCACACCTTCATTAAATGGAAATTTTAGTAAGCTGTTTGATAAAATTGGCGTAGTGCTACTACAGGATTTTGTTTATGTTTTATCGTTGAGATGTTGCTACACTTTCTATGAGCTTGATTGTTATAATTTCTATCAAACCTTGATATACGACAACATGTTCAAGCGGTTTCTGACTTAACAAATCAAATTAAATATCATATGTTACATGCATGGTATCAAAATGCAAGCTAGAAACTAAATATTTTGGTTATGAAATGATACTTCTCAGATTCTGCATTAGTTAAATATATTTAATTCTAAATCATAAATCCTAATCTTTTCTTTTTTTTGTTTAGAAAGTGATTCTCGATTTGCATGTAAGAAAGAAATGACACTTCTCAGATTCAAGTTGCCTGTAGAATTTAGTACCCTATATGGCTATATCAATTAGAACCTAGGATATTTATAGTTGCTTTCTTTTCAGGCAGGTAGCCATTTTTTAATAATTACTGGTTAATCTCCCCCCCATATCAGAACTCACAAGTGATTTCACCATAGAGTATGTGCAAATGTTTTTCGTCAATTATGTTTTAACAATTTCGCCATAGAGTATGTGCAAATTTTTTTTCCCGTAAATTGTGTTTTATCAATAAGTCTTGTGTTTGTTTGACTGGTTTGCAGTGTTGATGGGAGTCTGAATTGTGGGTATTCAAGTTTTAGAGGAAAAAGGGCAAGCATGGAAGATTTCTATGATATAAAATCATCTAAAATTGATGATAAACAAATAAGTCTCTTCGGAATTTTTGACGGTCAGTGATTTTGGTCTTATACCTTACTATTGACTCCCCGTGCATCTATCTGAACCATTTTAATTTGGTCAGGCCATGGTGGTTCACGTGCTGCTGAGTATTTGAAGGAGCACTTGTTTGAGAACCTCATGAAACATCCGGAGTTCATGACAGATACAAAATTAGCTATAAGTATGATATTGCACACAGCATTTCCAATTGTCTGTGAACTTCCCAGTAATCCAGTCATCTTATAACTTGCAGGTGAAACATATAGAAAGACCGATTCCGAGTTCTTGGATGCTGAAAGGAACTCTCACAGAGATGATGGGTCAACTGCATCGACAGCAGTGTTGGTTGGTGACCATCTTTACGTTGCAAATGTTGGAGACTCTAGGGCTGTTATATCGAAGGCTGGCAAAGGTATGTTTATTTGGAAATTATGTGCTACTCAAGGGTGTTATTTGGAAATATACTGCATGTGCTGTCATATTGACTACTGACTGTATTTATGCTGATTGATGGATGATGATTCTAAACATTATGGGCAGGTTATTATGTAAAACTGGACAAATTGATTAGGAACATGTTCAGTATATCACCTTTGATACAACATTATAATTAATTACAAAATGACATGTGAGAGCCAAGAAGTTGAATGAATTGACTCAAACTGGTTTCCAAGAACAAAATTTAGTGACTACCATAACCGTAAGGAAACGTTGCTGCTCTGACCATTTTTCTTTCCTGGGAAAGTTTTCTAAATGTTAGCTTTCTAAATGAAGATCTTATGCCTATAATCCAGATGTATTTACCTATTACATTATTTGTAAAACATCTTGTTTACCTCCTGGCAGCTATTGCGCTATCTGAAGATCACAAGCCAAACAGAAGTGATGAGAGGAAACGAATTGAGAGTGCTGGTGGGATAGTTATGTGGGCTGGTAAGCCCTGCACTAATTGCACCAAGTACACTTATACATTTCGTGTTTTAGCTAAAGTTCCTTGTCATATCTTGTTGCTTATAGCGGCCAATGGGCTTTTACAGGAACATGGAGGGTAGGTGGCGTACTTGCAATGTCTCGGGCATTTGGCAACCGTCTTTTAAAGCAATTTGTTATCGCAGAACCTGAGATTCAAGTTACTTGATCGACATTTATCCTAATATTGCTGTTGATGTCTTTACATGTGATTTGTGTTATAATAGACCTAATATGTTCATTCAAACTTTTTTTTTGTCAGGAACTAGAAATAGATGATGAATTGGAGTTTCTGATTATAGCTAGTGATGGGCTGTGGGACGTGGTTCCGAATGAGGTTAGTTTATTATCTACATGCAAACAGTAAATGGCTATTATTCCAATTGATATTGTATCCACTGTTTTAAAAATAATGGCCTCTGAGGTTATTTTCGACTCCTGGGCATAAATATTTCTGACATTATTCTCATTGGGCCTCTTGCTGATGGTACACTGAACCCCACTGAAGATGTATGACGGACAGTGTCTTCTTCATGCAGGATGCGGTTTCACTTGTCAAGATGGAGGAACCCGAGGCAGCAGCCCGGAAGCTGACAGAGACTGCGTTCTCCCGCGGGAGCGGCGATAATATCACGTGCATAGTGGTGAAATTCCAGCACGATAAGCCAAGTGGCGAATCTCCCTCGCCTTCGGGCGACAAGAGTTGATTCCATTTGTTGTTGGTTATACATCAGTCGAGTCATTTTGCCTTAAGCCGGATTTTCCTGCCCCCATCCATATGGGGGTTCCCCCTTATAGCAGCACGGCGGGTACTTGAGAGTTGGTTCATGTTCGTTGCTTGTCTATATGTCCCCCTAATTTTGGCCTTTCGGTGGGTTACATCCTTACAGGTCGCAGTGCCATTTAGTATCTACACACGTTTATCGTTGGTTCATCCTACACTGCATTACTGTAGTAGTTGGCTAGTTGCCGTTGTATGAATGACTGTTAGGAAGGGAAGGCCCAGCCAGATATTGGATGTCTTTTTCAGCTGATTGCTACTGGACTGAGGTTTTTGCACGCATACGATTTTGCACTCTTTTTGCGGAATCTGATTTCGCAGCTAGTCACTGGCCTCCAATCACCTATCCGTCATGGTGATCACTGATCTGCATAGCAAGATCCGAAATAAGTGGAGGGGACCAAGCATAGCCTCTTTACTCTGGTGTTGCGTACCGTATATGGCCGCTTGTGAAGAACTGGAGACAGTGAGACGGAATCATTCGTCAGGGCAACAGTATGCGGCCTGCCCGCCGCAGCTGCTGCTTCATGATCATTACTACATTGCATGCGTCTTTCTCTTTCTACGTTCCATCTAACACCAATCCAAGGACACTGGCATGGTGGTGGTGCTCAGTGCTCGTTGCTGGAGACTGAAATCCTCTCGTCGTGTCCACAAAGTCTGCAAAAAGTTGTCATGATTTTTAACTCTTTTTGTGAAATATAATTAAACACCCCTTTGCAAAAACGTACTTGGAAATGCAAAAACTCGTGTACAGAAATCAATGGAACAATTTTTTACCAAGTTTACCAAATAACGCCTATATGTCAGTCAGTTTGTGCTTCAACAGGTGGGCTTTGCAGCCAAGATTAGGTAGCTGATGATGCAGCTGCAGGTTGCAGCATTGCAGTAATATGGGCACATGAACAATGACATGCTCTCATGGACTACGGGCTGAAGATAAGGCCCGTATGTCAGTGACACGGTGCTTCCGAAGATAACAAGATCGATCATTGATGCACGCACAGATGTCCGTGGCCCTACGTCCTGGTGCTTTTGACAGAGCTGCTGGTAAACACAGCCTGGCGAGATCAGGTCATCGTTCTGGCCCCCTCTTGGGAAAGTTTTGAAGAGGCAGTGGCAATGGCAAGGCAATTTTGTAGGGTCTGTAAAGAGTTTCTTATCGCTACCGAGCAATCAGTGAGAGAACCAATCCTGGTCGTCAAACAGAGGCTTGGCATGCTGGTAGCATTAGCATCCGAGGATTAAATTCGACACAAGGTTGGCACAATTGTTCTCCGGCACATGGTGCTTTTGCGTAGCCGAGCAACCATTGAGCATTCGGATAGGTATGAGTATGATCAGCTTGGTGAGTTCAATGCTAATTGGTGCCCAACCAAACTCAGGGCATGCAAAGAAGACTTTAGTTATGTAGCCAAAATGATGGCAGGTCACTAGACACTACTTGAGAAAGAAAAACATTAGTTGCCAAATGTTGCCACTCAACCAAGTGAATTCCTATATTTCTTTTCCTTTGACATGTCTTGATTTTGGTTTACCATCATTTTGGTTGGACACAAATTGGTCTCAATCCAAGCAGGCTCGTATATTCGGTTTCAATTATGGCGTTGAACAACGACAGCAGTGGACCACATGTACCGCCCCGTCATACCCATATTTTTTTTGGAGACCGTCATACCCGTATTTATGCGTAGTGTGATCACTGCACTTGCAAAGAACATGGTAATGCATCGTACCGCGAAAAAAAAAAGTACAGGAAAATGCTAAATCGTTCCATTTTACCCGTCTAGCGTCATTTTTACCTATAGTAACTTGGCCTACAGTTTTTCTTATCCCCCCCCCCCCCCTGAACTGCATTCCATGTGATGTGAGGCTCGAACTAGCACTAGGAGTGGGTACTGTGAGTAGTGACGCTGGTAGCTTTGAATTCTACAGGAGAAATGGAGCCCGCGCCAGCTCACAGCTCCACGACAACACCCTCCTCAGTCCTCACTCCTCCCCGTTCTCTTCTTGCCGCGCCTGCCGACGCTGCCGTGCCGCCACCTGAAGCATAGCTGCACAAGACGAGCCAAACGGCAAACCATCCAAACCAAATCCATGGAGGCCTGAGCACAGCTGCACAACACTTGCAGGCGAACCAACCAGCCGCATTTAGCGCGGCCACGTCGAGTTCGCGCGTACATCCGATCCACCCGCAAGACGGGCGCGACGCAGCTTTTGCTCCTTGTACGACTCTCCAGCTCGTCACCCTGCCACCCTTTACTCCACTTCACCGCACTGCAGCTACCCACTGACCACTGCTGCAAGCGCGCAATGCCGACGAAGGCGGCGCCACCGCTGTGCCTGCTCGCGGCGGCGCTTCTGCTGCTGCTCCTGCCGTCGTCGGGCGGGGCGCAGGCGGAGGAGACGTGCTCGGGGGCGGCCGCCGCGCCGCCGCGGCGCGGGGCGTGGATGTCCGTGGCGAGCTTCGGCGGCCGCGGGGACGGCCAGACGCTCAACACGGCGGCGTTCGCGCGCGCCGTGGCGCGCATCGAGCGCCGCCGCGGCGCGCGCGGGGGCACGCTCCTGTACGTCCCGCCCGGGGTGTGGCTGACGGGGCCTTTCAACCTCACCTCGCACATGACGCTCTTCCTCGCCCGTGGCGCCGTCATCCGCGCTACCCAGGTAGGCCTTGTTCACCTCACGAGCTCGATCTCCGGCTAGCCGCTGGTTTCCTCCTCGTCTCTGGCTTGCCATGGCACGAGCTGTCTTGTCCTTCGAGCTAAGCTTGCGCATCCTTGGAGCAGGATACGTCGAGCTGGCCGCTGATCGACCCGTTGCCGTCGTACGGAAGAGGGCGCGAGCTTCCTGGTGGGAGGTACATGAGCTTGATCCATGGCAATGGCCTCCAAGACGTCTTCATCACAGGTTCTTGCTCTGCGCGGACTGCTTACTGCCAGTCAGCCACTCCTCCACTTGCTGGTTATGAAATGTGCATAGCCTTTCTGCACGGCGATACGCAGCTCGATTAAGTACTTGAATGATTCACACAGTCACACTGAAAGCACGTCATTTCGGTGCAGGTGAGAATGGCACCATTGATGGCCAAGGTAGCGTGTGGTGGGATATGTGGAAGAGGCGCACGCTGCCCTTCACAAGGCCGCACCTGCTGGAGCTCATGTACTCCACCGGCGTGATCGTCTCCAATGTGGTCTTCCAGGACTCGCCGTTTTGGAACATTCACCCAGTTTACTGCAGGTGAATACCTACAGATTCGCCTGTTCTTACAGAAAGGGAGCCACGTTTTTTTCAGTGCCATTGGTTTGCTTAATAAATTTGTCTGTCTGTTACAGCTTCTCGATTGAAACTGGACTCCAGGGCCTGTTACGAGGTTCTGGTATAGGTTCAGGAACAGGCACTGATCAATAAAATAGCATAAGAATCGATACACAACTCTTTGATATCTGAATATCTGATTAACTGAACACAGATGTTAAGAGTCCAATGTATCCTTCTAAATGACCGTTACTTCGTGCATATGCAGCAATGTCGTAATAACAAACGTGACTGTGTTGGCACCACATGACTCCCCAAACACTGATGGAATCGATCTAGGTAATGGATGTTTTACTTATTTCGTAAATCTCAGCAAAATGTGCCTGGGGCTAACAATAAAGTTACATCTGCATCTTACACTGCAGATTCAAGCAACAATGTCTGCATAGAAGACTCCTATATTTCTGCAGGAGACGACTTGATTTCCATCAAGAGTGGCTGGGATGAGTATGGCATTGCTTTTGGCCGTCCGAGCTCTGGCATCACCATCCGGAGGATAACAGGGTCCGGCCCCTTTGCCGGCTTTGCTATTGGAAGCGAAACCTCTGATGGTGTGGAGAACGTCCTTGTTGAACACCTGAATTTCTTCAACATGGGCGTCGGGATCCATATCAAGACCAACTCAGGAAGAGGAGGATTCATCCGGAACATCACTGTCTCTGAAGTGACCTTGAACGGAGCTCGATACGGTTTGAGGATTGCTGGTGACGTTGGGGGCCACCCTGATACATCCTACAACCCGAATGTGCTTCCTGTTGTCGACAGTGTGAGGATTAAGAATGTTTGGGGTCAGAACATACGGCAGGCTGGCTTGATAAGGGGCATCAAGAACTCGGTTTTCAGTCGCATATGCCTCTCAAATGTAAAACTCTATGGACGTGCATCTATCGGGCCATGGAAATGTCAAGCGGTCAGTGGCGGTGCACTTGATGTGCAACCATCTGCATGTGCAGAGCTGGCTAGTACATCTGAGACAGGTTTCTGTACAACTTAGATCCAATTCTCCCCAAGTGAATGTTGTTGTTCTCAAATCCAATTAGGCATATAGATTCTCCTGAGAAATAGCAATAAAGACGGTAGTATTTCTCTTTTTGATCTGGCAGAAATGCTTGTTGATTAACTGGAATATGTAACACAATGACCCATGTCTATCCATCAGTCATTACCTTGTTCACTAGGGCACCCGGTCATTTCTTCCTTGGAATGCTCTCCTGTAATTCAGCCGTCAAGTCTGCTTGAATGGCTTTTACTTCTTGAATCTTCTATTGAAAATGTATAATCCAGCCTTTACATGACATGCCATTCATTATTCACCAAGAGTCATTGCAAGAACAATTTCCACCCGTAAAATGATGAAACCTATCGGCATCTCGAAGAATAATCTGCCGGTCACACAGAGCAGAGATATGCTTGGCCACCTCGTGGCAGTCATTGCACATCCTGGTGTTCTTGATCACCCTGATGGGTACTCTGCTTGCATCTGAATGGATCAACCCATAAGTGATAGCTAGCTTCTCGGTATGGCTTAGCAATAGCTTCTCCTTCTCTTCTTCTGGAACATTATAAGCTATGCAACTGGTGTCTGGCACATATCCTGTCTTCCTGAACTGAAAAATCAAACGCATCAGCTCTTCATATATCTCTGCAGTATCCGGATGTGGCTTCCCCTCGACTTCAAATACATGGATGCTTTGTTCGACCTGTGTCCAGCTCCACCCAGGTCGAGCATCCAGCGCTCTTGCTTTCATTGCATACTTGAGGCTCTCAGCTTCATCAAACATCTGTTCATGTTCATACAGGCTCACCATCTGCAAATAATTGGCTGAATTGTACGGCTCTAATTTGAACAGTTTTCTCGCAGCCACTTCAGCAAGAGCAAGGTTTCCATGTACTGTGCAACCTGTTAGAAGGGCTCCCCATAAGCTTGCTGCTGACTTGAATGGTGACTTCTTAATGAAGTCCATTGCTTCATCCAGGTAACCGCACCTTGACAACAGGTCAACCATGCAGGCATAGTTCTCGACCGTAGGTGTCACACCATATCTACTTTCCATGCTATCAAAATACTCCCACCCTTCAGTAATCAACTCCATTGATCTGCAAGCAGTGAGCAGCGCTGTGAAGGTTATACTGTCTGGCTTCAATCCTGAATTACACATGTCATGGAACAGCGCTATTGCCTCACGGCCTTGCCCATGAGCTGCCAGCCCAGTCAACATTGCATTGCAAGACACCAAATTATTCTTCTGAATCCTTCTGAATATCTGCTTTGCACTCGTTAAGCTTCCTGCCTTTGCATACATATCAATTAGCGCTGTTCTAACAACCATGTCATGATCATGCGCTCTTCGCAATGCAAAACAGTGTAGCTCCTTGCCTTTCTTTAGCAAAGCAAGTCCTGCACAAGCCCGCAGCAAGACTGACATGGTAACTAAAGTGGGCTGGACATCGTCCTTCTGCATCTCGTTGAAGAAGTAAAACGAACCTTCATAGTCTCCATTATGGCAGCTCCCAGAGATCAGTGATGTCCACGAAACCACATTGGGTGTCAAACCGATTGCATTGATCTGCCTGAGCAGTAGCACAGCGTGTGAACTCAGCCCATTCATTGAGTAACCCGTGATCAGACCATTCCAAGTGGTTATATCTGGATCGAGCTTATTTCTCTTCATCTCCTCCACAAGCTTCAGTGCATTGTCAAACTGACCGGCGTTTGCGTACCCTGCAACCAATGAGTTCCATGTGGTCAGGTTTCTAAGCTCCAACGCATCGAACACCTTCTGGGCGTAATCAAGGCGGCCACACTTCGCGTACATGTCAACGAACGCCGTCCCCGTGTACACGTCCGGCTCGAGCTGGTGCCTCAGGAAGAAGCAATGGGCTTCCATGCCCTGCGCAAGCTGCCCCAGGTTGGCCACAGACTTGAGAAGGCTCGACATTGTGCTGGAATCCGGCACCAGCCCGTGTTCCAGCATGCTCCGAACAACGCCAAATGCTTCCCGGTCGCGCCCGTGCCGCGAGCAGCCGGACAGCACGGTGTTCCATGTCGCCAAGCTGGGCACCGGCCCCGACTTCGCCATGCGCCCCGCGAGCTCCAGCGCGTCGTCCACGAGCCCGAGCCGCGCGCAGCAGGCGAGCACCGCGTTCCACGCGACCGCCGCTGCCTCCGTCGTCTCGAGCACCCGCGTGGCCGCGGCCACGTCCGCGTTCTCGGCGTACATGCCGGCGAGGAACCCGGGCACGAGCGGGTGCGCGCCGATGTGCCCCGCCTTGGCCGCGTGCGCGTGCACGGCCCGCCCCTCGCGCAGCGCCCCCGCGCGGCCGCACGCGTGGAGCACCCGCGCGCACGCGTACCCGTCGGCGGGCACCCCGCGCGCCTGCATCTCAACGAACACGGCGACCGCCTCGCACCACTCCTCCGCCTCGGCGAGCATGGCGACGTGCTTGTTCCACAGCACCGCGTCCTTGCCGTCCTCCGCGCCCGCCGCCTCCGCGAGCAGCCGGCGGCTCGATGGCCCTCGGCCCAGCCGCGCGAGGAGGTCGACGAGCGCGCACGCGACGTGCGGGTCCCGCGCGCGGCCCGAGCGTACGGCCAGCGAGTGCAGCTGCGGCGCCAGCCGCCGGGCCACGGGGACGCATCCGGCGTCCTCGTCGCTGCGGAGGAGCTCCGCGCACTGTCGTAGAAGGGATACCAGGAGGGGCCCGTCGCGGAAGGAATCCACGCCTCGCAGCGCCACGGAGAGGGAGCTGGATTTGAGGAGGTGAGGCGGCGGAGCGCGGGCTTGCTGAGGCGATGGAGGCGGAGGTTTCACGTGGTGTGGTAGGGCGTGGTGGTGGTGGTGGATTCGCGGCGTGGGGAGCGAGAGGGAGGTGGCTTGTGCGGCCATTGCGGCCTCCTTGTGCAAGAATGGGGGAGCCGGAAAAGGAAGACGATCGATTTGCTGTGCAGTGTGGATAAGGGGTGAAATTTCGGAATATCTGAGAAAGGACATGTACTTTAAAATGGGCCGGCCCATATGATACGGCCCTTCCGGGTCGCTTACTCGTCGCTTCTTGCATCGCACAATGATGATATTTCGAAGCTGAAGATGATTCACACCACCACAGTTTTTTTAAAAATCTCGCATCAATGTTTTTGAAGAAAAAGTACAAAATGAGTGTTTGAAGAAATCGCATACTGCCTCTGTTTTCTTTTTCAACCGTCGTCGCCGCTTAGCACGATTTTGAAATGTGCTCATACCGATGCTACAGGCCTACGAGGTGTTCATTCACCCAAAAAGTTCAGCAATTTATGCCCAACCTGTGAACATGCTAATATGGGGCCCAAATAATTTATTCGTCTCGGTTTTCACTCCACGGCCTTTTTACAGCAGGGGAAAAAGGCTGTAATGTTCCAACTTCCGCCTCCGAATGTTACTGCTAATCCGCTGGGCTGACGCAATTGCTCGGCGAGGGCGGTGGCGCCGTGCGGGCGAGGAGGATCACCGGAGCTCGGCGGGAAGCGCCCTCCTCCTGGCCGCCTCCTCCCAGTTGAGCGGCACGCGTCCCTCGCGGTCGCGGCTGAGCCACTCCTGCGCGCCGCCGCGGAGCTTCTCCAGCCGCATCGCGTCGCTCTGGTGCATCATGAACACCTTGAGCCCGTTGAGCAGCGCCGCCGCCAACCACAGCAAGCTCCCCAACATGCACAGCCACGCCCAGCTCCGGTTCTGCGTCAAAACGCAAACGCACGGCACGGTCGCCCGGCCGGTCAGCCACGCACATTCATATCGTGCGCGCTGAATTGATCGATCGATCGAGCGGCCTACGTACCACTAGGACGGCCGGCTCGTGGCGCCAGCTGCCGGAGACGCGGCGGCGGTTCAGGACCGCGGCGACCAGGAAGAGCAGGCTGCCCAGGAGCAGGGGCACCTGCACGCTCGACTGCAGCAGCTGCGCGCGGCCGTCGGCGCGCTCGTACACCTGGCACGAGTTGAGCACCGAGCCCAGCAGCCACAGCAGCGCCGCCGCGAGCAGCATGTTCGCCGCGTGCTTCTCCCGCCTGTAGCTGATGATGTACGCTGCGCCCTCTCCCTGCATGTTCGACCAATATTCATACGAACGCAATCCCCATGTTTGCCGGAAAAGTGTGTCAGCAATCAGCATGCATGTCGACATGTCGTACCTGGGAGGAGACGAGCAACGCCAGGCCAGCGACGGAGAGGACGCACCCGGCCACGTGGAGCGCTGGCACGAGGAACTCCACGAGCCCGAGCTGGGCGTCGTACCGGGCCAGCCCGACGCGCCAGTCGACGCCGGCGAGGTGCGCGGCGAGGTCGTGCGCGTTCACGGCCGCGACGGCGGCCAGCGCCACGGCGGCCACGGCGAGCGCCGGTCTGGCCCCGCCGCCCGCGGCCAGCGCCCCGAGACCAGACGCCAGGAGCAGCGCGGCGAACGCGTACACCCCCGCGTTGATGTACTCCCACCGGCGCACCGCCAGCGCCGGCCCGTACAGGCGCGCCTCCCTGGCCGTGGCGAGCTTCACCATGGCCGGATTCGATCGTTCTTGGGCTGCGATGTGAAATGGGAGAGCAGAGCTTTTCTTGTCTAGTGTCAAGAACGAAGCAGTTGGGCGATGGGTTAATGAAGGGCGGGTCAGTGGAGGTGGGTGCGGAGACGGGCGGGGGGGGGGGGGGGCACCTGTAGTCACCTGTGCTCGCGTACGTGGCGGCGTGCATGGCGCCGTGACGTCTGCGCGCCGACGAGAAGTTGGGACTTGCAAGCTTGGAATCTTGTGTCACCTGATCAACATTTTGCGGCACGCGGATGTGGCCCGTTACATCTGGCATGCCCCCGGGTTCATGCGTCAGGCATTCTGGATAGGTTTGTGAGTTTGTCAGCACTTGTTCAAATGTTTCAGCGAGACGAGGATGCATATGGGTTGGCCGTGGCATGGGCATGGAGTCATGGCTGAGAAACTGCTGATTCGGCATCACATCCATGTCATGGTTCAGACTTGGGAAACTGCTAGATCAACATCGCTTCCATGGGAAATTGGGAATGAAATTCCTGGATGCGTAGAGCTGCATTGGATCATGTATCATGTATAACATATTGTAATTGGTAAGAATTACATGCGAGGCCTGCAATACAACCTCGCCCGAATGGACTCACTCTTCAGGACTCCCACACATAACATTCCTGTATATGTACATGTCTTCTTGTATATATACAGTATACACACACGGAGTGATTTCAGTGTAGCGCGAATGCGCAATGAATGGATTCTGTATTGTCTATCGCGTGCACTGTGCAGTGTGCAGAGTAGTGGAGGTACAAATATATATACAGAAGAGTGACTACTCTGTTTTTGTAATACTACTAGTAGTAGTGAGTGCTATGGCATGCTATACACCGTCGTCGATGATGCTATGCCATGGTACGTACGCTGAGCTCGATCACATGTACCTGCGCAGGTACTCCACCCGCGTGGGGTGCTTGAGCTTCATCAGGGCCTTGAGCTCGTACTTGCGGACCATCTCCCGCGAGATGTTGAGGTTGCCGGCGATCTCGCTGAGCGTGCGCTTCCCCCGGCCGTCGAGCCCGAACCGCTGCCTGATCACCAAACTCTCCTTGGGCTTCAGGGAGTCCAGCTGCGGTCAACATCCGTTGCACATCCCATCAGCATCGTTCGTTCATTATGTAGAAGCATACATGTAATAGGATTACACGTCATTGTATTCAACTAGGACTAGTTGAATACAATGACACGTGTAATCCTATTACATGCTAGTTGAATACAATGACATGTGTAATCCTATTACATGTATGCTTCTACACATTGCATTCAATTTCCACCTCAGGATTACTGGCGTTCAGAGAGAAAATAGGAAATTGAAAGAAAGGCTTACGAGGTCGTCGATGGCCAGGCGGAGCAGCGTGTTGTGCTTGCCGGCGTCGGCCCCGATGGCTTCGTCGTCGGTGACCTCGTTGATGAGCTCCTCCTGCGTCACGCGGTTCCTCGAGTGCAGCGAGTAGGTGGGCTTGGTCATCCTCAGCACGTCGCGGTACCTCTCCTGAGAGATCCCTACCCTCCTGATCACCTCCTCGTCCGTGGGCGCCCTCCCCAGCTCGAACGCCAGCTCCTCCCGAGCCTTGCTGATCTCCTGCCTCTCCTGCATCCATCGTTCGTTGCAGCTGTTCAGAACTAAGCATATGGTTCGTAGCTCGCCAGTATTTTTTATAATAACATTTGAGATTTTAGTTAAACTGATTTTATTCTTATTGATCTTGTTATTATATATTTTAATTTATATCACTATTATATATGTTATTGAAAACTAATTATATAAGTTCTAGATGTAGTTACTTACTAATTATATCTTGTATAGAGTCACTAACTATTTTACTTCTAAATAGTTTATATTACATTTTATATAGACTCTCAATTTCCTTTCAGAGTTATTTAAATTGCATAAACTATAAATTTAAAATATTAATTACCTAAATTGTTATGAATAACTATTTTTATTTAAAATTAAGCTATACATTAATTGTTTCAGACTCTTCATCAGCTACTAGTTTTTATTTTTAAATTCTAGCTTTAAGTATTTATTATTTGTGTTCTAAGCAAACTATTTGGTAAACTTTAATGAACTCTATTTTTCATATTTTTCAATTGTGAATTTATTTATTCATGATTCTTTGGGTTATCTAGATTGTTAGATCATCATAAAATTTAATACTTGTCTATTTTTTAAATTAACATGACTTTTTTGCCCTCTTGACAAATATGGTAATTTTTTCTAATACTGTTTTGTAAATGTTTGTTGCTAACTAATCATGCTCAAAATTTCAAATGTACTTTTTTTATTATTTTATTGCAAATTTAGGTATTTCTTGATCATATTTTAACATGGCATTAGAGATGAATTATCTTTCTTATTAACATGGTGCAGTTATTAGTTAAATTTAACATGGGTCATTTGGACTACTCTATCATTAGATCTTTATGCATATTTATTAGTAGTATTTGAGATTATCTTTTTTTATGATTAAGATTACATATTTATTATCCGTACTAGATATGAGCTTGTTTTCCGATTGACATGGTATGTTTATTTATTAGTTGTATAAGACATTGATTGTTTGGCTTATTTTAAACAATTAGATCTTTATAAAATCTAACGGTTGTTCAAATATAATAAATAAATATTCTAATATTGCACTAATATAATATAGACAGATTTTCTATCATCTAATCCCAGGACGAGAAAAGTGGTCCTGGCAAGTGGTCATGGCACTGCATGATTGCAAGCAAGCTTAGCATCATTACCGATTCCATGGCGAATGGGAAGCGCGTGAAGTTGGAGAGCGTCATGGCGCGGACAATGGAGTGACGGATCCAGAAGAGTGCATAGGTCGAGATGCGGAAACCGCGCTTGGGCTCGAAGCGGTCGATGGCTGTGATGAGGCCGTTGGCGCCGGCCTGGCAGAGGTCGTCGAACCTCTCGTCGTTGGCCATGTCCGGGTAGTACTTGTTGATGGCGTACAACACCAGGCGGAGATTGTGCTGCCATACAATACAATCAGTCGGTCAATGTGCTGCGCCCCTATCAGCCTATCTTGCTAGTAGCGCTACTGTCGAATCTGAAGGTTCAGTTTCAGACAAAGCATGCAACTGTTTTTACCTTGATGAGCTTGTTCCTGGCGGCCCGGCCGACGTCGAGGCGGCGGCGCAGCTGCTGCACGGACATGCCGGTGGCCTCCGCGAGCTCCGCGTCGGTCGGCTCCCTCTGCAAGTCCTCCCGCAAGCTCTCTTGCACTTCAAAGATCGCCTGGAAAAGTAATTCGCTAATTACACCCGCCTCTAAATTTCGCTTCGACAAATCAAACAACCATAAGACAATTAATTCAGATAGAAAAAGTATCAGGTGGCAGTCACCTTCATGGGCTGCATGATCTTGAAGAGGCGCGCGCTCTGCGCGGAACTGAGCACCGGCGGGATCTTCATGCGCTTCCAGTCGAGGCTGCCCATGTCCGTGGACACCGAGTGCTCCCTGAGCAGCATCTCCTCGAACTCCCGCTCCTCCTCCCGCTTGCCGCCGGCGTCCCCCTCCTTCTGCTTCATCTCAACCCTCTTCCCCAGGTCCATCCTCTGCCCGCGCCTCCTCCGCCGGCTCCTCACAATCACCGTGCCCCTGCCCTGCTCATGCACACACACAGATGGCGATTATTTATTAGCTGACTCGCTGCGTCTGAGAGAATTACCACCACGAGAGGATCGAGCAGAACTGAAGCAAAGGGAGAGGTAGTGTCGGGGATGAGAGAGATGTTGATGCTCACCGCTCTGCCTTTCCTCTTGTTCTTGTTCTTCTTGGTGGCCTCGTCGCCCTCGCCGTGCTCCTCATCGACGACGGCGGGGCTGAGCTTGTAGATGCTCTCCAGCGTGGCCGCCACCTCGTTGTAGTCCGTCCTCTCCTCTGCCGCCGATACGGGCTTCGACGGCGGCCGATGCGGCGGGGGGAGCTTGCTGGCCGTGGGCTGTTTCTCCGGCGTCGCCACCGCCGCGCAGCTCGTGGCCGGCGCGCGTCGGCGCGGGCCCTTGCTGAGCGAGAGCACGGCGGGCCCCGACCGCCGCGGCCCGGCCGCACGGCGGCGCCCGGCGGCGAGCGACCGGTGGTGCGGCGTGGTCACGGTGGACGACGTCATGGCGGGCTGCTTGTTTGTCACGATCTAGAAGCTTCTTGTGGCGCACAGGCGTTCAGAGCTCGACACTATAAGCTGGCTGGTCGTGTCGTGTGGAAGCGATGCGTTTGCAGTGGCGTCGACGGAATCTCGAGCCAGGCGCGCGGCTCCGCGCCATATAAGAGGCGGGCGGCAGGGCGCCATGGCCGCTACGTGCCGCGGCGCGCCATCCAACGGCCGGCGGTCGTTGGAGGCGGCGGATCGGGCGGCGGGGAGGGCGGATGCGTGGCGCGGAGGGGTGCAGGGAGATATGCGTGGGGGGAAGGGGAGGCTGGGGGCTGCGTGGATGAGGCGGACGCCACGTGGGCGCGCGCCATAAGCTGCGTGATATCTCTGCCATCTCCCAATGGGAGGGGCCGAACGCGTGGGGGCCACCCACCAGCGGGAGCGGGCGTGGACGTGGAGGCGCCTGGTGCACGAGAACTCATGGACTTCCGCTGTAAACGAAAGACACGGGGGCACGTCAATTTTGTTTTTAAGTAAAACGTCAAGTTTGTATGGCCACGAGAAAATTCGCCACACGCACACACGGTGCCAAAATGAGGGAGTGAGTAGATACCGTGGCCACAGGAAAATGTTGTTGCTAAGGGAAACAGGGTGAAATTATTTAAAAAAATTAATGTCGCAGTTTTCTTTTTTCTCTTTTCTAGCACGCCAGTACTTACAGTATCCCACGTGAAATTCCAGAAAACCAGAAAGCTGAAATTAGGTGAGCAAGTGTTTTGGCGCAACATTTGAGTGTTCATATTATAGCCCAAAAGAATTTAGAATTTCATGAACTGTAAATATCGATCGGCGGTATCCAATCGTGAATCAAACTGCAGAAACAAATTACTGTTCTCCTGCTGCATGCATGCTGATATCTTCAATCGAAGAACTTTATGTGCGGGACCTCAGAGCTGCGAGGCGAGTCGAAGAAGGCGTGCGGCATGATGCTTCCCCTAAACGCAAGGAACGTGAGATATTGGCCGCCCAAATAAATTTGGCTGCGCATCCTCTTCTCCTTGAGATCGTACAGCCTAGCCACGCCACAATATCGGTCCACAATCAAGATGGCGCCGGCCCCGACTGAGAGAACCATGCTCGGCATTACGTTGTTGCTGATTCCACCGTAAAGCGTTGACGGCGGCACCTCCACGCGACAGCGCAGCGTCCAGACCTCCGCCTTGTAGTCTTGCAAGGCCCAAATGGCCAGCGACGTCACGCCCTGCATGGCCGCCACGACGAGCTCCCCGTCTAGCTCCAGCAGTTGCTGCCTCGTCGTCGTCGCATCACCGGCGGCTTGCTGCAGCTCCGGCGGCCGAGACATAAGCCGGAACGTCTCGGAGATCGTATCGAAGGCTAGCATCTTGGCGGTGGGCCGGTGGTGGAGGCCTCGGGGTGCAAAGCAAACCAGTGGAGGATGCCGCGATGAGCCACGGGGACGTCGTACTCCGCGGCGCGGTCAGACGGGTGCGTAGGAGTAGGACAAGGGGCTACCAGAAGTTGTTGTTGCGAAGTGAGACAAATACCTGGATTGTGGGTTGTAGGTGAGATGCGATTATTAAAAAGAGGGGTGGGGAGGTGGAGGTTTGCTCAAATGCCATGAAAATTGTTAAGGAAAGCGTCCAAACACGGATCGGAATAACTGCTAACAGCAAACAAGCACATAGAGGGAACATGCTTCAGAGTTAGCTAGTTTACACAAGAGGCAGGCATCAAAAGGACATTTTTTTTAAAAAAAACATGCAAATTAACAATACTGTGAATTGGTAGCTGTCTAGGCATTAATGTACTACTCTGATGGTCGGCATCAACTAGTTTTAGCAACTGTACATTCAGACCTCACCTTCCATTCCTCCTTCCACAAGCACTCAAAACAATTCACAAAAAAGAAAAAAATTACTGACCATCTCTGATCGAGTCGAGACAAGAAAACTTACCAAATCTGCGTTGTGTAGACTGAAACCTATTACTCTTTCAGTGAAGTAGGGAGCAATTGAGCTTGGTATAAGTTCTGGGTCTTGAAGTGAACTCTGGGAGAGACATAAAGAGAAAATGAAAAAAAAAAAGACTAGTGACAAAAGAGATTCAGCAAGTCATATTTATGTGAAGATGAATGAGTAAAAAATAAAACATACAGCTACATCAGACTGTAGAACTAACTTGCCCCACTCTTGACTTGTGAGATTGCCTGATCATGCCTTAAAAGCTGAGATTCCATAATAGCTACCGCCATTATGTTCATGACATACTTAGATACTGATCCGTAGACTTGCATTAACAAACCAAATGTGCGGTGGTCCACCCAGTATGTTCTTAACATTCTTGATTATTTTGGGGCTGATTTGTTTTTGTAGACAGGAAAACATAATGCATTAAAGAAATTATAAAATCAGAACACATATGCAATTTCGAATTTTCCTAGTAAACTTACTACCTTCGTTGAGGATGTGGTCCAGGTATGTTGGTGACTACGTACTGGTGTACAGCCTTCTCAACAGGGGTTGACACAAACACATGGCAATATACAAGTGGTCTCAGAGGGATCTTGTTTTCGGGGGGGGGGGGGGGGTTGTTTGTTGTGAACACAATGCAGTTGCAACAGAATCATCAACTTGCCTCAGAGTTTCCTCGTCCCAGTCATCATCGCCAGCAAAATATGGGCCTCCTGCGTTGATAGAGTTTGGCGTCCTGCATTCTTCAATATGTGAAGCACCCGGTGCCTTGACATGGTGAGGATCACCTCGTTGTGGCGTTGGATCCATTCTGAGCTTCTTAGGATCAACCTTCTCACTAGCAAGGAAGTTTCTTATTCTTGCCATTTGCAGCTTGTTCAGTGATGGTGGTAGAGCTGAATCGCCTAGGCGCTGATTCAGTGATGTCACAGAATGTTGTGGGTAATGGCCTTTTCTTGAAAGGGACACTGCTGTTGGAAGGTGATGTCCGTGGCTTGTCCTCTACATTGTGTGGTACTATGTAATCCTCTTTCCTGCTGACTAGGTTGCATAAATTGTAATTCACTTGACACAGATTCAAAACCGGGTCTAGTGGTTTTGACATAAACCGGAACCATCGGTTTTGCCCTGTTCAGCAGGTTAAGCTGGTTGAAATATTTGCTGGGTTGACATTTAGACTTTTCATAATGCTATGACAATCATTTCCTTCACTTGTTTAATATTTAGCCGTCCATTGTTGCATTGGAGAGGACTTGAGTATCAATAAACACCCATTCTTGACACTTCACAAAAATATCCGTGAGGCACCTCACTTGAGCTATAAATATAGAATTAAGCTCCTTCTCAAGTATGTCAAGTCTCCAATGCATTTCCGACCTGTGTGACTCATCAAGCATGCTTTGGTATCCAACATTTGTTGGATCCATCAAGGTTAGTCAATAAGGATTTGGGGATCCAAATGGCTTTTGTGCTTACTTTAGTTGTGACATTTATCTTGGCAGCACAAGAGTCACTTGAACTTACCCTAATCTCATTTTCATTATTATGGACAGTTGTGAGTTTAGGATTCTCACCATTAGGGCAATCCTTGCCAAGATACCCTTTCTCTCGGCATGTATAGCAAGTCTTATGCTTGACATTGGTCGGAAGCTTGATTTCGCACTTTATAGCAGCCTCCTTCTCAAAATGCTTCTCTTGAGCCTTCTTGAAGCCTTTGTTCAGTTTGATGGAGAGATGCTTGCCCAAAACCGGTCCTGCTGAGGTTGTGGGAAACCGGTACCACCGGTTTTGCCTGGCAGCACTTTCTTCTTGGAAGGACAGATTGCAATTTTGTGTCCTTTTTCACAACAGCCAAAACATCTTCTCTTGGAAAGACTTCTTTGTCTCTTTGAGAGTGAAATAATGCCTTCATTCTTCATGGCACACGTGGAAGCAAAATGTCCCATATTTGAGCACTCGAAGCATTTGATATGATCAAGTTTACTTTTCTTTTCATCAATCTTGCTCGAGTTCGACTTGGACTGAGATAAGCAGGGGCTTTGCACTGTTGATTCCTTCTCAAGCTTCTTCACCATGAATTCACGGTTATCTTAAGAGGGTTGTGAAATGCCCTTGCCTCTTATTCTTGAGAAGTCCATCTTGATCTTTTCAACCTCTTGTTTGAGCTCTTCGTTTTCTTGCTTCAACAAATCAGCATCTGACTCTGCAAGAACTTGCTCATGCCAAGAGTTACTTGCTCGTGAGCAGCAAGGGTTAGCACAAGAAATATCAATCTTAGCATGTGAGCTTGTGCTTTGGTGTGTTTGAGGTTCGGATGATTTTACCATGGTTACCATCACCTCATGAGCTATTTTTAGCATGGCATGTGTCTCCTCAAGCCTCTCATGAGAACTAAGAAGCTCTATGTGATCATCTTGCAATTTCACATGCTTGCTAGAGAGTTTTTCTAGCTTATCAAAGAGCTCACCATTTGTCTTTTCCAACTTTGTTACACATGAAAAAGAGTTAGCAGCACGAGTATAATCTTCATCCAAAGATTTACATTTCTTAATCAAAGCTACATTGACAAGCTTGTATTTCTCCATTTCATCATTCAAAGACTTAAGATAGGCTTCTTGTATTTCAATCTAGTCTCTTTGCATTACCACTGTCTCCATGAGCTTGGCTACTCTTTGCTTATCTTTCTTAGGCATTTTTCCAAACTTGTAGTCAACTACCTCTATTCATTTTCCCTTCTTTTCTCACCTGTAAGGAAAATGGCCCTAGGCCATAGTTTGTGATTTTGGCGATTGATTGACAACATAATCATTGGGACTAACAATTTGTCGAGATGATATTTCTAGGTCCCAAGGATATTTTGGAAGCCATCCAAATGCCTATATAACCAATATCCAAATGATGGTTATCTAAATTGAATCCTTCCAATTCACGTAGAAAAGTGTCCTTAGTCATATTCAAGGACAACCAAAAGATGGCAATGAAGATAGAAGAAAGGACCCGCGAAGAAGCAATGTAGAATTGCAAAACGCAGAGGCGTCGACTAAATCGATGGTGGCCCGTCGAATTAGTCGATGGTCCATCGAATTAGTCAATGGTGACTGAAGACCGGTGTGTGTTCGTCTCTGGTGGGCACCGACTGAATCGATGGTGTGCCCGTCGAATTAGTCGATGGTCCATCGAATTAGTTGATGGTGACTGAAGACCGGCGTGCGTTCGTCTCTGGTGGGCGACGACTATTTCGACGGGGTGCCCGTCGAAATAGTCGATGGTGCAAGTAGCCGTTGGAGTTCAAAGATTCAGAGAAAAAAGGGGGCGACGACTAAATCGATGGTCCTTCATTTGCACCCATCGAATTAGTCGACGGTACGCAGAAAACTAGCAACGTCTAGCAACGGCTAGTTTCTTTGGTTGGGGCTATAAATAAGAGGTGGCCCGGCCATTTGAAGTGTGCTTGAGCTGGGAGAAGCTATTGGCAAGTGTTCTACACATTCTTAAGTGCTCAATCCACCAAAGTGCTAAATAGAAGATCTAGGTGATTAGCAAAGTGCTTAGTGCTAGTCTAGACCCTTTAACGCATCTCTTAGGTGTTTAGCCTAGAGTTTAGCGAGGTTTGCATACCTCTTTGCTTACCGGTGCTTGCACGCACCAAGTGTTGTAATCCGGGGCTTGTAGGCTTGCGAGACCCTCCAACCGAGTTTGTGGAGAGGCCGTCGGTGCTTGTGCAAGGGAGGAGAGGCCCTTGGTGTTTGGCCGAAGCTCTACCAAGTGGAGGCGGCGAGGAGCATCCGGGGAGGGACGAGCGGAGACCCACTTGCGCGTGAGGAAGTCCCGTGGTTACCCACGGAGTTACTCAACCGGGGAGTTTATGCCCTTGCGCGGACATTCCCTTTGAGAGGGGCTCCAACAACGAGGATTAGTGGAAAGCTCGTGAGCTTTCCGATATCTCGGTAAAAATCGCCGTGCCGGGAGTTTGCTCTTCTCTACCCTTTGCCTTCCGCATTTCATACTCGCACTACTTTTCGCATTTACCTTTCCTAGACTTGCCATGCTAGTATAGGATTGGACCTACGGTGCAAAACTTTGTAGCGGTAGAGATAGCAACACATAGAGAAAACCTAGAGCACTTTTAGATAGAAATTGAAATAGGTTTTCATATGTGCAATTGGAGAGTTTTTAGAGACACCTAATTCACCCCCCCTCTTAGGGTGTCACGGTCCCTTCATCACCCATAGCCATAAAGCATGAGAAACTATAAAAATGAGAAATAGAGTGTTTTGGAGAAGTGTATTCCTCACTTAGCTGATGACTATTGTTGTTGAGGCGCAGCGAATCATCTTTTGGCTCTTCTCTGCCAAAACCAGAACTACCGGTTTCAGCCCAAACCGGGCAGCCCGGTTCTGGTTGCTCTGTGGTGGTGGAGATATAGACTTGTGATCTTCTTGCTGTGTCTTTTGTGTTTCTTCTGATGTAGTTGTACATTCCTCAAGTAGTTCTTCTATAATGAGGTCTTGATCAGCATTATTGGACACTTCATACCTTTGCTTGAGATATGTCCAAATGAGATGTGTGTCATCAAACTTCATTATCAACTTTTGTACCTCATCACACACAACACGAAATAAGAGTGAAATAATACGAGCATTTAGCTGTAAGTATGCCGTCTCCTCATTGGTTAGCTTAGAGATATCAAAACTAGAGAGAGGCATGCTAACATCTAAAAAGTGCTCAACATGAGAACCACAAGCTTTGAAATACTGGAGAAAGTATGAACTCCATGTTTGATAGTTGGAGCCATCAAACATGAGAGGGTCGGGTTGAACATACTCTACCGACGACATCATTACTCACGGCGGTTAAGCTTGGATGTGAGACCAAGCTCTGATACCCATTGAAAGGACCTGGATGTCGCCTAGAAAGGGGGGGTGAATAAGCCGACCTGAAAAATTAATCAAAATAGCAGCGGAAAATATTTCTTGATTGAAAGGCACTTAACAGACCAAAACCGGTACCACCGGCTTTATCCAAAACCGGTACCTCCGATTTTGACCAGAGAACAACACTAATCCCCACCTCTTCTTTTCTTGAGCTCTTTTCTGATTCAGCCTTGAAGATAAAGGCTCCTGCAGTGTTTTTATGCAAGTTCACTAAGCTCCTACACTCAGAAACACTACCAACCAAGTGGATCAACCAAATACACAAATAATGCAATAAATCCAAGAATGAGTGAAATAAAGGAGAGACTCAAGAATTTGTTTAACCGAAGTTCGGATCACCCTATGCCCGTAAGCAGCCACACAGGACCGGTGAATCCTACTCTCCGTTGAGGAACTCTTTAGGGACCGACTCTTTTTTAACTCCTCCCACCGAGTTGGGTCTCTTTCAACCACTTCCCCACTTCACTATCGTGCTTCTTCCCTTGCGGAGGCGAAGCGCAACCTGTACAAACTTCCCACAGCTCACCACACACTTTGGGAGCTCACGGGCAACCTCTAACCGTCTAGGAGGCAAAACCTCCAAGAGTAACAAATACACAACTTGTAGATCTCGACAAATCAGCAGTGCTCAAAGGTTTAGTGCTCACACACATCTTGCTCACGGTCTCTCTCTACTACCCAACTCAAAGATATATCAAGAATCAAGCTACCTCACAAAGAGGGGTCGGGGAGAGCTAGGCTTGGCTTTATTTTCACTTCTGGACGCACAGGCAGCACAAGAGCAGCACCAGCAACAGCAGCCAGCAAAGGAGGGGGAGGGAGACCTTTTATAGCATCCCTCCACGATTCTAGCCGTTGCAAACCGTTAGAAACCGGTCATACCGATTTACCAAAACCGGGTCTACCGAACTTTGAAATGAACTAGCCGTTGGAGTTATCAGTGGGCTGTCAGACATAAACCGGGCGTACCGGTTTTATGCAAAATCGGGCGTACCTGTTTTGGCCCAGACAGCCTAAACTAAGTGCAAGTGAGGCTAGTGTGTCTCTCAACAACTTTCATAGGTTACTTTGAGCACTGAGACTATGCAAGACACAATGTGATGCATCCCTCTTGATAGTACAGCTTTCCTAACTCAAGATCAAGAATAAATACATTTTAACCAACTTGAGCTTCAATTCAACCTTTTAAGCCATACTTGATCGGAGTGTCTTCATGAGGATCTGCATGAACTATATTCTTTGCTTCTGAGCACTTAGACCTTAGAGCTAGTGACTTGAACCAAAATCCCCATTGCATAAGAGTGATATCCTTCCTTTAGTCTAATTAGTCACTTTTTATCATTCTTCATATAAATTTGGTTGTGCTTTCCAATATGAGTCCCATTTGACCTTTAGTACCTTGGTGTCGACCACTTGGCTTGATTCTTCACCCTAGCCGGGTTCTTCACGGCAAAGTCGTCACTTAGCCCTTCACCTTCGCTTAGTCCCTCGAACCAAAGCACTTGATCAAACATCCTTCACCTTAGGGTCACTTGAACTTCATAATGGGCTGCACCTCAATATGTTCATCTTCCAATGATGAGAAACCCAAGTGAGTCACATATGTGTGTGTCTTGTTGTACTATGCACACCTTGAGTCTTGCATTGCCATTATCTGAAATATAACTTTATTTGTCGCAATGATTCATGCTTTTCATCATTTGTCTTTGATCATTTTTCTATTTCTTTCAAGCTTCCAATAACAGGACCAACACATAGAAGATAACCATATATCCTTTTGTATTTGAGATCATGAAGCTCTGCAATTAGCTACATCTCCTTTTCAATTATCTTGACCATGTTCTTGTCTAATCTTGAAATCATTGCTTGTAGTGTAATTGCAAAACATAAGCCATCAATATGGGACATGAGCATTCTTTTATCCCAGAGTATATCAATATGAAATCTGATCTTTCTTTTACACCTGCTCATGCACTTGAATAAAATCATTAGATATTTAATAATGTTGTCATACAATTCACCAAAACCCACTAGGGGCTAGATGCTCTTTCAGTACTGTGTGGTTGACATCTTTAATATGTTTTTTTAGTAAGTTCAGAAGGGAGGAAGAAAAAACAAAAGAGAGTGAATACAGTTAACAAATGTAGAAAAAATAAAGGATTAATGAAGCAGGTTGGGGGGGGGGGGGAAGAGAAGAAAAAATACCAGGGTCCTGCCAAAAATGGTGCCATCTTCATCGACTTTATCAAGCTCTGTATACGCCAACACAATCTGTTTGAACTATAAGCTTATCCTTGGAAGAGAATCTTGATGGTTGAATTGGGGTGTGTCCAGGAGCTCAAAGTACATAACTTGGTAAAGGGTTAATAAAAAAAGTTTAAGACATAAGGAAATAAAAAGGTGTATACAAAACATTTTGCAAAACACATTAAATACGGAGATAAGATATGATGAAGCTTGAAAAATGGCACCATTAGGGAAAAGGAATAGAAAGTACTTAAAAAATGTAGTACCATTAGGGCAAACGTGCAACCCCCAAGGGCAGCTGTTGTAGAAGATTTGCTTGGCTGCTGAAATTTGGATATTGCTGTTACGAGGTTGTCAAGCACTATAGCGGCCCAATCAAATGAAATGATGTGCTGAGGATTTTGGATTGCTTGGTAGAATTCTAGGCTAGCACACTCACTACTGGTTGGGCACAGAAACGATGTCAAAGTGAAGTGAGCGAAAATTCTCTTAAATCTATCACCAGAAAGGTCAGGGGTGATTAGGGACATTAACTCGTTGATGGTAGGATGCTTTCCGCTGCAGTTTGTTTCATGGAGTATCAAGCTCTTGCTCTCTTCAAGGCAAATTTTTGGTAGTGGCAAGCCACCGATGGGAATTCCAAGAATTTGATGAATGTATAGAGGGGAAATGGTGAATGTGAATCCATTTGGAAACGTGAAAGTTCTTGTTTCAACATGGAAATAGTTGACAAGCCACAGTACTAACTGCTTGGGAGTAATGTCACATGACAAGCCCAGGAGATGATGAAATCCAATGCTTTGGGCAAGTGTTCTCTGATTAGGAGTGAGATTCTGTGCAACTTGAATGAACTTCTGCAGTGATAATTTTGTAACGAACTGTACATTGGAAAAAGAAAAGAGGGGCACTGTATGAATGAAGTAAAAAGACAGATAAGTATTGAAGTACATGATGAACTGCAGCATTGGGGTCGGGGGGGGGGGGAGCTTAAGAAAACGAGATTAAGCAAACAACAGAGAAAGGAGAAGTTGGCTTTTATATACCATTTGTGGAGCATGTTCCGTGGACCGTGCAGTCTTTTTGTGAACCGTGCAGTCTTTTTGTGAGAAGAGTTGCTATCGTTTGAAGTGGATAATTTCATGTTTTCTGAACCTCTGAAAACAAAAGAAAATATAATGATATTTTGCAATAAATAGCACTAAAAACAGGCAAGTGTTGGAGGAATGAGTAGTAGCATTAGTCTGTTATCCATTGCTGGCATGGGGGTGCTAGAAATCAATTCCTAATTCTAGCCTGTAATTTCACATCTATTTTGTTACTGAAGAAGACTGTGAAAGATAAGACACATGGCTCTGTATACGGGATCGTTGTACATTGCATACTTCCCAGAATTTAAAACATTCTCAGTGGCAAACATTTGCAATATTTTGCTAGAACAAGTATTATATGTAGTAAATAAATTGTTAAGAGAAAAAGAAAAGAGGTGGTGTCTTATCTATATTTTTTGGCAAATTTATAAAAAGATTACGGAACAATTTATAATAAGTTTTAAAGCAAAGTCTATAAGTTTTACGTCAAATCTAAAACTTTATAAAATTTTGTCATAAGTTTATAAAAAAATTATTATTGTTTTATGCTAAAGTTTGCACAAACGTTCGATGACAAGGCTCATAAAAGTTTTTTTTGGCAAAGTAATCAAAAAGTTTATAAAAGGTTTTAAGGTAAAATATGCAAAAACTTTTATGGTAAAGCTTAAAATAGTTTTGGCGAAGTTTATAAAAAATTTGTAACTAGTTTCATGTTAAATTTTACAAAAAGTTTATAAAAGATTTATGGCAAGGCCTATAAAACTTTTTTTTTTGGCAAAGTTTAGAATAAAATTGTAAAAATACGGAAAAGTTAAGGTTTACGACAAAGCTAAAACTTATAAAAAGTTTGTAATAAGTTTTTAAAAAATTTATTATTGTTTTATGCTAAGTGCACGTTCGATGGCAAAGCTTATAAAAGCTTCTTGACAAAGTTTATCAATAGTTTGTTAAGTTTACGAAAAGTTAGTAAAAAAATTGAAAATAAGTTTTAAAGCAATTTTTTTAAAAAAAAATGAGGCAAAGCTAAAAATTTACGGCAAAAATTTTATGGCAAATCATATAAAGTATTTGGGTAAAATTTATAAAATTTTTGTAACCAGTTTAATTTTTTTTTATAAAAGTTTTAAGGTAAAGTTTAGAAAAAGTTTATAACAGTTTTATGGCAAGTCTTATAAGGGTTGTTTGGCAAAGTCTATAAAAAATTTATAAATAGTTTATAGAAGTTATTTAGTTTTATGGCAAACCTTGAAAGTTTTGTTGCCAAATCAAGTTTTTTTGGCAAGGTTCATACAAAAAATGTAATAACTTCATCAAAAGTTTTATGGTAGTTTAAAATTTCTGTAAAACTTTAATGTTGAATTTTACAAAATGTTTATAAAAGATTTATGGCAAGGCTTATAAAAGTTTTTTTTTGCTAAAGTTTAGAATAAATTTATAAAAAGATAACGAAACAGTTTATAATAAGTTTTAAAGCAAAGTTTAGGTTTACGTCAAAGCTAATAACTTTATAAAATGTTTCTAATAAGTTTATAAAAAAATTATTATTATTTTTTCTATGGTTTGCACGTTCAATGACAATGCTCATACAATTTTTTTTGGGCAAAATAAATTAAAGGTTTGAAGGTAACAATTATAAAAACTTTTGTGGCAAATCTTAAAAGTGTTTTGGCAAAGTTTATAAAAAGTTTGTAATTAATTTTTTGGTAAAGTTTCGAAATTTATAAAAGTTTAATGGTAAAGTAATAAAGTTTGTAAACGTTTTTATGGGAAGGCAAATAAGCTTATAAAAAGTTATAATAAATTTTAAGGCAATTGTAAAAAAAATTTATAAAAGTATTTCGCAAAGTTTATAAAAATTTATTATACGTTATCAAATTTTCTTTAAATGTTAAGGTAAACAAACTTATAAAAAGTTTGTAATAAAAGTCATGGAAAAGCTCAGAATGTTTTTTTTGTAAAGTTTATATAAAAAATTATCAATGTTTTATGGTAAAGCTTATTAAAACAGTTTTATGGCAAAGTTTTACGGCAATGTTTTTGTCAATATTTCTTTCGAAAGTTTATAAACTTTGATGGTTAAAGTCATGAGGCAGACAACCATATATGTAAAGACTTTAAACATTTTACTTTAAACTTTTATAATTACTTTGAAGAACTATATGTGAAACTATTGATTTTTGTTTGTGGAAACATGGAAGTGAAACGTTGTACAGAAAAATTTCGGGAAAGTAGACAACAAAATTTTGAGATAAAATTTATTTAGACAACAAATTTTCAAGATAAAGTTTATTTATTAAAAATTGTAGAGTTGCTAAACACTTAGTAAAAGATATCAATTAATTTGTTGGTGATCGCTTTGGACCAAATCTTATATCTAATCTAAAACTAATAAACAATTATAAAAAAATAGCTGCAAGTTAAAAAAATTGTGTAAAAAGTTCAGATGAACCTTATGTGAATATTCCACATTCTTTATAAAAAGATTTCGAGGTAAATTTTGAAGACAAACTTTTAAAATAAAACTTGGAAAATTTTTATTACAAAATATTTCAGTAAAAAAAAGCTCCATGTCTGGGGAAGGAAGGCCCATTGGTCTAGGCCCATCTTAGAAAGAAGAAGGCCCACCAGGTTCCTCCGGCCTCTGTCTGCACGTGATTCCATAAAGCTCCACTCCGCTTCGATCTTCTTTCTGCCAACGTTGATTCCCCCGCCGGCCGTCGCCGCTCTAATCCGCCATTGTTGGCGGCTGGTGGGATCGGAGAGAAAAGAAGAAAAAACATTGGAACACTCCTTCCATCCCCACCACCCCACCCTTTATGTTATGCCCAAACAAAATCCACCAGGAGATCCCAGGGAAAAGGGAGAATTCACAAAATAGACTGCAGGGGAAAAATCATCGGCGATGGCAGGTAAATTGATCGTCGCAGTTCATAAAATAGAGTGCGTGTTTTGTTGCTGTCTTGATGGTAGAAACGCCTAGGCATGTACTCCCTCCGTCTCAGGACATAAGGCGCGGTCAAACTTGGCACAGTCTCCAACAATTACATTTGACTGTTAATATCTCCTATAATATAATATTTATATTAACAAAATTATAGTCATATGAAATTACTTTTACACATAAATTCGATGATATGATGGTTGTTAGAAAAAGTTCTTATTATGCAAAATTAATCATAGGTCAAAATTTTCAAAATTTGAATCTTAATTGATGTGCGCGTTTTATATCTGGGACGGAGGGAGTATTACTTTTAGTTTGCACAGAAAGCACGCAGTACGGTGCCTGCTCCTTTCTAGATTGAGGATTCTCTACTCCACTCGTCATAGATTCGGTTTATGCTGCCTGGTAGTCTGGTACTTTCTTCGCATATTGAGAATTCTCTGCTACACTCCTCCCAATAGATGTCTCCTGTGTAGGTCTTTTTTTTCTACCGCGTAGCCTTAGCCGCTGACCTTGTCGAGACACCTGAAGCTTGACCTGCAGAAAAGAATCTTATACATAAGTAATGCAAATCAGTTAAGGCGGGTGCAGGGAGTAAAAGAAAAAATAGAGAAGAAAAGTTTGTTCATCGACGCTTGTTTATTTTGAGCGAAATCTCTAAAACAAAGGATAACATGTTTTTGAAGGGGATCCAGGATTTGGGGTGCACATTGATCAGTTGTTGGGGGCTTGTCGTGGTGGCTACATCAGCCCAAGGAGTTATGCTGATAAATTTGCACAGGTACAAAAAGGCATAAAAAAAGAGTAAAAAAAAACTATGTGATTTCAAGGGGAAATTTTGTATTTATTTCTACTGCATTTTCATAGGGTTTGACATCGAAGTTATTTGAGAGGAAGGAAATTGAAGAAAATGAAGCCTTGGCTAGACTTGAATCAATACTAATTGATGGAGGGGGGACTAAGGAAATGAACAGAGAAGTTCAGAGTGCTGTTCAAAAGGGCTTCGACCTAAATATACCTCATTTTGATCTAAATGAGGTAGAGAACACAGACAAGCATAAAGAGAGGGTAGACAGGGTGAAGCCAAATGTCCCTATCGATGGTTATTATTTTTCTGCTGCTGACTTTTTTTTCAAACACACAAATGATAGGTTGTTGAAGCAGAAGATGATTGGGGCTGTGTGGGAGGAGGCGCTTGTCATGAACTATACATGGGCTGTAAAGTAGTTGAAGGGAATGGGCCCGCGAGCCGTCAGTGGGCCAATGGGCCGTGTAAGTGATTTAACTGTTCGCTACTGTGGAGAGTATTCTTCTTCCTCCCCTGCGAGGCGGCGCCGCCGACCTCTTCTGCCACGCGTGAGTCGCCAGCCACCCTTCCACTACCGTGTCGGCCGCAGGGTCATCACAGCGCTGAGTGTCGTGCCAGAGGAATTGATGGGTCAGAACAGCTGGTATGTGGGTTTTTATGTTTTATTTTATCTCTAATTAGCAAACATGGCGATGGCGTTCTATGAGTACTGGTTCGAACACGCACGCAGGGTGAGGGCGCAGGCTACATCAGCTACGGGCGGGGGAAGCACGCGGCGAACATGCTGCTCGCCGCGGTGCTGCGGCGAACATCCTGGGCTCGGTGGTCAACTCGTATCAGGTGTACGATCGAGCGTGCCGAAAGCCGCGCGCAGCTGCTGCAGTCGAGCGTGCAAGTGCCCCTGCTGCTGGGGAGCCTGCTCACCTGGTCGCCGCGGTCTTGAACTCTTTTTTAGATTACGGATAAAATCAGGCCTTCTATACCCACAAAGTGGATATATACAGCCAAAGTTACAAGAGTTCAAATCCTCAAAAAAGAGGGGCTCTAAAATACAAGAAAGAAAATTACAATACAAAGAAAAAAAAACTAGGGACTAAGCTTCTATTTCTCTCTTTGTCCATGTTCCAATCTTGTAATGTTGGGTCTTGCTACGGTACACATCTTACCTCCTAATATACCTCCTAATAGGTAAGACTTTAATCAAATATGGACCATCATTATAAGGAGAAAAAAACCAATTAGAAAATATAAAAATGTTATTAACCGCTTCTTTCTAACCACCAGCCACACGCATGCTTGCATGCAGAACGCTATTATCTCCTCTGTTCATGTGCTTTCTAAAAAAAACTCCAGGCATGTGCATACATGCTTTTCAATGTTGTGAGTTTTGTTTCATTTTTCTCAACAATATGTGAATCCGCATCACATTAGAGAAAAGGATGCAACATGTCATTATAAAATCCTATTAGATGTAGTTGATATAATTTGAGGAAAAAGTCAAAATAGTCACATTCTTATTATGGCCAAAAAAGAAGTGACCATGTCACGTTCATGTAGAGAAAAAAAGTATATTCATATTTTGGATGACAATAAATAGCCATGCCATATGTTCATGTCGAGAGAGAAAAAACGTTTTGGCTGTAGCCATGGGCAGGACGGGCAGACACGTTCACGATAGAAAAAGGGGAAGTAACCGCCAATCTTCTTTTATTAATAAAAATAAAATATTACCATATTTTTTTAATTTAATCTATTACTTCCTAAGAGGTATGCCACCACAACCACCTTTTATCTACTTGAATGGATGGTCCATGTTCATCCTGGAGTACTGTAGCGAACCCCTGTAACGTAACATCGATCCATCGCATCACCTGTCTACTTAGAAACTTGATGTTTGAATCGTCTTGGCTGTTCATACTCCACCAAGGTAATGACTAATGATGGCCAAGGTAGAGGGCCTCCAAGGACGACGCCTCCAGCGAGGACACGATGTCAAAAAAGCACCGTCGTCGTCCATCCGGCATGCCGGAATTAGGTTTTCACTAGGAAGACCACAGACCATTGCAGAAAGCACCTCAACAATGACTCAAGGAAGGGAACGACACCGCCGTCATTGTTGACACAACACAACAATTGGGTAGAGCTTTCACCTTGAAATTTTGTACAATAGCATCATCACCATCACCAGGATCTGAGAGAAGCTCCTGTGAAACCTCCAATACACGCAGATACCTGCATCTCGGAAGCACAAGCAGCCATCCACCACAAACAAGCAGCCGCACATCCAGCCCTGCAGCCACGCTCCGCCACGAGCACGCCGATGTTGCAACTGGGAAGTACAGGCTGCCATCCACCAAATCAAGCAGCAACAACCACGCCTTGCCCCGAAGCCTCGCACCACAGTGAGCTCCCGACACAGCCGCCACCTCGCGCGGTCTTCTGTTGTTGCCCACTGCCGCATAGAGCAAAGTCACACCAGAGAGGATACGTACTCCTGTCCACGGACGGCTCCCGGACCGCCAAGAAGGCGAGCTGCTAGACAGGAGACTACGTCGCCGCTGAGGTCGCGACCTCCTGTCCTGAGCACGCAACTGTCAGGAGTAGGAGTCGATTCGACGCCATGCCGCCGGATCTGAGAGGGGAGTAGATTGACTCGCCAAGGTGGAGCTGCTGACGGCCACCGGCCTCAGTCACTGCACCGGCACACGCGCGAGCCCTGCCACATCTTGGCTGCCGGCATCTTTTTTGTTCGATGTAGCGGCCTCGCCTTGGCCGCCGGATGTCGTCCCCCGCCCAGGACCGGCAACCCCATCCAGCGAACCAGTCAGGTGCCCCGCCGCCGCCATCCTAGGGGCCGCACGGACTTCCGGCAGCACCCTCCGGCGGCGGTGAGTGGAGAGGTAAGGGAGGAGGTGGCGGCGGCTAGGGTTTACCGCCGCCGCCCGAGCAGGGTCGACGCGGGGGCAGGATAGGATAGGATGTGTCCTTTCGAAAGTTTGATAGGCTCACGCCACACAAGTAAAAGCTAAGCAGGATGGTGGAGTTACTCGCCGCGGTTCTGAACTGCCGCCGCGAGCCGGCCCTCCTAGTGGTACGTACGTAAGCCGCTCGATCGATCGACCGGCCGGCCGACCGTGCCGTGCGTTTGCGTTGGGGGCATGGCCAGAGTTGGGCGTGGCTGTGCCTGCTGGGGAGCCTGCTGTGGCTGGCGGCGGCGCTGCTCAACGCGCTCAAGGTGTTCATGATGCACCAGAGCGACGCGATGCTTTCGGAGAAGCTCCTCGGCGGGGCTGAGCCGTGACCGCGAGGGACGCGTCTCGATCAACTGGGAGGAGGCGGCCAGGAGGAGGGCGCTGCCAGCTGAACTCCGGTGGTCCTCCTCACCCGCGTGGCGCCACCGCCCTCGCCGAGCAATTGCGTCAGCCCAAGTTGGAAGTTGGAACCACACCATTACAACCTTTTCCCCTGCTGTAAAAAGGCCGTGGAGTCAAAACCGAGCCTAATAAATTATTTGGGCCCCACATTAGCATGTGCACAGGTTGGGCTTTAGCTTAACTTTTCGGCTGTGTAAATCCTCTGGCCCATCAAATAAGTTATCAACGGTAACGTGCTAAGCGACGACGGTTGAAAAACATTGTTTTTGCGAGTGACTAGTTGACAATCGTTATTTAGCGTAGCAATTTCGTTTTTTAAAACAACCTCAAGATATTTTTGCATTGTTCGCTGAAAATAAGCTAACCCCAGGTTACCATATTTTTGGCTAAAGCCTATTTTAGCTCAAAGAAAGGGACAAATTTGGCCCAGGAAAAAAAAACCAACAGATTGTTGTAAACTTGTTGCTGCATGCTCTGGCTGGATTGGGCCCCCAGGGCCCTCAAATCTTTCGGCCCAGTCGTTTGAAGATAATTGCCGCGCTCGCGTTCTCTCCTTGCACATGGAATCCCTTTTCCAGGAAGCGGCGACGAATCATAAATGCCTAGCGTGACGGAGACGTGCCGCGTTTTAGGTACGGCACAGTGTTTCGCTGCCGGAGGTAGAGCGGCCGCGGCGCTGCTGAGGCCGTGATGCTGCGGGAGCCTCCGAGCCAGCGACCCAGCGTCACCGTTGCCGAGCCTACGCAACCCCAGGAGAGGGCAGCCAAGGTCGCCGAGAGCAGGCTTCAGGCGTCGATGCCTATTCAATTTCGCTTGCAAACGCCGCACACGACCAACGCTCCAACTCGCCCTGGTCGGTCCTGTCAGCAGCTCCGGCCGGGGATTGTGGTTTGCCGCAGTGCCGTCCCCCGCCGTGCGCCGATCTGTCGAGATCGCCTCGCGCGGGTCGGGGCGGCTTCGTCTTTCTTTCCTTGCAATTTCAGTCACATTTGCCTTCCCACAGCTTAAGAAATGTTTTTAAACATCAGTGCTGCTCAGATCCCGCGTGTTTTCTTGCTGTGGGTCTGATGAATTGAACTTGCATCTTGGACACTGCTTGAGTTCAGATGCTGCGTCGATGTGACTGATGTCTGATGTAACGGTTGGGAAGACCGCTTGGATTTCTGAAAGTATCAATATTCAGATTCAGAATGAGACCCCTAATGTCCGCGTACATCCTCAAACCTGAACACGGAGGGTGTAATTTGCAGTGTTCAGTACTTCAGTTCCAATTCAAATCTTTGGGCACTGAACTACTGAACCCATCCTAACACCCCGTTTATCTTAAAAGGTGAATTTGTAAGCGAGCCCACTACTGATCTCTCCTCAAAAGGAGAAAATGTAGATGATACCGAGGTCTGTTTGCATCATTAAAATGAGAATCGACCAGACACCTTGAACCACCAGCTGAAAGCGTAGTGTAGTGGTCGCTTGAAGACGTAGACTGTACTGTTCCATTGGTTGAATTTTGGTGGTTTGCTGCAAACTTACAGGCAGTGTGGGCATGTGGCTATCATGGACTTGAGCTATCTCTGCAAGAATGAAGACCGCATTAGGTGGATTAGAGATTAAGTAGGTCCATGTTACTCCAAATCATCTGCCTAGAACAGTTGAATTCAGCCCTTGATGAGCAGTTACAAATTCTTAGATCTCACAGGTTACCTACCCCTAAGCAAATAATAACAATTACAATTGATTTACAGTAATACAGATTCTCTAGCCAAATTCAAAAGGCCCAATATTTGCAAGCAATATCAATTGCAAGAATCCATCGTTAGTGAACATCATTGAGCACCACCGGCACCAGTAGTTTTTACTTGTTTCCCAAAAACTTTCTTTTCTTTTCTCAAGTGAAATGAATGAAGCACTCAAAATTCCAAGATACTTTTGGCCATGTCATTAGTCCAACAAAATGATTCTTCTCCTGAGTTGCACACCAAACCTACACACAAATTACCATATCATAGACAGTCATTTTCAGGAAAGAACCCAACCAGCCCAAGAGGCAAACCAGCAATCGCTTGGAATCAGCGGAATCACTGCATCTTCCTACGGGACGGCTGCTTCTTGGAGGACAACTGATTGTACATCCAGGACATCTGCAGCAATGAGTTATGAAGGCCTAGGGGAGTAGCGGCTGAACCGGGAGCAAAAAGAACTCCAGCTTTTCAAACTTAAAATACTTTTAGCGTGCCAATTTTCTACTAGCTTCTCATAGTTGTTAGTACTTAATAATTGATCAAGTGAATCAGGTAGCAAGAGATAAAAGCTTGTTACTAACTAATGTGTGTTCAACAAGTGAACCAGATTGTAGAAATAGTGATATACTGATATCTACTTAGCTGAACAATGCCACCAATGCAACAATCTTTAATTTGCCTAGGGAATTTCGAGGAACTGGTTACAGATCAACTCTTTAATTTGCCTAGGGAATTTCGAGGAACTGGCTACAGATCAGCCATCACGCATACACCGTAAAGCACAGTACATATCTTCGGACCAAATTCTGGCTTCAAGCTCATCCGCTTCCGATAGCAGCTCAGAGTGAGGAGGGCATCTGAGGCAGCCTGATGCATGCCTTCTTTTCGCTTCACTTCAAGCTTTGAAGCTACACGTGCAAGTGCACCAGGGACCGGCTCCTCGATGCATTTCCCAAATTTGGAGAATACCTTACAGTCATAGGAACAAGGAAATATCGCCCTGAACTGATCCAAGAAGTCCTCACGGCTTGCAGGGAGATCGTTGCCGCTCAACAGTTTGATCAGGTGCCCGAAATCAATGACAGCTTGTTGTTTCTGAATGCACCCGATGCAGACAGTAGCTCCACAAGCCTCCCAACTTCAATCCCCCTTACAGCATGCTCCTTTAGGTTGAGGCCCGACTTGACCATAAACTTCACACCCGAGTGGTTAGGTTGACGCCATTCAGGATCAAAATGAATGTTGAACTGAAATACTTTGCCTCCAACGACATTGTAGTGTTTATCTGCAAAGGCAATACCCACCTGCACTAGATCTCCTGTATTGACATAGTCACAAAGCTGCTGGTAGTGGCCATCAGGAGTTTGAGGCGCCCCTTTAGATTCCCCAAGACCATCTGGAATAGCAAACTCAGTATCAAATGCCACCAAATACATTTCGTCTCCCTGATCTCTCAGTATTGTGCTGATCTCTTCAAATACAGCTTCAACTTCATCACACCAGACCTCCTTTATTTTCACAGCGCTTGAATCCACGAATGCGGTGGGAGAAATGACTCCAATAACTATCAGGAAGATGAAATACAAATTAAAATATTGCTGCATAAAACATAAAACTTCTGAGAATGATCAAAGTTGCTGAAAAAACAAGAGAGAACTGCACGGAGCACTACTCACCTCCATGGGCACCCACTGTCTCCACTGATAGTAGTTGATCCATGGACACCTGGCCCAGTGCCAATGTATTGCCGCTGGCAATCCGCTGAACCAATTGGTCCAGGTGACCAGGTGCCTGCAGCCGTGGTGCTTCCTCTAGAGTCTGGTTCGTGCCAAGAGCTTCATAGAAGAAATATAGTCAGACAATGCTGACTGAATATTAAATGTAAGAATCGAGGCACCAAGGAAAAAAACCAGATGGTCATGTAATGCAGTTGACATTTGAAGCATGTAATTGCACAAAGCCTAGAGCAGCAAGGATCAAAACTATATGGCCATCAACGTTGTTGACATTTGAAGCATGTAATTGCAAAACAAAATGGATGCCAAGAGCTTCAGAGAAGAAATGCTAGTCAGGCAATGGTGAATGAATCATGCAATTACAAAGAGCAGCAAGTATCAACTCTTGAATCCAGATCATGCAATGCTGTTGACATTTGAAGCATGTAATTTCAAAACAACTTGTTAATTCGGGAGACTCATTAAACCCAAGCCCGAATATATTTTATAGTATCCCAAATTGATGAAACTATCATCACAGAACATAAATACATAAGTATTGGAATGTCAATCAAACACACCAGAACCTTCTAGTTGGCGTTCCACCGATTCAAGAGCCATTCCGTCTGCTGCTGTGTCCTCCCTCCTGATGACTCCGGCACGTCAGCAAGGAGCACCCCCTGCTCTTGCAGCCTTTGCGCCCTCAATGGAGATCCTTGGGCTTCGATCAGAAGCACACAAAAATGTCAGGCAACAGAAAAAAAAACTGAATACAAACATTATATAGTCACTGACCAATATATAGATTATTGGCATTGTGTTTTGAGCATGTATTTGCAAACCATGCTAGAGCAGCAAGGGACAAAACTATATGACCATCAACGCTGTTGACATTTGAAGCATGTAAATTGCAAAACAAAATGGATGCCAAAAAGCTTTAGAGAAGAAATGCTAGTCAGGCATTTGTGACTGAATACTACATGCTAGAACAAAGAGCAGCAATTGTGAAATCTAGATCATGCAATGCTGTTGACATTAGAAGCATGTAATTTCAGAAAAACTCCACTGAACCCATACGTGTTGGCAGTATTCAATTTGTAAAACGCAAGCTCTGGATAAAAACCTCTAGCGGGAAACAGCAGAAGGTAATATGAATTGCACAGTCAAGTTCTGCATTAATTGACAGTGACAGGGTAAATAAACTCCAGCAGAAATTCAGTACACCATAACAGGCACAGGTGAAGAAACAAGCAAGCACGGTAGAGTTTGCTGAAACGTAGTCATGAGTCATGACTTACCTTGGGCGATGGCTGGCTGGAACTGTAAGCTCCAAGCGGCGACGTAGCGGCCGGAGGCTATCCTCGGCTGTACCAGCTTGTAGGCCTCGTAGTGCACTAGTTTGCGTGCGGGGATATTGACGCCGAAGATGTGCTCCTCGAGGGCGAAATAGACCAATCCAGGGTTCGATGGGGACACGACGGCGAGCGCGGGGACGTTCCGCGGCAGCTCGGTGCGCTTGTAGCTTTCATCCCCCCAGATCTCGTCGAAGCTCATGGTGTACATCTTCTCCCACAGCCATCGTCCCTGAACGCGGCTCCGCGACCACATGGAAAGCTCTGCTGCTTCGCCTGTAGCTGCAGGGATGATCTCCGCATAGAGCAGCTTGTTTTGGCTCGCCGTGATACATCGCCGTCGTTGGATGTTCTTCATCATCTCGCCGTTTCTGACCGAATAGCCGTGCGGAAGCCGGTGGAAGATCAAGCGCGGACGAGAGTCGTTGCAGTCGGAGTCGTAGCTGACGATCCCCCACGAGAGGTCGAACCACCAGAGCGTGCTGGCGATGGAGACAGCTCCATGCGGACTCCACATGCGGCGCCGCCTCTCCTGTACGGGCAGCGGATTTTCCGGGCGGGTCGTAACCCACCCGTCGCCGCTCGACTTGAACTGCATCAGCGTTGCGGCGTGATTGCTTCTCTCGGGGTTGGGGACTTGGAGCACGGCGATCTTGTAGTTGCTCCCGGCGCACAGGAACGCGACCTTCTCAATGTCGATTGCTTGCGTGGGTACATGCTCGGCGGAGGCAGCCGTCTCGCCCTCAGCTGTGCGGCAGAAGCGACGGACCACGACGAGATGATCGCTCTGACTCGGACCCCCCGTGAAGTGGACGAGCAGGCCTTGTGGGTCGCGGCGATGATGTACGGCGACCCGTCGGGATTGTTGGGGTCGGGGTGGGCACCGCGGCCCGCAGCGAGGACGGTGGTCTCCGGTCTTCGCGCTACCAGCAGGGTGAAGTCGGGCACGGCCATGGCGTGCGCCGCGTCCACGACGTCCTCCGCCGCCTGCGGCTCAGCATCAACGACCGCCATTTCCTCCGCCTGCGCCTCCATGGCTGGCTCAGCATCCACGGCCGCCTGCGCCTCCATGGCCGGCTCAGCATCCACGGCCGCCTGCGCCTCCATGGCCGGCTCAGCATCCACGGCCGCCATCTCCTCCGCCTGCGCCTCCATGACCGGCTCAGCATCCACGGCCGCCTGCGCCTCCATGGCAGCGACGCGAACGTAGCGCCCGATGATCAGCCACGGGGGCTCCAGGCTCCCCGAAGCGAGGAAGGAAGCAGGAGAGGGCGCGGAGGCGAGGTAGGGTGAGGTGGAGCGGTGGAATTGTTTCTCCATTGGGCGAGCTTGGCTCCCCGCGGCAAGGAATGGCGAGCTTGCTCTCCGCGGCGAGGTAGCAGGAGAGCGCGTGGAGGCGGAGGTAGGGTGGGGAAGACGGTGGGTTTGGTTTGGTTTGGAGGTGGCAGCCTTGCTGATTTGGGAGGGGAGGACGGAGAATTGAAGCGAGCGGGGGCGAGAGGGAGCGGCGTGGGGTTGAGGGGCTGGAACCTGGAAGATTCTCTTCGATTTGGGCAATCCAAGCGTGGGATGTTAGTTATTGCGATTGGCGATGGGATTGGCTTAGGAAGCAAGTTTCCTTGCTTGCTGAATTGTCGTCAGTTTCCGCCGCCTGCTGTTTGCTGGCTGGTCCTCGCCGCCGATTCCAGTAACTCCGCTGCTCGCCGCTCGACGGATCATGTTTGGATGGGGCGGAGGCCGTTGCCAGCAGGTGGCGAAGCTTGTCGGGGCTCACGTAGCCGGGGTGGCCTCGACGGCCCGCGGCGAGAACGGTGACCCGTGCCATGCTCGGCAGCTCATCCGGGGTGGCCGAATTGGCTGGGGTTCAGCTTCCTCCTCCTGCTAGCGCCTCCACTTCCGCGTCCCCGGCGACGACGTGCGCCACGGCGCCGCAGACGCAGTGGAGGTTCGTGTCGCCATTAGCCGCAGCGAGCGCGAGGAGGGTGTCAGCCGGATCGCCCGGCCAAGACAAGCACCTGAACGGGATGAACACTGGAAGAGGGGAGGGAGTGCGATGAGGCTGACTGGTGTTTGTATTTGAAATTGGAAGGAATTTTTTATTTAACATAACGGGTTTTTTCATTTGACATAACGGAGAATGATCTGGGCGATCAGGAGATGATTGACCAAATGCAGATTGATGATGATGATTTCCCAGAGGTACTGCAACCCACTAGTAATGGGGAAATACCACAGATCAGCTTATCTCTACAATTGGGTTCTTCTGTTGACTCTTCATCCTCAGAACAAGCAATTTCTGTGGTTCCTGATCTTATTGAGCAAGTTGGCATTGAAAATTTAGTGGTGAATAATCAGCTTAATCCTGATTCCCCAGTTCAGGATGTCATCCTTCGTCTGCCAACACAAGCTCCTAACTTCCTTGTCTCAGAAATTCAGATAGAAGACTTAATGTATAGAAATGAAGCTAAAAATAACCAGTCTGAACCTGAGGAGAGAATAATTCAGATCAAGTAAATCTTGAGTCAGGGGAAGGGGGCTCTAGAACTGTTCCCGCGTTCAGCTTCAATTTGCATTTGAGAGTGGGCCTTGCTAGGATCTTCGACCAGCCCATCTCGGATATGGGCCTCGATGGGACACTTTCGGCCCAGCAAGCCATCAGCTGATTTGTTCAGACTTTGAGCTAAACACTTTTCTCCGGTTGGAAACCGAGTTAAGTGGTTCAAATCCCAAATGATTGGGCAACTTTATTTATTGTCATGCTACTCTCCCCTGCTAGCTTTGAATGGGCCAAAACATTTTTGCAGTCCCACACTTGGAAAGTACTGATTGATTTTGCTAAAAGTGATGCAACGATGTCCTTTATGCTGCCTCAGATCTGTCCTAATGAGCCTCCTTGTTGTGTTAATTAGGAAGATGCCACAGGCAACAACTCTCCTCTCACTAAGCCTTCCACTCCTATATACAACCCAGCACCTCCCCCCATTAAGAAAGGATGCACAACCCCTTTGGTGGATTCTGATGTTAGAAGAAGCTTAAGGATCAGGATGACAAAAGAAGGCTTTAGACAGACTGGCTGCTCTAAGAAAGTTTGTCTTGCCTGTTCTGCCACACTCCCTGCACTCTCCCAAGATCATTGGGGCTAAATTTAAAAATTTAAGGAGAGTTCTCAAAGCTTGGAAAAAATCAATTGCCTTGTCTTGGGAAAACAATTGGTAAATGCAAACAAGTTATCTTGTTTTTAGATACCATGGAAGAATTCAGGGATCTTTCTCTAGAAGAATGGAATTTCAGGGAATTTGTCAGGGAGCATCTCCAGTCTCTCTTAAACCAACAGAAGATTTATTGGAAGAAACGAGGGACCATAAAATGGGTCAAATTTGGTGATGAATGTACTCAGTTCTTCCATGCTAATGCCTCCATCAAGAACAAGAGAAACACTATCTCAGTAATAAGGGATGATCAAGGAAATGAATTTTCAGAACATGAAGATAAAGCAAATATACTCTGGGAACAGCATTTAAACAAAGGTTAGGCACTTCAGAATTCACCCCAAATGTATATCGACCTTCCATACCTGATTGTACCAAATGAAGACATCAAATGGTTAGATGCCCCCTTCACTAGAAAAGAAATCGACAGGATAATTGCAGAGTCTCCAGGCCCTGATGGTTTCAATGGTGAGTTTCTCAAGAAATGTTGGCCTTATATCTCTCAGGATTTCTATGACCTATGTGAGCAATTTGGGGATGGAAACATTTGTCTCAGAAGTATAAATAGATCTTTTATTACTTTGATCCCAAAGATTGATAGTGCAATGCTAGTCTCAGATTACAGGCCTATTTCTTTTACTCAACTCTTCCATCAAACTGATCACCAAACTTTTTGCTGAAAAATTACAACCAGTTATCATCTCATTAATCCATTAAAATCAGTATGGTTTCATAAAGTCAAGAACCATCCCGGACTGCCTAGCATGGGCATTTGAATATCTGTATCTATGCAAGAAAACAAAAAGAGAGATGATTATTTTTAAAATTGACTTTGAAAAGGCCTTTGATAGAATTGAGCATCAAACCATCCTTCAAATTCTCAGTGCAAAAGGCTAATCGAATACGCAGGAGAACTGCGCATCATTGTATTAATAGTAGAGAAGTGAGTCATACAGAGACCCAACACACACACACAAACACACCCTCACACACCCACTTACTGTCTGAGACTAATCACCTATTACTGAGGGAAGGACCTGACCCAAACAAACAAACCAAAACTCTCACCCTGTGCGCCAGGGCAGCCCTCTAGCGCCTGCCATGGACCAGACCAGAGCTTCCTCCCTAGCAAGAGTCAGAGCTGTTGACAGGCTAGGGGTGGCTCCATTGAAAACGCATTCATTACGATGTTTCCAAAGGCTCCAGGCGCCAAGTATGATGAGAGAATTCAGACCCTTCCGCTCATCACCACTAACTGACAGACTGGATTTGTCCCACCACTCATCAAAGGAGGGATCATCCAGCTGCGGGGCAAGCGAAGCAAGACCAATGCTTTGTAAGATGTTAAGCCAGAACTGTCTTGCAAAAACACAACCAAGTAGAAGGTGCTGAACACTCTCCTCCTCCTGATCACAGAGTAAGCATCGGTCTGGATGAGGAAGCCCACGACGGGCCAATCTGTCCGCTGTCCAACAGCGGTCGTGAGCGACCAGCCACATGAAGAAGCGGCACTTAGGGGGTGCCCAAGATTTCCAAATACGTTCATATGGAGCAAAACTTAGAGAACCCTCAAACAACGCACCATATGCAGACTTGGCTGAATAGGTCCCAGAGGTTGAGAACCTCCAAATATGCTTGTCCGGGACTCCTTCCTGCAGGACTACACTTTCTAACAGGTCCCACAAATTGAGATACTCCAACAAGGATTCCACAGAAACTTCACCCTGTATATCATCAAGCCAATTCTCATCACGAAGGGCATCCATAACCAGGCGCCTGTTAACTCTTCTCTTTGACACAAGGGCAAACAAGTTGGGTGCAAGATCTTGGATGCTCCTACCAGACAACCATTTGTCCTTCCAGAAAAGGGTGTTGGCCCCATCTCCAATTTCAGTAGAAGTGGCCATGGAGAGAAGGCATTCCACATCCTTATTGACATGAAGTGGCAGACTAGCCCAAGGCTTGTTTGGCTCGGATTTCTTAAGCCATGGCCATCTCACCCTTAGAGCAGTTCCCAAGGACTTCAGGTCCGAGATTCCTAACCCTCCCAGTTCCTTTGCTCGACAAACCTTGGGCCAAGCAATAAGACAATGTCCCCCATTGGCTTCCCTTCTTCCCTTCCACACAAAGCCTCTTCTTTAGTTCTAAGTGAACCAGTTGGGTGAAAAGTATTCTTGATTCAGGCACCTCCTCAGTTCTCCTCAATGGTGTCCCAGGGAAGGTCTTTCACTGCAAACGAGGGGTCAGGCAAGGGGATCCTCTTTCCCCTCTTTTATTTGTACTAGCTGCTGACTTGCTCCAATCTTTGGTGAACGAAGCAAAAAACCAAGGCTCTCTAGATCTTCCAATTCCTGAAAAGGATGGAGATGATTTCCCCATAATACAATATGCAGATGATACCCTGTTAATTATGGAAGCTTGCCCCTCACAGTTAATAGTACTGAAGGACATTTTACACAGATTTTCCATTTCCACAGGATTAAGGGTTAACTTCCATAAAACTATGATGGTGCCCATCAATGTTTCTGCACTTTCCTATCCAATACCTTCAACTGTCAGAAAGGAAGCCTACCATTTACTTACCTAGGCCTCCCTCTAGGAACCACAAAACCCATGATTGAGGATTTATTGCCTTTGTTCTATAGAATTGAGAAAAGACTGACATGCACATCTACCCTACTCTCCCAGGGGGGAAAGCTAAAAATGGCAAATTCCGTGCTCTTCTACAGCTGTTTTTCATTGTTGCACCCTAAAATTACACAAAGGAACTGGCTAAGTGCAGAAAACATTGCCTATGGAGAGGCTCAGATCTTAATGCAAAACAGCCACCAAAGGCTGCATGGCCTATGGTTTGCTTACCAAAGAAAGAAGGTGGACTAGGAGTGATCAATATCTCAGCTCACAACAAGCTTCTGCTATTTAAGTTTCTGCACAAGTTCTACTCCAAAGCAGACATTCCATGGGTCAAACTTATTTGGGAAAACTATTACATTGATGGTCATCTCCCTGGACAAAGACAAAAAGGTTCCTTCTGGTGGAAGGATATTGTCAAACTGGTTGATACTTTCAAGGGATTTGCCTCTGCCACACCCCAAGATGGTTCCTCTGTATTACTTTTTGCATGATCTGTGGAATGGTCAAGTACTTTCCACAAAATTCCCAGAGCTATTCTCCTTTGCAAAAAATAACTGGACGACCATCCAAAATGCTACAAGTCTGCAGGATTTCTCAAAAAACTTTCATCTGCCTCTTTCCATTGAAGCTCGCCGACAATATCAGCAATTGTTGACCATAATTGAAGACGCTCAATTAAATGACAGTACTGATCAGTGGAACTACATCTGGGGATCACAACACTTCTCTGCAGCCAAGGTTTATGAGAGATTAATTGGTCACAGAAGTATACATCCTATTTTTTCTTGGCTCTGGAGATCAAAATGCCAAATGAAACATAAGGCTTTTTTCTGGTTGCTTCTCATTTCTCAGAGATCTCTTGCAAATAAAGAATATGGTTGTAGATTCCTACACTTGTGATCTTTGCATTTTGCAAAAGCAAGAAACAACGGCTCATATGTTCCTACGTTGCAACTTCGCAAAAGCTTGCTGGGTTCTATTGGTATCCAGATTGTCTCAACCAGATCAGTCTTGCGAATTTTCAAAAACAACTTCAGGTCCCTTTCTTTATGGAGATTATATGGTACTCATGGCTTGGAGTACTTGGAAAGTCAGGAATGCTTGGATGTTCCAAAACGAAGATGCCTCAGTTTTGAACTGCAAGAGAATTTTCATGCACGCATTCTACTTGATCATTCTTAGAGCAAAACCAGCACATAAATCCTTGATGGAAGTTTGGCTCGATCTTTTGTAATTTTTTTCCTTCTCCTTTTGCCTTTCTTACTATTAGTTCAGATTTATTTCTTTTACTTTTCTACCGCTTTTTAAATATAAAACCACTAGGGCCGCCTCCTGTTTCATAAAAAAAAACACATAGCGGGTTCAGAATAAGAAGAATAACGAGGGATCAGAGCCGAGCAGGGAAGCAGCTTGCCGCCGTTGCTCACCACTGCCTTATCGCGCCACGCGCCCTTCCTGGCCGTGCTGAGGAAGGTGAGCATGCTGGAGGCGATGGATAAACTTGCACGGCTGATTTTCAATTGCTTTACAGCAAAGTATTATCTAAAAAAAATTGCTTTACAGCAAAGTGGGTAATCACTTTAGGTTTTTCGCCTTGGCCTCTACATTACATTATATTAGCCTAAACAACACCTACTTGGACTGGAGTCGACCCAATACTCTTCGACAAATGGAAAGTTAGTTGTCCTTCTCCGTCCAATTTAGTCACAGAATTTTATCGGCCCGAGCTCAGAACAAATACGTGAATCGAAGAAGCCATGCGGCACGAGGCTCTCGCTGAACACTAGAAACGTAGGAACTGAAACGAGGTCCATTTGCTTCCGCACCTTCTTCTCTTTGAGATCACACAACCTGACCAGATGGGAGCAGAGAGGATGTCCGATTAGAATGGCATCGCCCCCGCCGGAGATCGCCATGCTCACCCATTGGTCATTAAAGCTTTTGGGTGGCTGCACCACCACCTGGTTGCGGAGCGTCCACCTCTCCGACTCGTAGTCCTGCAACACCCAGACACTGAGCAACGTGACGCCCTGCATAGCCACGGCGCATAGCGCCCCATCTAGCTCCAGCAGCGCCATGGGCAGAATGTTGCAGGGCGGCCGTGCCATCAGCCAGAACTTCTCCGTGACCGTGTCGAACGCGAGCATCTTGCCCGCGCGCGTGGCTTCGGGTTGAAACGAGCGCCAATGAAGAATCCCATGGCAAGCCGCAGGGTGACATTCGAGTGGGCGGTCCTCAGGAGCGTGCGCCAGTCGTCGGGGCACAGCGGCGCCAGCGGAGAGGACGTAGTAGCCGCCAGTGCCCCAATGGCACAGGAGGCGGTACTCGCCTGAGGGGCTGTGGAGGTAGAAGCCGCACGCGAACACTTGGAAACACGGCCTCGGGCTCAGCGCCGGCAGTTTGCGCCACTGCCTGGTCATGGGGTTGCACACGACGAAGAGGTCTGGGCCTTGCCGCAGTACGAGGAGGCCATCGAGAGATGCCAGTGGGATGCCCATGTTGTCCACCTTTCCGTCCTTGTCCCTCGCGGTCGGGTCGCAGAGGTAGCCACGCCGTCCCATGTCGTCGGCCGGCCTCGGGTCGAGAGAGAGAGAGGGACGGCGCTCACCGTCAACGATGCGGTGACGACGAGCATCTGGCGCGGGCGGTGGGCGGCGAGGAACGCGCGGTCGGTGGTGATGCGGCGCCATTGCTTGCACACGGCGCGGCAGCGGAGCACGGACTTGGAGGGGAGGCGGACAAGGATCTCCGTTAGAGCGTACTCGTCCAGGGCGTGGATGCTGCCTGACGTCTCCATCTTTCTCCTAGCTGACGCCGCGCCGCACGCGTCTTTGCCGGATCGTGCACGCCGGATCTCCCCTATATATATCCCGAGACTACGGCGTTGGACAGGGATACGTTGGACGTCCGTGTCAACCGAAACAGAAAAAGGCAGTAGGAGTCGAATTCGAATCCAACTCGGGATAGACTGTTCAGATTCTGACAATTTCTGAACATCCTGGCTGTGGCAGAAACCCACGATGACAAGATATGAACATCCTGTCTTTCAAAGGACAATTGCACACATACATCATCGTTGGACACTGCCCACGTAATGTGTGTTTTGTGCTTTATAGACTTTTACATAACAAATCAGTTATCAGTCCACCACATTATCGCTGAAGAGCTTGAACTTGCCGGCGTCCAGCACGAGCTTCCTTACCGACGCGACCGCTCCGATGACTCCCACGCCGATGAAGACGACCATGATGGTCACATTGACAAGGTACACGGGCGAACGCCTGGGCGGCGCCAGCGCAATGTTGTACATGACGACGGGGAGCACGAAGTCGAGCGGGATGAACCCCACGGCGCCCACCACGCCGACGATGTCGCCGAAGAAGGGCAGCATCGCCGCCACGAACGCGCACGCCGCGACGTACGCCGTCCGCAGCGCCACCCGGGGCACCAGGTTCCGCCGCGAGAACCGCCCGTGCGCCACGTCGGCCGAGTTCTTCTCCATGATCTCGTACGCCACCTGCGAGTACACCAGCGCGATGGCGAAGAGCTGGAGGAGGACGAGGACGACGGAGAGCCCGAGCAGCCACGTCGGGGCCAGGGCGGGGCCCTCGTCCGGCATCAGGCTCTTCAGCAGGTTGGACTGCACCTGGTTGCCGAACGCCCAGTAGCCGATGATGGCCGGGAAGTAGAACGTGAAGAATATCACCGTGTAGCATAGCACCAGCGCCTTCATCATCTTCCCGGCCGCCGGCGGCGCCAGCGTCGCCTGCTCATCACGTTGTTGGCCGTTAGTTGTAAGTAGGTTTCAACAATATTATGCAACAGGTGTTGGATCATTCTCGACTTTTTATGTGTACATAAGGTGAGCCGATTCAGCACCTGGATTTCAGGCAGGATGCCGTTGCCGAAAACGGAAGCGAGGATGGATATGGAAAGGAATGCGTTGAAGGTCTTCTCTGACTTGGACGGGCTCAACGTGTAGTCTTTCGGTGGAGCATTACTCGACACACCTGTGTGCAGCATGGCACCAAGGTTAGCCACTTACGAATTTAAAATCAAAATTCAAGTTTTGCCCCCCTTTCTTTTTCAAAACACACGCACCTCAGCACTTGACACTCTTGAAAGCACATAATCCAAGTAACTATGAAGTAATCGTGTAGTTATAATTATGACTTTTGAGGATCTAACAATCTGGTGAACAACTGAAGTGCAAATGCCAGATCTGGGCACATGTGCCTGCCTGCCCAAATGACTAGCAGATTCTTTCGTGTCATAAGTCATGACAGCTGCTTAGAATTAACAGTGTACCTGCTCGAATGCAGGCAGCTGAGACTAGGATGGTGTAGCCGAAGCTGAGAATCAGCGAACCGAAGTTGATGTGCCTCAGCGAGTGGAACGACGGCAGCTGCGAGAGGAAGGCCAACACCACGGCAACGATGATGATGAAATGGTACAGCTTCAGGGGGCCATGCGGTGACAGATTTGAGTACATTATCTGCATGTTCAGAATTGTGGGGATAGAATCTAATGATATATCGTGACGATCTCTGCCTCCAAAACAGAAACGGGAAGGGTTTCACTTTTTAACCGACTCAATTAATCAAGCCATTTTTCAGACATATAGTTTCCGAAAATATCAAAAGAACATGAAAACTGTTTAATTTAGCTGGGCATATGAATCATTCAAAGTCCAATCCTATGTCACCATCATATCTGACTATATGAGTCCATGATAACTTTATTTTTTTCTTTTTAAATATGTGATTACATAGGCACAGGCAAAATGTCAAAGCATACTGAAGTAGCATTTCAGCATTTGGAATTCTGATGAATATTCAATTGCCCACATGGATAAAGCAGCCGGCGAAAGTCAACTAACAGTACGTAGCTTATGATCGTTAAGCCAGAATCATTGATTTTTTTTTTTGAGACAAATATATATTTTTCAGCATCCTCGGATATTTTCCAACTAGCATCTTAGATAATAACTAGATTATAGTAACGGGAGTTCCGTACGAATTCAAACGACATTTGTCTCAAAAAAAAAAAAGAATTCAAACGACATGAATCACGAATACCTGAAGGCTGTCGCCGGCAATCAAGATGGTCCCCGTGGTAACTCCGGCGTTGATCGCGGTTTGCACGCCCACCACCAGGTAGAACACCCATCCAGATCCTTGAAGAAAACAAACCCACACAATAATCACATCTCGGTCAACTGATCACACCTCCTCCGGGCGTGATCGATCGAACTGTGCAAGCCAGCAGAGCTGACAGTGACAGCAGGGAGGAACGTGCGTGCCAGCCCCCAAAAGGCCGGGACGAGGGTGCGTACCGAGGACGTCGGCGGCGAGCTCGCGGAAGCGGATGTGTCGGCGGCCGCGGGCCTCGCAGTGGTCCAGCACCCTTGAGACGAGGAAGTATGCGTAGAAGGTGACGGAGAAGATGACCGTGAGGGCAGCGAGGCCGAGCCCCCAGCCCATCCCCCGGAGCGCGTACGGCAGCGTCAGCACCGTCGGGCCCACGATGGCCGTCGTCAGGTGGAACCCCGCGTGCCACCACGTCCCTGCACCAGACACCAAGCAAAGCAGCCGTGATCGTCAGCCAGCCAGCCAGCCAGCCGCAGAAGCTATACGATCACGTACACGAGGTGGGTGGAGTGAGCGAGGATATGTATGCAATCAAGTGTGCATACCTTTTGACTCGAGAACGAAAGCGGCGCCGGCGTCGGCGGCGAGGGGAAGCGTCTTGCCGGCTGCAGCGCCCGCGGCCTCGGCGTCGAAGACCGCGGAGGAGGGCGACGGCGCGGCGGCGAGCCCCGTCGCTGGCGAGAGCAGGATTGGCGTGCCTCCGGTGCCCGCCATGCCTTGTTCGGTCGCCGCCCTCGCGAGATGGGCGCTCACCGTCGCACCGAGGGCGTTCACCGTCTCCGTATGTTCGTCGGCGCCCGCAGCCACGCGGTCGGACTGACCCCAAGTTGGATCGATGAGTCCGATCGAGAGGGCCCGAGAAGATGAACACCTTCGATTTGGATCGTGGCGCGCGGCTGAGCAGAGAGAGAGAGAGAGAGAGAGAGAGAGAGAGAGAGAGAGATGGAAGCGTTCGCGCCTAGAGCTTGGAGCTCGTGTCTGTTAGGGGTTACGCGCGGCAAGGACGCCCGCGGACAAGGTGATGGAGCTTGCTTAAATGGAGGAGTAGGCTTGCTGAGCGGTTTGACTTTCCATGTGCAAACCCCACACCCCCATGGGCGCTGCTGATTCCTTTACCGGATCCGCGGAAACGTTCACGCCCTGTTCGACGTCACACCATCAGCCAGACAGGCAGAACAGCATCGGATGAATGAATGCAATGAAATCTGGATTAGAATGGCACAGCTCCAAGCTGAACGACCAGCACGCTGTGTGTTGGGGGCTGCTCTCCAGAAGCAGATTTTCTGGCTGACAAGGGCTTCTTCTAGCAGTTGAGTTATCACAAACGTGTCCACAAAGACATCAGTTGGGGCAGTTTCTGCTAACAGTCAATCCCAAGGCATACAACGTACTACCTTGCAGTGCAGCAGAAGAAACAGATAGGCATACCTTGCAGTTGCAGTGTAGACCTATTCCGCAACGGCTCCTCGGCAAGTTTCAGTATTCATGAAACTACTACCTTTCTACGTTACAGCTAACAGCTATGAGATTCTACTAGGCCAATCCACATAAATGGTAAAGAAAGATTCATTATAACATATTCAAAGGCAGCTTAATATGAATATCAGAATATTCAGATTCAAAGGCTATGAGCCAACTCAAGCTGAATCCGAATATCAGAATACGCAGCCGGCAAAAGGGCATGCCAGCTATAAATTGAATGGTTCAGCTGCCTTTGACTATCCATATGGTAGCAACTTGCCTGCAATAATACATATAAAACAGAACTAGTTACATCACTGGAGAGTGGAGAGTGGAGACTGGACTTTGATTTTTTTCCCCTTCCAACTCCCAAGCAGTTGATGTGCAGCCAAGTACCAAACTACCAGCGAAAAACATACTAATCCATCTGTAAAATAAGCACACCGATACAAAGCTAGAGAACCATGTCCACTACTGTTTATGCGACATGTCCATCCACGACTGAGAAAGCCTTTTTATTCTTTATGGATGAGTCCCTCAAGGTTAGTACTCCAGAAAGAGTTGACTTCCAGTGGGAAGATTTGCCAGTAACCTCATGTCCCATCTCAGTGGGGGGCAGAAGATCATATCAGGTGACCCAAAAAAAAAGGCATCAGACTTTGATATAAGCCACCTAGTCGGAGGCAGCTTATACGTAGAATATTTACATACAGGTACACTAATATTGCAAGCGAATTGCACCACTTTGTCCCAAACCCATACAATTACACGCGTCGAATGCTACCTGTGGTGTTGCGAATTGCACCAACAACAGTAGCAAACATGAATACAAGATGTACAGAAACAGGAGGAATTCACGCAAAAGGAAGGGGCCAGAGAAATTGTAGCCCGGAGCTGCCACCAAGAAGAAACGGCATTCCGTGTAGGATGATGCTGAATAAGTACGTGTTGTGATATCCAGTTCTTCTCTCAACATCAGGAGTCGTTTACTTCTCCATATCATAGAGGCTTGCTTCCATTGTCACCGGGCAACATGATAATAAAGTTGGAACTCCAACTGGCAGCTTCCATTGTCACAGAGACACTGAATATCCAGAGAGCTAACTTGTCTCTTCGGGGATGTGCATGCCAAAGCCACGTTTCATTTTCTCAATTCTGATAAATAAAAAAATTAAAATGATTAGTATCTGGAAACACCACTTATTACGAAATGTCGAAATCTGATCAAGAGTCACTTGGCAACCAGGTACTTTCAATGTCTCTAGCTAACTTAAACATTGAAAACATCTGATAGAAAAAAAAACCAATAAAAACCTATCAGTATTTCTAGATTCAGTTAGAAAAGAAGAAAATGTGAGGATGCACTTATGACTTTTTTATGCTTAAAGTTTCAACACTCGGCTCACTGGTAAACACATAGCTATTACCTTTGTTGTTTTGCAATACATCTATTACCTCACATTGTCCTATAAGACAGCAGAAAAGGTTTATGCATTTAGTTGGACTTCACTTACGTGGGAGCAAGCCTTCCAAGACCACGTAACTTCATGCCAGTCGTATCATCAACCACAGTTCCTGATATCTCAACAGAATATGACTTTCCAGATAGGCGAGGGAGCCCTCTCCCTACAAGCAAATCAAAATCTTTCTGGTGGAGCTCTCTGCCATTTACAAAAACTCCAGTATTTCCACCAGCACAGTTCTTGGGCATCGGATAGTTGAATTCTTTAATAAACGGCTGCAAGAAAAGAAGATTCTGTGATGACATGCAAACAAATAGAGCCTTGGCAAATATTACTTGCAGAAAGTTCAACTTACAGGGATAATGCCACTGCATTCTTGCCCAAAGACACCCCAAAATCCAGCACGGTAGTCGTACCTAAATCACAAAAAGGATATGTTACCTTGCTTTAAACAAATTCACAATGCACTGTGAACTAAAGTTCATGTAAACTAGTATCTTTGGTGCTGAAGAAGTAACAATCCAGCAGAGTTCGTTTCCTAGATGATATGCTCATCATATCAATTTATGATCCACGTCACTAATAAGGGCCACTTTGCACCCTGATGATCTCCAAAACACAATATAATTATATGTTTACACATTGGGATGTTTAAACTTTCAAAACGAGTATACTCATACAGCTTGCATAGCCATCTAAATATTTATAGAGGTACTCTTTTTTGTGGAACTCTATCGTAGGCTTACGCTGACCTGAACATTGCAGTAATAAGGGAAGATTTTTTAAGCAAGGGGGAAGAGGGGAAGAAAATAGTTTCACAGCACATGTATGGAGATAGTAATATCCTTCTCAAAGTAACACCTTCAAATTAAGTGAAATGCTCTGAATCAGAATCAATTTAAAAAGAACAAGAGAAAATGTTGGTAGAAATCTACTCAACGGCAACTTTAGATCATAAGAAGCTTAATACATCACTAGAACAGTATGGCTCGGCCTTTAGGTTGTGTGTAAACAATTACACAAACTGTGTTGAGTATGATGGCATGACCCCATGAATCAGGTGGATTAGCGATTAAACTAATATCTGCTAATGCAGATTGATGAACAATGGAGCATACTATCTGTCTATATGAACAGGTCAAGATATCTCCTACTGATACGGGTATACCTTGAAACTATAGCACAACATAACTTAGTGATTTCTTCACGAAAATCAATTATTTTTTCACTATTGCCACAAATTTTCTATTTCCCAAGGTGCCAAGGAAAATATTATATATTGATTTCTGGGTGAACAGATATTGAAAATGAAAAGTTATTACTGCTATGGGAAATTGCATGATTTTGTGAGGTTTGAGCTGACATCACTTGAAACAATGAGTATGAAAAAAGGGTTGTTCACTAAAACATTCATGATTTCTCAAATAATGAAAGAACCACATATTGCTCCATGCCTCCATACTCCATAGATCACCTCAATTGAAGGTGACCACTGTGGCTGACAAAAGCTCAGCCTTCTTTTTTCTTCAGAATTCTGAGTAAAGTCAATCAAAACAATGCTAATTGCTAGAGTAGAAACCAGGCATGATAATTGATCATAAAGGGGATTGTTCTAATAGGCTAATAGTGCTCGAACCAAGTCATCATCTTGAGTTTCCACTGATAAAATAGGGCTGCATTGAAGCATAAAAGCAAAATCCATGTGTTTTGTGCCTATGCATTACCTCAATACTCTGCTAACGGATTCAATGTATTCGGAATAAGGTGAATGCTGCTGAAAAAACATGACTAGGGCAATTGATGTGTGACTGCATGCAGCATAAGCTAAACGAATACAGTTTTGCATAAATAAAACAATCTGAATGGCTAAGAGAGCAAAAGCCTTACCAGTAAGAACCGGGGCCAACAGGACCAGCTTTCTTCTCTGCTTTCCGGAGAGCTCGTTCAGAGATTGGATGACCATTGATTGAAACCTTAACATTGTCTGCAGACTGGTTGAATAAAGAAAGGTCCTTGAATCCTTTCTTCAAGAAACCAGTAAAAAATGATGAATCCCCATTCTTACAAATTGAAGACTGTAACTCATCTACATCGACCTCAGATGAAACATGAGAGCTTGAATTTGTTCGTTCATTAACTAAAGAGTCATTCTTGGCTGGTGTATTGCCATTTCTACTATCTGAGTGCAGCAGTTTACCAGAGTTACCTTTGGTGTTCTTCTGTTCACATCTCTCAGTTATGCTCTCAACTTTAAGATTATTGTTGTCATCCTTCTTGTCGCATTTTTCATATCTCTTACTAATGCCTTGAACTCTGAAGCTACCATTGCGTTCATACTTTATGCCCATACCTTCATCTTCAAGGCTGCTGGTAACAACATGACTGGTCTTATGTTTGTACTTGTTACCCACGATTCCATCTTCAGGACTGCCAATATTACCATGTTTAGCTTTTCGTTCATGTGTTCTTTGAGTACCACATTCATCTCCAAGCATACCCCTATGGTCTTCTTTACTGTTCTGTATGCATTTCTTACCAAGAGTTTCATCAGCACCATTGCCTTCATAATCCGCTTTTCTATTTATGTCATATTCATTTCTTTTGATTTGATATCCACCACTGTAGTCTTTCCGTTGACTGGAGAATGGATCAATTTCTTTGTCCTCTAGGGTTGGACCTTGTGGACTGCCTGTATCTCCTTGACATAATATATCCTTTGGGTCATTTGAAAATCTAGACCTGCTTGCAGGCACTGATTTTAACTGAATGCTCCTGCTTGACCCACACTCACTGTCTGTTCTATCATAACTCAGGGTAGAAGATGGTGACATATTGTCAGAAAAATCCTTCTTCTGTCGGTGGCTGTCATGTGCTTGCAGCTTATAGAAATTAAAATTGTCATCATCCTGGTGTTGATACCACCCGGAATTCTTGGGGTCCCGGTGGCGATTGGAAGTTCTGACACTTTTTGGTATTGGGAAAGATGATGGCGGGATGACCGGATGGACTTTAGCTTCCTTAGGCTTCAAGGTAATAATCTCTGAACATGAACCACACTGAACCTGGTTCTTCTTGCGGCCTGTGAATTTCCCTTGAGGCAGCTGCAGAAGATGGGAACAGGAGCTGCACACAACAAAAGGTGCAGCACCCCTCAATGGTCGACAAAAACTCCCTGCTTTCTTCCTGAAATACTCTACCCTCCTCTTCGGCATGGAAGGGTCTGAGTACAGAGATGAAACCACAGATCTTCGGTCAAGCTCCGACGAGAATGGCTGAGACCTATCCAACCTGAAGGACCCCTGCTGCCCTGCGAAGTACCTGGCCATCGGAATGTTCTCCTCGGGCGCCATCACCCGCTGGACCTGAAAGCACTGCGCGCACTGGCAAGTGCTGTGATGGCGACTCCCTTGACCAAAGCCATAGTTCTCCCGCTGACCATCAGGGTATTGTCGGAACCGCCCGCTCGATTGCCTCGCGTACGTCTCGTCAGAGACGGAGCGCTGCAATTGGTCGTACGGACTCAGCGGCGAGCCAGTCCTGTACCGGCCGGCGTAACGAGAACGGTAGTACTCCGGCCCCCGACCTGCGTGCGGCGTCGGTTCAGCGTGCGACGGGCGCAGTGAGATGGTGCGGCGGCTCATGTGGTGGCGTTCCGGCTGCTGCCCCGTGAGCTCACAGGAGCGGGTGATCTGGTCCCGTATCTCGTCGAGCTTCCGGAGCAGCTCCGCGGGGTCCTGCTTGAGCGCGCCCCAATCCAGCACGCCACTCCGGTCGCCGCATTGCCCGTACTGGACCGGCTCAGGAACCCGCCCCCTCCTTCTGTACTTCATCTCCTTCGGCTCACTCGCCATGGCGCCTCCGGAAGCTGGATTCCCCCCCCCCCCCCCAATTCTTCGCTGAGCTGAATGTCTCTGCAGAAATGCAGAACTGCGAATCAGTTGAGTGGAAAATCGCGGCGGCGGGAAGAGAAATGGTAGAAGCCAAGGTGGATCATATACTCAGAGAAGTAAGATTTTGGGTGGCCAGAGAGAGGAGGAGGAAGAAGAGCTCGTTGCGGCTGCGGTGGCGGTTACCTCAACTTGGAGAGCTCACGGGGAGCCGCAACGGACGGCGCAGGACCTAGGACGCGGCCGCTTGGGGATGCGGCAGATCCTACGTTTCTCCGCTAGGGTTCCCCGTGGCGGCGGCGGCGATGGCTCGTCGGGTTCGCCATTGGCGAGGCGACAGCAGTGTGGCGCGGCGGTCGAGTGAGGCGGCGAGGAAGACGAGGAGGGGGGCAAGTGGAAGAGGAGCTTTGTACCCGGGAGGCTGACAGGGGGCTGTTTGTCATTTTAATCTTCTCTAGGGTCTCCAGCGTGATAGAGCTCGGCGGGGCCCGCGGGCTTCGGTTGGGAACTGGGCGTGACCTGGCTGGACCGCCGACGTGCGGGCCCCGCGTGGAGGAGGGTGTGTGTGGTGAACAGCTGGTGTGACCTGGATTGACTAAAAAGTCATTTGCTTTGCTAAATGCTACGCGCAAATTGTCTACTTTTGTGAACTTATACTATACAAGCTGTGATTACTAAAGTGGGCAGAGCGACAGAATTAGCTGACCTTGATGAGAAAAAAGGAGGCTGACCTAATAAACAATGTCGCAGTACACCTCTCACCGAAAATGCTTTATTTCAAGTGTTAGGATTTAAATTCCTTCTTTTTGGCTGGCAAATGCAAAATGCTGATAAAACCAAGAATATATAACCAGCACAAACTAGTTGTCTCCACCATTGCCATAACCATAAGGACAAGGAAGAAGAAGCACACAGTTTGACGAAAACCAGGCTCGTGTTTTCTGACCCTGAACTGAACATTTTTTTTCTATTTGCTAGAAAAGAAATAAGGATGTTGTTTCCCAACTTTCTTTCCCAAAGATTTTCCAACAACCAATGACTTTGGTTCTAACATGAATAAATTGCTGCTGGCCTAACGACGAACTCATTGTACAAAGATCATGCATGCATGCGACGGGGAGTTGGGATCGATGCCGTGTTTAGTTGTGGTGGGAAAAATACTTTTTTTTCTGGGATGCGTGTTATGTGAGGAGGATGAATAAGAAAGGGGAAAATGGAATTTTTGGAGATATGTGTTCTGTAAGGGGGATGAATAGGAAGTAAAAAGTACTTTTGGGAACTAAACACGGCCCGAATGATTGGATGTGGAGGGGCATGTGCAATGTCTTGGAGAGCAGGTGCGTCCTAGTGACACAAATCTTGGCTAGGCGCCGAACTAAACAGTGGTTAGCTAGTGTACAAGTACTGCATCACCTAAAGCGAGCTCCCGTGGACCTCGATTTAAAACGCCGTATTCTTCTTGCATATATTGCGTTGCCTTGGTTCAATTATACCCGTACAGTACCGCCGCGGCAATCATATGTTTGTCAACGACATGTCAGAGGACTGAGAGCATGTACGCTGGAGTCATGCATCCATGCATGTGGTCTGCTCGACTTGTTTATTGATCTCAGTATTATTGTCAAGATTATTCCATGCAGCCGATCGATGGCTGGGCGGGAGGGGATGGTATAAAACTTGTGTATGGGATGGACGGGTCGTCGATCCATCTCCTTCAGAACAGGACGTTTTAGCCGTCAACAGTGGTTAAAAAGAAGAGGCTGAGAGAGATCGACTAATCCAAGGCTGTACGTATCTATCTCATTACTTGTAGTAGGTAGCCTTCCGAGCATGACATGAACGTGTTTGTAGATGGCTACTCGCGAGGTTTTATTACTGATTTTGGCTGCTCCCCGCCCTTCTAAACTTTGCGTGAACAAAAAAAATTAGAGCCTTGCTTGTGAGGCTGTGAGCACGGAAAATTCAGACTGTACCTCAAACACAAAGGAGTCTTTAGGGAGAGCGACATGTCCCAACAAGTCAAATGCAAAGAGATGGAAGCATATATAGAACAGAGACACGACACGCTTGTACTGTGCTGTCGGTACTGAAGATTTTTGGGCGGCGGTGCAGTTTCGCTCAAGCGAGCTGTCCGTGTAATGTCATGCCGTGCCTGGCGGCTGGCGAGAAAACAGCGAGGCAACGCCACCTAACTCTACTGTCTAGTTCTACTACCGATCTAGCGCGTGAAAGAAAAAGAAGCCAGGAACAAGGGAACACACGCGAAAGCAGCTGAGTCACCACCTAAACCTGCATGATCCACCGTCATCAACAACAAGCAGGCAGACCGACAGCCCGGCCGGACGGGAAAGAGATATTATATAAATATATATACGCCAATGCCATGCTTGCCACGCGAGATTCTATTCTCTCCCCCAGCCCCCTCTGGCCTCTGTCCATGCATGACTCTTTCGAATGCATATTAAAGTCGAGCATCACTTTTGTTAACCTCCCCGTTAATCGTCCTATCATCGGTCCTAGTACGATCGACCACACCTACGTACAGTACGTGCGTGAATTTCGTGTCGAGAGTCAACACGGTTGTCGGGATGTGCTGCACTGTCGTTCTGCAGCAGCCGAGATGGTAATATGGAGTAGGAGTATATACTATCGCTCAAGTGGCGTATGGCATGACGCTAAATGAGCGTGCTTCTTTCTGTTCGGCGCCGGTCCTGCATGTGTCCGAATACAATACGGATCCGCTGCTAAACAAATGCTCGAGCACTGGTAGCACCGGCATATGTAGAGAGAGAGAGAGAGAGAGAGAGAGAGGGGTGGGGGGTGTTATCTGTCTGACATTAGACTCATGAACTACCTGTCGCAAGTCCCAACCGCTGCCGGCCCAGTGGTTCAAGGGAGCCAGCCAGGGATGGAGAACGGGCACTCTATTCAACTAGGGTGAGCTTTGTATTTTTGGTTTATACGTCAATTCTTTTGGCAGCTGAGACATCGGAGAGGGACATGTGAATTAACTTGAATGTTTGATACGAATTAGAAGTATTAAACGTGAATAAATGACAAAACACATTATATAAGCCTCAGGTGAGTTTGCAAGACAAATCTATTAAAACTAATTAAGCCATGTGATAATGTTGTGTTAAAATAAACAATCTTAATGAAAAATTAATTTGGCTTAGTAGATTCGTCTTGTGATTTCGCATCCATTCATGTATTATTTTACAATTAATCATGTTGAGTCATCCTAATTTTTTATTTATAATTGCTATAGTAAAGTTTTGCAAACTAGATAAACTGGAGTACATATATGAGAGACCGGTGCTAAAACCTTTTCTCGAGATATCTTCTAAATTCTTAGGGTCCTTGCTCCGGATCTTGTTTCCCTGGTGCAAAAGCAGTTTGGTTCCGTAGTTTGAGAATTATGCTAATTCCAAATATTCCATTATTATTATTAAAAAAAGAAAAGGTAAAAAGGAGAAGGCATAACCAGAAGTATTGTGAGAAATAAGCCAATTTATAAAGTTAAGGCATTTCGATTTTTATTTCAAATAAAACCCTCCAGACAGAAAAAGACTCCCTCCAATCTCTAGATTATTATCTTTCTCCAACTAAACCGACACTAAATTTTAGTTGTCCTCTCGCTTTCGGAAAGAAGAGAATCAGCTTGTGAGTTGCGGGCATATGGCGTCACCACGGCGGAGGGAGCTGGGGATCAGGGAGAAGCGAGCCAAAGCCGGTTTCAAGTCCTTTTCACCTCCTTGTACAATGGACCAAGTTTAATTTTTCTCCATGGACCGCAAAACCGGTTAACAAGCCTCCCTCAAGTCTTGAAACCATATGTTTTACCTCTCTGGGCCGAATATAAGCGGTATTGAAGGTGGTTTTTGTCTTTTCCCTTTTTATTTATTTCGGTTCAAACTTTGAAAAATCATAATAAATAAAAAAATTATAAAATGGAAAATCCAATTTTAATGGACTCCACATAGGTATATCAACACAAAAAAATATATAATATGGTATGCTTAAATACAAAAATTTTACTATGAATTGAGATCTATTCTTTTTATAGTTAAATAGAATAATTCGTAACTGTGTTTTTTATGGTCCAGTCAAGGTGAAATTTTTATGGTAGCCTAATTATTGTACACATGAATTGTATTACAAAAATTGTACTCAATGGATCATGTATAACTTAGTTATAGATTTATTTATGGAAAACATACTAAATAAATCTATAACTAAATTATACAGGAATGTAAGATCCAATGAGTATAATTTTTTTAATACAGTTGAAGCATACAATAATTATCTGACCATAACAATTTCAACATGACTGGACCATAAAAAAGGCAGTTATGAATTATATGATTTTTCTATAGTAACAAATAGATCAAAATCTATAGTAAAAAAATTGTACTAAAATATATTATATTATATATTTTCTATGTTAACATACCTATGTGGAGTCCAACAAAATTGGATTTTCCATTTTATGATTTCTTTTTTATTTACTATAATTTTTTAAAGTTTCAATTGAAATAAATAAAAAGGAAAAAAACAATACCGCTTATAATCAGGCCATTGATGTAAAACATAAGGTTTCAAGACTTGAGGGATGCTGGTTAATCGGCTTTGCAGTCCAGAGAGAAAAACTAAACTCAGTCCAATGTCTAGGAAAGTAAAAATGATTTTTTTTTCTTTCTCAAGAGCTGCCAAACAGACCTTACCACATGCTTCTCCATGCCAAATAGGCTCGGTGGCCCAGTCCATCACAGGCCTGTGATAAAAAAAGGTCCATCCCAGGCTCTAGCTGTTGGCTCCGATCCTTCCCATTCCGCCGCCCGGCCCCCCCCCCCCCCGCCCCCTTCAGCCCTTCCGATTCCGCTGCTCGCTCCTGTCCTCTCCCTCCCTGCTCGAAGTGTGCTGAGCGTTCTCTGGAGTTAGTCCTCTTGACTCTGATTGCAAGTTTGCGACCTATTTCACATTGGATAGGTTCAGACTTGGGATGAAGGTACCACCAGCCGCCGTCGCGAGTAGGTTCACAGTTTCGGCGAAATTTCAAAAATATCTAGGTAGGTGAAAAAAAATAATTTTAGTTAAATTTCAGAGAAAATTGAATTGGTGTAATAATAGATTCTTCAAGGTAAATCGTGGTGTAGTGGTCTGGTGCCTCTCTTGCTCTCATCTGGTCTCAGGTTCGAGTCCTGCTAAGCTCATGTTTTTTCTCCAGTTTTCTCTCACGGACATGTGGGTCCACACACTACGCCGAATAAAAGGGGGGAAATTCAAGCCCACGGTAGCCTTCAAGCACTCAACCGCTTGAGTCCACAGAAAGCACCCAACCATTACACTACACACTAGGTTGTGAAAACTTGCTATATATGAAGTTTTATTATGCAATCAAAATTTCAAATTGAAATTAAACTTGACCCAAAAATAAATTTCATGGAATTTTTATTTTCTAAAGGGGTACATTTTTTTAAACCGGAGTTGAAAACCTGCAGATTGACAGGCACATGTAATGCTCTTGCGGGGTGTGATATTTTTAGACGTTGATCAAACTAATGAAAATTTGTATAGTTTATTTCCAAGGTATGTGTCACGTGAAATGATGCATGTGAAGAAAAATTGGAATGTACTAAATTTCAACAATCTAGACATTTAGGTTTTTGTTCTGGTTTGTATCGTATTGACTTCTTCTGGATCTCTGCCATCCGTGCATGGAAAATTGACAATGTTTTGTCTTTCAGAACCCACCGGTCTCATTTCATTGGAAATTAACTGCCATCATCAGCAACAAGATTGATTTTAATTTCATGATTTATGATAAAAAGAAGACATATAAGAGCAGTATTTTATGTACACATCCATTCTTGTTCTTCTATGGTTCCGAGGGTGCTGTTTTTCTCTTTTTATTTTTGTGATTTATATCCTTATTGTTTTCAGGGCACAATAGTGCATATGTTGTCATAGCCGTGCTTGACTGCGCTCGGAAAATACAATGCTCATGAACCGGTATCATATGTTGCATGACATTTTTCTATGATGGATTTGGTAAAGCAATACATTGCTTCTACTAAGCAGAACCATAGTTCTATAACTGGTTTGAGAACGACCTAGTGGTCTTGAAGATGGTTCCAAATTATGGGTTTTAATACTGTGCTGGCATTAACAAGTTTGATGAGGGTGCCCATACCACACCTTTGGATTCGAGACTATTTCAAAAATTACAGCAGTGGTGTCCATCATATCACTATACTGATTGCTAGTGGCTATCCTTTAATTGCTAGCGTGATTGGTGGATGTCTCTTTGTTTCTGCACGAGGGTGTTCATTAGCAAGAGAATATGCATGTGCTATTCACGCGATCGTTTTAATTGTATCAGGAGTAGAGTAAATGACTTCTAAAGTAAGGGCATTGTACATCTGCAGGCACTCGGGTGGAATCATGCAACACTCTAACTACCATTTGGGGAAGTATAGTGGATATTTCGTGGTATGGGCGACAGGCATCATGAGCATGTGGGCATTTACCTTGCGTGAGTGTACAATAAACATGATACCTTCGGTGGCGTATCTGAAGTTTTATCTAAGGGTAAGCTACAACATTTTTTTCATATATAAATGTATAATTCTTATGTAATTTGGTGAATCATTTTAAAAAATTCTAAACTAAAGATAACACTCTAAAGTTAAATTCAACAATTAAGTTAAAAAATTGTATAAATCATGATACAAATAGTTCAATCATAAAAAAACCTATACCTACAAGACTTAAAATATGTTTATTAAGTTGCTTATTATCTTGCCTATGTTTATTGAAGACCATATGGATCTCTATTATATTATTTGTAGTTTAAAAACGTGTATTTGAGACACAAGTAATATGATAGATTAATACACGAGCCATATTATGTATATGTAGTGCAGGAACCCAACCATAGAAAAAAATATCTCCTAAACTTTAGGGCAGGAATCCAACGATACAAGAAAATATCTCCAAAGCTTTAGGATGGGAATCCAACCATACAAGAAAATATCTCTTAAACATTAGGATTTAGGTTGTAGTCCTAACAACTAGCGAGGGAAGGGAATATAATGGAGGCGTACAACTGCACGAGTCAGACACAGAAGGATATGTCATACGTGACGGATGCCACACGGCCGCTAACACAATTGTTCATAATCAAAGACTGAACTAAATGTTTTAGGGTATGCCAAGGCATATCTGTACCATATCAAAAGAGAAAGAAGATGAGTTATTCTAGTAGAAAAGAGTTCTCCCACACACATGCACTAATTGATCTAAAGGACATAGCGTGTGTTTATCTTTGGATCCGGTCTTTGACTTAGCTAGCAATATATGAGGTATAGGTATGCCAATCCATGTACCCAAAACTTCATATATCAACTTATTAGAGATAGGCAAAAGTCTTTGGCGATGAATTATACACATTTGAGCGATCCGAGAGATCATAAAAGGAACCTTGCGTTTTCTTTAAAAAAATTGCAAAAACCCTCTGGGTTGAAAGCTAAACAAAGGGAAGTAAAAAAAATGCTTGAAAACTGTTCTGACTCTTGACTGTAAGGGCAAGGGAAGTTATAAGCCCCACAGAAAAAGGCAAAAGAAAAAATCACTTCTGACTTATGAAGACAAAGGTATGAGTACTTTGTTGTGCCTAATGTATAAGTTGGAAGTGTAGCATTGTAGCAACTCCTGATAAGCAACCTAAAAGTTAAACTTTGCTTCGGGATGAGCAAAGGGTAACTTGGGGGAGTTTGTTGACGACCCTTATTATTAAGTGCTAAATATCTCCGTCAATATGTCAAGGAAAATACTAATTTACTATCATAATTTATTTAATATGACTTGGTTGCACTTGTATTTTATCTTTGTAGGATTTCAGGAACTCGGGGTGATAATTGAGAGAAAAGCAAATAAAAGAATAAAGAAGTCCAATTGAAGTTACCAGCAATGTAGAAGTGATATATTGGACTTATACCAAAGCCCACCTCGTAAAGGCGGTGGCCGAGGCGCGCCAGAGGGTAGCCAACCCACCCCTAAGGCGGTTAGCCTTCCCCTTTTGTGTGGTGGCTCCTTACGACGGTGGTGCTGACTACCATATTTAGAGATCCTCAAACCGACCTTGGAGGCACATATATAAGAAGAGGTAGCCCCTCCCCTATTCTATACATTTCATTCCAGTTGGGACCGGGCAAGCCAAAAAAAACCTCTCTACCTCTCGTTATAACTCTAGTTCTAGGATTTGAGGAGTCAATTCTAGACATCAACTTGATGATCAGGTTGTTCTTTAAGATCTTCATCGATCTTGGGTAGTAGCTTTGTATTATTTTCGTTAGATCTTTATCAATTCTTCACAGATGGTATACGGAGTTTGTGCTATATTTATAGTATCTTTCTTCATATCTTATGCTTTTGTGAGTCATATCTACTCTATGCTTTGATCAGCCATCTATGCTATTATAATGCTCTGGAGTGTTTTATGCTTAATTCTAATCCTTAGCTTGTCCATCCGTAAGATGGGAGTCACCGGTGGGTAGCCCTGCCAACTTTACGTGTCGACCCATAGGCGAAGTCGCTTCGCTCCAGTATTCAGCCCAAGGTTCAAAGCGGGCCACCCCAAAAGAAAAATGAGCCCCTGTCTTGTGATCTTATTGAACCGCGGTGACCCTAATGATCGACTCGCCCTGGCATGCAGCCTCAACTACCGCCGCTGCCATAGCTCCTCTACCGGCAAGCTTCCCCTTTGCCCTACCTACCGCAGTCACCGCCCCTCCGCAGGCGACCCCTGCCGAATCTCCTCCGCCGGCGAGCCCCCGTTTGAAATGCTACAATGGTGTATCCCTTCGGATAAAAATAAATAAAGATAACCTAGTTTACTCCCAGTTGAAATGCTATAATGGCATATCTGTGCGCTTGATAAATATTTAAGTTGTCATTAAAATATTTCAATAAGCTAAGCTATATCATATCATGATTGTCTGTTAGTGTTATTTCTAAGCCTTATGTTGGCGCCCATGAGTATTCTAGAGATAATGTTAAGATATGTAACACCAGACCGGTGGTCAAGCTTGCTCTAGATAATTGTATGAGTTGTACCTTGAATTTTTTTCTCTTCTCTTTTGTTCTTGAGCATGAGAGCTCTATAAACTGCACATATATATCCTTTAACATATAAGAAAAATAGGTAGGACTCAGTGGCGGAGCCAGCAGTATGGCGAGCCATGGCGGCCGCCATACCTACCGGCCGACAAAACCCCCGGCGGCCAAATGCCCCTGCGCCACTTTCTGCAGCCTGCGCCATGGCTGTTTGCCTGAAGGTCTTGTTTTGAGGAGGAAGAAGATAAAAGATAACGTATCGTTGACTTAGCCTTCAGCAGTTTGGGCCTTTAGGCAATCGGCCCGTCAGCCCAGTCACCGCACAAGCCCACGTATCACAGCAGATCGATTGACGATTCACACATACGAGGCAACGTATCCTATGAGAACATGTTTGCGTGAGAACTATGGGAACTCCAATCTGGGCTATATGATCTGATCCAAGGGAAGGGTGGGAGCGGACATTTGCAAAAGTATTATTTTGCAAATTCAAGGGGACGGTGATTTTGCAAATTCCCCCTCCCGCCTCTCCCCTTGGATCAAGATCATATGGCCAGATTGGAGTTCCCATAGTTCTCACACGAACATAGAGATATATTGCCCAGATATGAACCGTCAAAACTCAATACCAATCGATGCCGGACAGAGGCGCCGTCGCTCCTTGACCTTCTGGCTCCTGCAGTTCGTCGCCCTCCCTCCACGATTCATCGCCCCCCAGGTCGGCCGCTCAGACGCGTGATGGCCGCGGACGGCCGGGACGGGGAGCAGGGCCAGTCCAGTACGGATTCGGCGTTGATAGCCTGGAAACGGAGCCACCTAATGTCCTAATCCCCCAGCTCCTCAAGATCCTGATGGCGCTGCAGTTGCCGCAGGATTGGGAAAGAAATTAAAAGGTGAGAGTTGGTCATCTGCGAAAAAATTAAATCAACACTACTTCCATATGTTGTTATATCATATTTTTCAAAATTTGATATATGATTCATTCAAAATTTTCAGCTGTAATGGTATGTACACCGTGAAGAACCTATTTTAAAAGACTTGATGATGGTACAATCATGAATGGCTTCCAAGCCTTGAAACATCAGAGGTTGTCAAGTATGTTCATCTAATCGTCTACATACTAATGCATATTGTTTTCATACAACCGCGACTTATGCATATTCAATTACTGTATATATACATATATTGAATTACGATCTTTTGTCATATTATATAATTTATGTAAATATAAGTAGTAATAGTTTCGCCATAGGTAAATTTTAATCCTGGCTCCGCCACTGGTAGGACTCCCTGCTGCTTCGCTAAAAAAACTAAAATTTAGCCCATTAGAACCATTTAATTGAATAAAAAGTAGTAAAAGCAAATTAATTGTCCAAAAAAAATGGCCAGAACGCTACTCCATCCTATTCTTTTGGGTATTAAAAAATAAAAAAAACAAGGTTATGTTTCATGTTAACTCTTTTATTTTTCTTATCAATTGCGGACTAATTTTAAACACTAAGTTTTATACATCTAAAGTTTAATTTAGCTCTAGTCCTAGTGATCTGAATGGGGTCTACGTGTGTGATTTGTAGAAGTCTCATGATCTGTTTTTTGGATTATTACAATATAAACCATGAGCCCGAAATATTGTCTTGTTCAGCTTATCTCTAGTGTTTTAATATCAAGATAAGGTAAGACAAAGAAAATAAGTGGCTACAGTGTTTTGGGGACTCGTATTTTATTACTCAGCATATGAGTTACAAACGCCATCATGCAGATCTAGAAACCACTAATGTCGACCTACATTCTCAAACAAAGAACCTCTACTACTCTATGCACATCTTCACTAGACAGTCGTTCTTCATGTGCAAAGTACATGACAACAAAGGTTGCAGCCCGTGCCTTAATCTCCTGGACAATTTGGTCATAGTGCCCAGAGGCCGACCTAGAGATGCTCCTCACAAATCCTGCATTATCTGATGTGATTAAACCTATGCAACACCGCACTTAGAACCGTCCCGTCCCCCCGCGTCACCCGCAGGGGCGACTCGGGCGGACGCCCACCGCCGCCAGCTCTTGCTGCCGCCGCCGTCCACTCCTCCCCCCCCCCGTTTCCCTTCATCGCCGACCTTATAGCCGGTGGCCAGGGGAGCGGGAGATCGAGTCCTCCTAAGTCTAGGGTTTGTTCGCCGTTGATGTTTGGCGGCGGAAAGAGCGTTTTCCGGAGGAGCACGGCTCCTCTGCGGCTTCTTGTTCCTGACTGCGCCGGTGATACGGAAACGGCGGCATTGCAGGGGAATAATTTCTCCCGGCTTCTTCTGTTCTCCAGTGGCGATCTACTCCGACGCCAATGGAGAGGCCGGAGAGACCTGTGTTGGAGTACAGGGACGACACATCGTCGTTTTCTTCATGTGATGATGTTGCTGACCAGTTTAATCCCAAGGAATATGATCTCTGGTGGAAATCCGAGTTTTGCTCGGGTTGCCGGCGTTGGATTTGAAGGTTACGTCGTGGGTGCCGGAGTTGGCCGATGCGCCTGGGAGACAGTGTGCTCGGCATCTGTACCTAGAAGTAGACCCTCCTCTATAGCCTCTACTTTGTGGAGATTGGTTCTGTGGTCCGGCGACGATTGGGAAGCGGGCGCCGGTGATGAACTGATCCGTGAAGTCGTGGAGGAAGATGATTAGGAGTTCTAAACTTCTTTATATGGAACGAGCGGTAGCTGGTTGTACAATGAGATTGTTGCTGATGCATGCAGTGATTCGTCAACAAAATCATAACTTAGAGATCATGCTGTTGGGAATATGTTTAGTTAATGAGGATGCAGTAATCAAAAGTATAATTCAAAGTTGGGGGGCGGGGATTAAACAACTGCTGAAAAAAAGTAATTGATACTCACGCGAAACATCAAATTATATAATTCAATCAAGGTTACATGAATCGATCAAAGGGCTAGCTAACAGCCATGAAACCAAGATCAATGCAAACTTCACAGCCTGTCACCGGCGCCGCCGCGTGCAGTGTCCTCTGTTGACGCCGGCCACTACCACCTTAACGCGTACATGAAGCCGAATAGAATTAAACAATTAAAAAGCGTGCATCCGAATAGGATTCTGGATTCAACACTTCAAAAAACGTGCACGAAACAAATTAGGATTCAGTGTTGACGCCGGCCACCACCACCAATCTGTTACAGGGATACTTGCATGTATCAACATCACAAAGTAAGCGTACATGAAACCGAATAGAATTAAACAATTAAAAAACGTGTGTCAAACCGATTAGGTACATGAAATCGAATAGGATTCAACAGTAAAAAGAAGGTGCACGAAACCAATTAGGATTCAGATCGTTCCAGACTATAAAGTTTACAGCAAAGATGCAAAGCAATACACATAACAATCCCTTCAGAGTTAAAAAAAAGTTCAGTCACCCCCTGAACCTAACGACAGCTCAACCGCACATATTGCCTCCCAAAAGCTCTCCATAATCAATGGCAACTCCTGGTATGTGCAATTTTATATGAAGCAGTGAAACACAACAACTGTACTGTCTATTCTGAATTTTCCTGAAACTAGCATTGCATGATTTTCATTCTAGAATTTTCCTGAAACTAGCATTGCATGATTTTCATTCTATTTTTATTATTTTTTAACTCTATGCAGGTAAAACATTTGAATCGCAATCGCAACTATTGGACGACAATGAGCAAAGAAGAAAAAGAGATCGGGATAGGTATGCACGGATCCCTGATCAACAAAAGCAGGACATGCTAAGAAAGCGCCGAATGCGCCGTGAAGTCTGCCGAGAAAAAATACAACTAAGGATTCAACTGTATCCAAGAAGGAAAAGAAATGCATACGTGAGAGGGCAAGATATGAAAAAATGCAACCTGACCAAAAGAAGGCAAGGTATAAACAAGTTGCCGCTAATCGTGCACTTCAGCATGACACTCTACACAAAAACTCAATCGCAATGGTGAAACCTGCATATGAAGCAACAGAGAAGTCAACCAATGTTAGTCCACCCACCATAAACCAAAATCAGAGGAAGCGTGAAGCACCAGCAGAAAACAGGAATTGCTAACCCAGAACAAAAGAATAACACCTACAACGTTGAAAATAATTTGACCAACCAGAAATAAGCAGTCATATGAGGACAGAAGTCACAAGTCACGTTGATGAACCTCTACACGAAGAAGTCATCAAAGAAGGTAACACTCAATTGCGAACATTACTCTCTCAATTAAATACCGAAAGCATCCATGAGTTTTCAATAATAACCATCTTTCATGGGCAGGGTTGCCTGGTTCAGTATATCAAATCAGCAAGAATGAAGAGACCTCAAAGCACTCCTTAAATGATGATGATGAATACGGTGAGGATATCAGAAAAATATGTATTATAATTCAGTTAAAATATATTAACATATCTTTACACAGATGATGATGGAGTCATATTCGAAGAGGACGACGAAAACGAGGATAACATGGCCTCTACTCAAGGTATTCTTGAACCTATAAACAATTATCCATCAATCATATTAGTGTTTTTTTTAATATATTTAATTCTAAAAAACAAAACAGAACGGGAAGAAGACGTGGAAATGGAAATCAAAGAAGACATGACAACAGCTACAGAGAGTTCTAACATCCCTGATCCATATGACATCGTATATAGTAACATTCCAGACAGCACACACATGCTGAAACCTGTGGGAAACTGTGCATTCTGTGATGCAAAGAAATTTCAGCACGAAAGTGATGGGCTATGCTGCAAAAATGGACAGATAAGCCTAGCTAATCCAGAAACACCACCTCAACTCATGAGACTCTGGACGAGTAGCGACTCTGATGCTATACATTTCAGGAAAAATATAAGGTTTTTTAACGGACACTTCTCATTCACTTCTCTGTATTGTCGTCTCGAAAGAGATACAAGTACCATGAGAAACACTGGTATTTACACATTCCGAGCTCATGGTCAGATCTATCACAACATACGCTCGTTTGGTAAAGATGGCTCAGATCCTAAGCATCTGGAACTCTACTTCTATGATGATGATCCAAGCTTAGAGCATAGGTACCGCCATTGCCGCAAGGAAATGTACGAGCAAGACAAACATATAGTCAGTATTATAACTAATGTCCTACATAGCAACCCATACTCTCAACAGTTTCGAAGTTTGGGGATGGAGCAAAACCTTGAGGACTACCGAGTGATATTGAACCTAGACTAAAGACTGGATCAGAGGACATACAACGCACCAATCAGTTCAGAAGTGGCTGCAGTTTGGATTGAAGGAAACGAAAGGAGGAATACTTTTGATAAGAACGTAATACTACATGGGAACAACAATGAAATACAAGGCATCAGATCATACCATGGATGTTACGATCCGTTGTCATATCCCCTGTTCTTTCCTCAAGGTGAATTGGGTGGCATGCTGATATCCCTAAGGTTGGAGTCACTGCGCAAGAAATAGCAATGGCTCGTGCTAATCGTAAAAATAATGATGGCAACCCAGGTTAGTGTTCAATATATTAGTTTATTCACAAATATGTTTTAATTTAAGAGATACATTAATGCATATTCACTATAACTTTAAAATGTGCATGTTCTACGCAGATTCAGGTGGAAGAATGTGGGTCACCATGAAAGAATACTACTGCTACAAATTTCATGTGCGACCAAACATATTCAACCCAATTTTGTATGGCGGGCGCATTTTCCAACAATTTTCCGTAGATACATACATCAAGATTGAAAGCTCACGACTAGACTACATATGGAGTCATCAAAAAGAAATAAGAGCAGATCTATACCAGGGCCTTCTCGACAGTGTTCAGGCAGGAGAGGACAGGGGAAATGCAGTTGGCAAACGAACAGTGCTTGCCTCATCATTTATTGGAGGTCCCTGAGACAAGCTGCGAAGGTATCTAGATGCAATGGCTTTAGTTCGAAAATACGGAAAGCCAGATATATTCCTCACTATGACCTGCAATCCAAACTGGGAAGAGATCAAGAGTGAGCTGGAATATGGTCAAACACCACAAGATCGATCGGATCTCGTCGTTCGTGTTTTCAGAGCAAAACTAGAAGAAATGAAGAAACAACTGTTTGAAGAGGACACCCTGGGTAAGGTTAAAGCCTATACCTATGTTGTGGAGTTTCAAAAGAGGGGTCTACCACATGCTCACTTCTTGCTGATCATGACTGGAAAATACAAGTATACTTGTCCAGAGCAATACGATAGGGTCATATCCGCAGAAATCCCGGACCAGCAAAAGTACCCAGAGCTATATAAAATGGCCGTCAAACATATGATGCATGGACCTTGCGGAGCATTGAACATGAACTGCCCATGCACAAAAAATCGCAAATCATGCAAGAGCTATTATCCGAGAAAATTTAACGCTGCTGCCATTCAAGGCAAGGACTCCTACCCACTGTATCGGAGATGCGCTGACGGTCGAACTGCAACAATACGTGGACACAAATTAGACAACAGGTGGGTTGTCCCTTACAACCCTAAACTCCTACGAATGTTCAACTGCCACATAAATGTCGAGGTATGCTCAAGCATAAAAGCCGTCAAGTACCTATACAAATACCTCTACAAGGGACATGATCGCGCATCTGTATGTGTAAATGGGCAACAAAGCAAAGAAGACATCGATGAGATCAGACAATACAGAGACGCACGGTGGGTAACACCACCAGAGGCACTGTGGAGAATATTTGGCTTCGAACTAAGCAAGACGAATCCACCAGTAATGCAGCTGCAGCTTCATCTCCCAAACATGCACATGGTACCATATGACGCCAAAAAAGACATCAAGGAAGTTATAAAACGTGATGGTGTTGAAAAGTCAATGTTGACTGCATACTTTGAAGCAAATAGAATAGATAGTGAAGCTCGGGGCATCCTCTACCAGGATTTTCCAGAACATTATACTTGGCAAACACAGGGAAAGTTTTGGCAAAAGAGAAAAAGAAAAAACGTCTACCAAGTTGGCAGGATCGTATCAGCCCATCCGGCTGAAGGAGAACGATACTTTCTTACAATACTATTGAACCACGTGACGGGCGCCACATCATACGAAGACCTACGAACAGTCAATGGACAAATTATGCCGTCGTTCCGTGAAGCACCAAAGAGAAGGGGACTAATTGAGGCGGACAACACACTTGATGATTGCCTAACAGAAGCTGAATAGTTCTGAATGCCATCCTCACTTCGTAGACTCTTTGCGACAATCCTTGTGTTTTGTGAGCCCCACGACGTACGAGCTCTCTGGAACAATCACCTCGAAGCAATGTCAGAAGACTATAGATGAAGCTGCAAATGCCCACGCACAACTGAACAAAGTGTTTTGAAGAATATAAGGGATATGCTGCAATCAATGGGAAAAGACATACGGTCATTTCCCCTTCCTGAGATCGATGAACAAAATGAAACGACAGACAATATACCTAGGGAGATCACCGAGGAAAGAAACATTGAGGTGGACATTCAGGACATGGAATTGCATAAAAACCTAAACAAGGAGCAAAGGGCAGCCTACGATGAAATCCTAGCAACAATTGATCGTGATAGAGGAGGAGTATTCTTCGTCGATGGTCCGGGAGGGACAGGGAAAACCTTTCTATATAGGGCGCTGCTAGCAACGGTTTGTGGAAAACGAAAAATCGCTCTAGCGACAGCAACTTCAGGTGTCGCCGCTTCAATAAGGCCCGGAGGAAGGACAGCACACTCTAGATTCAAGATACCACTCAACATAGATAATGGGGCGATTTGTTCGTTCACAAAACAAAGTGGGACGGCCAAGCTACTCCAGGCAGCATCACTGATCATTTGGGATGAAGCATCTATGACTAAGAGACAAGTGGTTGAAGCACTGGACAAAAGTATGCGCAACATAATAGACAGACCAAGCCTTCCATTCGGTGGAAAAACAGTCGTATTTGGAGGAGATTTTAGACAAGTCCTACCCGTTGTCCGAAAGGGGACAAGATCTCAGATAGTAGACACATCTCTACGCAGGTCAGAACTTTGGGATTGCATGCCTCACTTGAAACTTGTACGCAACATGAGGGCTCAGAATGACCCATAGTTCGCAGAATACTTACTGCGCATAGGAAATGGCACCGAGGAGACTAACGATAATGGAGAGATAAAATTGCCCAAAAGTATATGCGTTCAGCACATGGGAGATGATACTGACCTCGATAGACTCATCGACAGCATATATAAAATGGATAATGCCTGCCTCGCATATCCAAATTACATAACGTCGAGAGATATTTTATCAACAAGGAATGACTGTGTAGACCGCATCAACTTAAAAATGATCGATCGATTCCAAGGAGAGGAGATGATCTACCACAGCTTTGATTCAGCAGAAGATGATCCTCATAACTACTATCCTCCAGAATTCCTAAATACACTTACCCCCAACGGGTTGCCTCCACACATCCTGAAACTCAAAATAAACTGTCCCATCATACTACTTAGGAATATCGACCCAGCACACGGACTATGCAACGGCACGAGGTTGGTGATACGAGGATTCCAAAAAAATGCAATAGACGCAGAGATAGTGATCGGACAACATTCTGGGACGCGAGTATTCTTGCCTCGAACCCCGCTGTGCCCTTCTGATGATGAGATATTCCCGTTCCGTTTTAAAAGAAAGCAGTTCTCTGTCATGCTAAGCTTCGCCATGACAATAAACAAAGCACAAGGACAGACCATACCAAATGTCGGAGTGTACCTACCAGAACCGGTTTTCTCACATGGCCAATTATATGTCGCACTTTCTAGAGCAACGGCAGCAAAGAACATAAAGGTACTAACAGTTGTACATGATGAGGAGGAGGAGGAGAAACAAGAAAACAACAGCAAAGGCGATACATGCATGAAGAATACGAAAAAGAGAAAAAAGAAAAGCGCAAGCAATGATGACACGAAGAATAAGAAGCAAAAGACTAAAAACACAAGGGAGACATACACAAAGAATATAGTGTATTCGGAGGTCCTCACAAATTAATTTATGTATGTAGCTGGCTCAAAGGGAACCTACATAAATATTCCTCACCCTGCCATTTTAAAGCCTAATATTTTACTCTACACCAAACAGATTTGGTGTACTGAGACATGTGAGGGTGAGTGTGTTTTCGACCCATTGTGCGTGTGCTTACCTATATTCATCTACCATCCAAAATAAAAATTGACGTGTCTGGTACCACATATTACAAAAAAACTTACAGAAAAAAACAAACTGAACATTATTTCATTAAGCATCGTCATTAAATTTTTTGTAAAACTGAATTATGCCCGTAGCAACGCACGAGTATTTTTACTAATAATTATAAAAAACCAGTGTACTATGCTAAAATCGACGCAGGTTCCCTTCTTAGAGAAACAACCTCCGCAACGCCAAATCACGGGCAAGCTGCTACAGTGGTGAGCAAAGAGGGAGAGCCACGTGTGGGTCCGCTGGGCGGGTCCCCACTGCAAAGCGAACCGGCCCACGTTGTTTGTACAGCCCACCAGACCCACCACCTTCGCACGAAAATGGGCTGGATATACTCTCCGACCGGTCCAATCAACCCGCCCTGGGCTGGCTGCTGGCATCCTCCTGCTGCGACAAAATGGCCTTGAGCCAGCCCGCCTAAGCGCTCGCACGTACGTATACGGTTACCGTTTGCCAAACCTCAAAAGGGATCGCTTCTCGTTAGCTGTGCTCTCCTGATCCCAAAAGATCCCAGCAGAGAAGAATTATCACGGGCGGCGACCTTATAAATCTTGACCCATGCATCTCATGTCGAAAAAGAAGAAAGGGCAACAAAAAGAGGAGCCATCCGTGATCGATCCCTCCATGACGCGTCGGCGCGGAGAAGGAAGACGATTAGACGACCGACGACGGTGATCGAAAAAAGCAGAGGCGCGGAGCGCCGCGCATGTGAAGAACATAACTCACCGGCCGGAGCTAAGCTCTGGATCGAGGCGGCGGCCGCGGCGGTCGAATTCATCAGCCTCGTCGTCTCGCTCCACACGCACCCAGACCTCTCGTATATTTCATCTTAATCAATGCGCGCGAGCCCTCAAGAGGCTCCCCCATCATCATGCCGCTCAAACGCAAACACAAACCTAGCTCGTGCTGGTCGATCTTCTTCTTCCTCCTCCATCGCGTTCGCCAGCTGCTCGTGCTGGTCAAAAACCATCCTACAAAACATGTCCATCAGTGACTGATATAGCTGCTCAGTTCTTCAGACTGAGAGGAGCTTGTGTGCTTGTTTAGCTGCCCCCCACGCGCATGCACGTACATACACACGTAGCGCTTGTGAGCCTGCGTGCATGTGTCCATCGTGAGTTCATCAAGGCATCAAACGCTAGTCGATCGCGGCGCGTGTGATCATACCGTGATCTGGATCATCGACCATGGACAAAGAGGTATATGCGCGACGCCACGCGTGGAAGCATGTCGATATATAGGCTGCCGTTGCATGCGCGCGGTTGCCAAGTTTTAAATTTTTCGAAAAGTTCGTTACTATACTATACTAGCCCTAAGATTTAGTAATCCCCCAGCTTGTGTTGTTTACAAACTACTGTGTGATGCTTCGCAGCAGGGGAGTCACAGTCACCTGGACAGCTTTGCGCCGCTGGACGGCGCCGCGCCGCAGGGGCATCATCCCGCGGGCGGTGGCGCCGAGATGGTCGACTACATGCTCGGCCAGCAAGGGCCGCCGCCGCCGCCGCCGCCGCAGAGCCAGGTGTCCTTCGACAAGCTCAGCTTCTCCGACGTGCTGCAGTTCGCCGACTTCGGCCCCAAGCTCGCGCTCAACCAGCCCGCCGCGTCCGCGGGCGCCCGCGAGGACGTCGTCGACGACGACGACGATGACGGATACTTCTTCAGGTTCCAGTCCCTTCCGTCCCTCCCCGGCGCAGCTCCTCCTCCCCGTGGCGTGTCAGAGCAGAGCCATCACGCGGATCATGAGGGCAGCAAGCAGACGATGGCCGACGACGGGGGAACGCACGATGGCGGCGGCGGCGGAGGCGGCGTCTCCGAGAGCACGACGCTGGTGCAGCAGACCGGCGGCGGCGGGCGAGCGGAGAAGGGCGGGGAGCAGGGGAAGAGCGGGCGCCGGAAGCGTCCCCGGACTGTCAAGACGAACGAGGAGGTGGAGAGCCAGCGGATGACGCACATCGCCGTCGAGCGCAACCGCCGGCGCCAGATGAACGAGTACCTCAGGATCCTCAGGTCACTCATGCCGGGATTCTACGTCCAGAGGGTACGTTGAGTTTAGTGGCTTTATAAAAAGTGGCAAACTTTCCTAAAAAAATAAAAAGTGGCGAATTTTCCTAGAAAAATAACAAAATGGCAAATTAGAAATTTAAATTCCCATGTATGCTTGGTCATAACTCAACCAAAAAAAAATCCATTTGAGGTGATTATATGATTTTGAACTTAGGATTTCAAGTTTGAAAAAAAATATGTGGTGTTTGGAATGGTCTTTATAAAGGAATTGCTATGCATTGCTCGTCTATTCTATTTTTAAAAAGATTTAGTTGAGCTTTTCTTGCATTGCATTCAGAAATGGTAGCTATGTCGAGCTCTCTAGTTTCTAGGGTTAAGATTCACAATATTAGGGGTGATTCGTTAATCGCTAGAGTCCTAGAGATGGATACGGTAGAACAAGGCAAGATTGTTATTGGGGTTTGGCCTGGAGGAGAGATCATCAATAAAGCCTTTGGATCTATTTACGAGTGCGTGATACATGAGTCTGATCGGTAGAGATCGTTGTACAGCCACAGCTGAGCAACCCAACAAGCAACTTAAGGCTGGGTTATGGGTTTCGTAGCAAGCAGAAACGATGGGAGCCTATGTGTATCATTTCAGTTATGCCAATATATACATCATTCTTTTTTTTCTAAAACGTCTTAGACAAACCATATATATGTATACCGGTCATGTTGATATGGAAATTAAAGATATATTGTGTGCCTCATGAGCTGTTCAAACAATTGCATTATATGAGGTTAGGGGGTATACAATCATTATGATTATTTTTTAAAATAAAAAGGCATGAAATTACTTGGTTCGGTCTTTTTTGTTGTGAACCAAATTTTGAACCCTTTATATATAAACCTCAACCATTTCTAAGAAAATTCAACGATACAAAAGGAAATCATGCACATCATTGCAATGCAAATATATCCACACAACCACTGGCAAACCCGTAGTCTCACTTTGGTCTTTGCCTCTTTGGAGATGTCATCACACTAATAAATTTATTGGGCTCTACCACAATTCGGTTTTTAAAACCAAGACCATTAATTACTTCAACTTGCACGTATATATAAGTTTGACCCAGTTAGCGTTTACACGCCAACTTGACATGTGAATTGAACATAATTTATATGAGCTTAATATGTTTGATCAGTTATGCTACGTCACCATTTTGTCTCGGTCATGTTAACGTAGTCTAACATAATGGATTAGTTTGATCAGTTTAAATTATGAAACGCAGTATGTCATAGTGATTTGTGGAATTGTTGAATTTTCTGGTCAGAGAATGTAAGTTCAGTAACGAGATACTACCACAATAAAAAAAAAATGTAAGTTCAGTAACGAGATACTAGTACATTTTTAACCGACTGACACAGTGACACGTATGCTGGCTGCAGGGAGACCAAGCATCCATCATAGGAGGCGCCATCGAGTTCATCAGGGAGCTAGAGCAGCTGATCCAGTGCCTGGAATCGCAGAAGCGGCGGCGCCTGTACGGCGGGTCCGGCGACACGCCACGGCCGGTGGTGGACGCAGCCGGTGGCGGCGCGCCAATCTCCACTCAGCAGCACCACCAGCCGCCTCAGGTGCCGCCGCCGCCGCCGCCGCCGTTCTTTCCTCCGAGCCTCCCGTTCCCCGTGGCGTCTGCTGGCGACGGTGATGGCGCCGCCGCCGCCAAGATACTGGACCTGGAAGCCGGAGGCCCCGACGCCGGTGGGCTCCGGGAGGAGGTGGCCGAGAACAAGTCGTGCCTTGCTGACATCGAGGTGCGCGCGCTGGGCGCGGACGCCATGATCAAGATCCTGTCCAGGCGCCGGCCCGGGCAGCTGATCAAGACCATCGCCGCGCTGGAGGACATGCAGATGTCCATCCTGCACACCAACATCACTACCATCGAGCAGACCGTCCTCTACTCCTTCAACGTCAAGGTACATCTCACATATACGTATGCTGGAGGAGTATATTGGTAGGTATGCCGTATATATGCGGATTGAATATGTTTTCTGGGACGTTTTTTAGATCCTCGGCGAGGCAAGATACTCGGCGGAGGACATCGCCGGCGCCGTCCACCAGATCCTCAGCTTCATCGACGTCAATTACACGCTGTGATCTCTTTGCAGTCTCCGTGCCAAACTGCCAAGAACCACGACACGGGGCCTCACGTTAATGTTGACAGCGACTTGTCTATTCAAATTTGGAAGTGCTAGCTAGCTATTTTCCCACGTTCTATACGTGCTTAATTATATATCATATTAAACTGTGGTTTGTTCGTTTCTATGTATGTAAAATGATTGAAGGACAAGTAAAAGATTAGTACTAGTATTATATTCAGAGACAATGTGTATGATTGAAGTGTGCTGCAATTATCAGCAAGTTGAACAAGATTGTGCTTTCTACCGCCACGGCTCATATGGACCATTTCCCTTTTCAACCTTTTCCCTGTAATAAGTGCTTTTCCTTGGTGTCGCTGACTCTGTTATGGGTACCAGCAACAATAAGATTGCCATCATCACAGGATGATTCTAGCTAGATCCCAGTAGCGCACAAAGTGCTGCTGAAGAATAAAGTAAAAAAGACAGTGCAGAGAGGAAAGAAAGCAGCACTTGGCTGCAGCACATGCTTGAAATCTGTAGCACTACGCTACCTTAAGATGTTCAGATAAAGATTCTAAAATACTCTATCCAGCTGAGGCAGAAGTTTTTTGGCTGTTTACTCTGGAGCATGGATGCATTTGCTTACTGTGAACAGAGATCAGAACACAGGCAGGGAGCAAGCTAAGAAGTACACTTTTCTGATACCTCTCGCTACAACTGCATATGAGTTCAATTTACAGAATTCTAGCCACAGGGAACAATAGAACATGTAATGTTACAGCAGAATAAAACAGATTCTTTTCTTCTGGAGACTAAAATAGAATAGGACAGAAAAGATAATTACATGGAACTACTAGCAGGGTTCATTTTTATCAGAGACCGTAGGCGGTACTGAAGTAACTTTTGGTGGTGTTCCTATTTAATATCTGCAGAACCTTGATGTTCAATGGGTTGACGAATCGAGGCGTCTTGAACTGACTAACTGCACCACCAAGGCTCAAGAAGTGATCTAGGATCTCCTCGAAGGCTCCCTTCTTCAGAATCCGTAGCTCAAGGGGACCAATCGTCCGGATCTTCCTTGAACCCACATAGCCTGCATCAACAAAGGCTAGATCCAAGCAATTTGCACAGCTTTGTAAGACATCCTCGCTTGCATCAGAGCTCAGCTCCCAAAAGATGACATAGCGACCGGGATCACTTGACTTCTCCACAAAGCTAGTAAAATCTACAATTTCCAGCTTCTCCGCTTCCAACAGCTTTCCTGCTTCCTCAACAGCCAGCTGGAGATCTTTCTCAGTGTTCTTGTCAATGTTGATGCTCAGGACTAGGCTTCTGCGGCAAATGAACTGGAGCTCAGGTGTTGAGTTGTGGAAGCCAGCTACCTTCACAATATCTCCGAGTCTGTAGCGGTACAGGCCTACAACAACATAGCCAAAAAGGGATCACAATGATATTAAGACATATGATACATTTCTCCTGCAACTTATATTATAAGTCATTGAACCTAAGCTTTACAATATCTGCATTTAAACGTATCTGAAAATGCCTGTGACAGATGTGTTAGGCAAAGTACTATATGAGATGATAAAGCATCAAGATGTGTTTGGTGACCCTAAGATTGTGCAGCTATGGTTACCTAATACGACATGAACCAAACCCTAATGAACAGGCTGCAACGAGCACACTACACATACAGGCAATAATTAATCCATGTGCTCAACATAACCTTGATGTATTCAACCCAACTGTGTGCCTTTTGGTTTTCTGTTAAAAAATACTTTTCATTGAAAATTAGAAATAGTGCATAAACCATCAGGCATCAGATTATACTTCTGAAACACTGCAAGGTATCATATCCAAACAAAGTGACGGCGATTGAAAATAAAAGATACAATTACAACTGAATGCCATATTTTGCTACATGTAATCCACTTTGAATCTCAATTCAGAATAATTTCGTAATAAAGGAATGTACCTCCAAATGTAGTTATTACAACTTCATAGATTTTGCCAATCTTGACTTCAGTCAAACCAATGGGGTCCGATTCTATGTAATGAATGGAGGCACTGTTCTCCATCTCCTCCCCTTTTGGTTTCTCCAAAGGAATGAACTCGAAATAACCAGTCTGTGGGAGTACAGCATATGTCACCTGTTCAGGTGGCAGTCTTGGGTTTATATTAGCACCGACCCATCCTTCAGATGCACCATAGTCAGCACTTATCAGTGGTAAGTGACCAGCATAATGTCTTAATTTCTTTAGATATGGCTCCATGGATCCGGTCATGATACCATAGACATACTTAGCATTTGGCCAGAGTGCTGGAATTACGCCATACCAGTTGCTCAAGCCCATACATTTCCTATGGATCGAATCAGCAAGTTCAGGGTTGGGCTTCAGGATCTTTGTAACAGCTTCCCGAATTGATGGAACTGTAATTTTATCTGAGAGAACACCGTCTCTTATGTCAGCACATAGATCTTCCCAGACCTCCTCAAACGTTTGAAAGGCATGGACTAGGCTGTGAGCAAATGTTGAAAACACCTGATGCACCTCATCAGAGTATATTAACCCACAGAGCAAGTGGCAATATAAGGACTGGTGGAAGTTAGGGCCAAAAACAACTTCATCAGGACTGCAGCATTGAGACTGAATATCCTTCATCCCTTCTTTGTAACGTGGCCTCCGGTACAAGTTTGTTGTTGCAGTTGTAGCAAGGATGCCACCTTTTGTTACCACCTGTTTGCTGCCATAGATAAACTGCAAGGCTTTTCCTTTGCCTATGGGATATTCACTAAAAAAAACAAAATGTTGTTTTAAAACGATAGGATGCAAGATATCCACAAACCAGAGCAGTAATCCAATCATAAAATAAGCAACTCATACACATATTGAAGCTGCTCACCGATTCCTAAATGCATAAGATGTCTGGAATATTTGAAGTGTGGTTTCAAGCAATTCATCATTAAACGGCAAGAACTTGGGCTTTCCCTGTGTTGTACCAGAACTGGAGCCAAAGAAAGAAGATACAAGGTTATAGCCATGAACCTTCATAGGCCTATATACACAATATAAGATAGCACATTTTTCAAGCAAAAAAAGTACCTGAGAGATAGGGAGGTGACAGGCTTCCCAGTGAGCAGTGGGGAGCTATCACCATCAGCAATCCTTTGGATATATGGCTCAAGATCGCTGTGAACGCACAGTGGGATGCAAGATTTGTAGCTCTCTACATCCGTCCTCCCATTGAGGCCAAAGTGGCTCAGATATTCAGCATCAGCATTCAACTCAAGGATCTTTTTCAGTGTATCCTGCTGCACGCGACCAGCATCGCGTGTTAACGTCTCAAACTCGCTGATAGTTTCTTCACAGACACAGATCGGCATTTGTACTGGCAGAATCTTGGCTTCATGTCCATAAAGAAACCAAGCCAATAGTTGTAAGGACAGTCCAAGAATTGTACATGAAGAAATCAAGCAAAAATTGGCTACTTAAATGGATAGAGCTGAACGCACTGCTGTTGCAAATTTGAACAAAGAACTTGAAAATTAAGATAGAATGCATGAAAAAACATACTGCATTTTACAACCACTAACACAGCTGGAGGCTAAACCTGCAACATAGTTGCCAAGTCTAATAGTCTATGGATAGAATGGTAAGAAACTATTTAAGGACACAAAACTCTACTGCCGACACGAGCACTATCTTAGTTCACTGGCTTTCAAATGAAACGAATAGCATTGCAGGCCTGGATAACAAAAGGGAAAAGTGAGTAAAAACAAAGAAGAAGAAGAAAAGGCAGAATACCGTACACCTACAAAAGCCAACAACCACAAAATAGGGCAACTTTGCAAACCACCTGTAGGAACATTGACAGAAAAATGTCAAGTTACTATTCGCTTTCTGACACGAACTTATACTAATGCAATCCATCAGAATCCCAAGAAAGTAGGTATTATCGCTCAACTTTTTTACTAGAGATTCCGCTAGCATAAGAATTGCAACATGAGACAAACCTCTAAAAGCTAGGCATATACTGACAGGAGACCAGACCAGCTTTCTGTGCTATCCAGACTATATGATTCCTGATGCCAGTTTGACAATACAAACAATAAAACAAAAATAATTAGGCAACAGATAATCAGGCAATTCTCAAGCTTACAGGTCACTGTAATAGCAAAATCGTGTTAAGTAAGGCGAAATGTCCAAAGCCGTCAACTAACCCCAGATAGCAACTCTACCACAGGCCTTTACACATTATTAGCCATATACATAGATGCGTTTCTTTCGTGAAATATAGGACCAATCATAGAGATAGAGTCCAAAAGAAAAAAAAAAACAAAATACAGTTTGGTGCTTGATTGGCTGAATTATTTAAGTAGGGTTCCTATGGCCCTAACAGGCTAACAGCACAGAGAAAGAACATGCTATTGTGAAGAGTGAGCAAGAAGAGAGGCCCAGAAAGGCACAGGCAGGGGCTGCCTTCCCTGGCGGACTGAACAGGAATCCACCATGGAAGGAGGAAGGCGGAGTAATTGCCGCACGGCTCACTGCACCTGGTACTAGCTAAAAATGGAAGCAAATCCACAAAGCTCACTCCTCACTGTGCAAACATTGCCGCAGAGGGATAAAAATGCGTGCCACTGTTCACTTCAGGTGCCAGTAATCTGTACTAGGGGCCAAGCTGCTCCGCGCACACCAGTACAGCACCCGCCTTGACACAAAATTCATTGGCTGCTTGTATGTAAAAAGCTGCTCCGCGATGCAACACGAAAGAGGCAACGAGGAATCTATGCGGTGAATTTGTGCTGGCAATCTCGTTTGCTCGCCATGGGCGAATCATAGCGCAAGTCAACCTGCGACAGGAAACACAGAGCTCGCTGACAAGAGATTCTTGTAAGGATTTTTACAGCCAAGGGAATCGGAAACCGAGCAGCGGAGCATCCGGAAGGCTTGACACGAGGTGTTGAGCTATAAAAAAATCCCGAAATTTCAGAAAAGAAAAGGTACGGAATACAAACAGTAGAGTGGATTGGAAAAGGAGGATCAGGCCAGGCCATCAGCCCACAGGAAGGAAGATTTGAATTTGGTTGTGCAAAGTCACAGTTCACAGCGAAGAAAGGTAGTACTCGTAGAAGCCACAACAGAACAAAAACAAACTCTTCAGAACAATCCAAACATCCAGCAAGGCAAGGCCAGGGCTCCTTACCAGGACCAGAGGAAATGAATCCGAGCCCGGACGGATCTGCACTCCCGTCGTCACCAGCAGAGGGGAGAGGAAGCAGGCAGCTGCTCCTCTGGCACGAAGCCTGCTGCTGCTGTCCCTCGGCCCGGCCAGGCGAGGCGGCTCCGCCCGTGCCCGGTGGCCGCGGGAGCTTGGAGGCGGCTTCGTCCGTGACGACCGACGGCGGTCCCGGACGCCGGCGAGAGCTCGCTGGGACGGACGGCGAGGCGGGAGGAGGGAATGGGACGAGGATCTCGGGCGCTGCTTGGCTCATGGGATTGAGGCGGAAGGTGCGGGAGGCAACGGTGGATTATATGGAGGCGGATGAACAGAGGGAGCGGGCCGCGATTTCGAATGTTTCTGGGGTGGTCAGAGGAAAAGCGGAGGATCGGAGGGATTTGACCCCCACCAGTTGCCCCACCCGTCCCGTCTCCTTCCTCTCCTCGCAGCAGCTCCCGGCCGGCTGGCCTGTCTGTCTCGTCTGCCCGCATCGACGAGGCCGGACGGCGCGTCGTCGTTGCGCTCGCCGTCGCCGATGGCGTCCTCGTCCCTCCTCATCCTTGTCCCAGCCTGAGTCGCTGACTGGTGGGCCCGGACAGCTCGTCAATGCATGGCATGGACGGGAACGGGACGGACGCGGCCAAGGCCTTGGGCGCGCGACATGTCTCGGCCCGTGTCTTATTGTAAGGCACGTACGAGTAGTACTAGGCGACTGTGATATAATATTATTACACGATGTAATAGTATAGGTAGTACGTGGCCAAAAAATTTTAGGGAAATAAAATAGTACGCCATATACAAACGACCGTTGGCATTGATCGAAGACAAGCTAAAAGATATTTTATTACTCTTATAAGCTAAAGGACATCTTACCGTTTCTTTTCCTTGGAAAAAGGACATCTGATCTCTGTCAATCCTGAGAAAACGATTGTTCATGAAATGGGCACTAGCCATTCGCTTGTACTCATAAATCAAGCTCCACATAGTATATATGTTCTCAGAGTGTATGGATAGAACTTTATATTAAAATATACTAACTTTAGAAAGCAGGACCTCCTACAACTCTTAATGCTTGCTGAAAAGAGGGCACGATAATTTCTGCCAGTCACTGTAGAAAGACACAACCCTTACAAAGACAAAAGTGCAAGTAAAACACTTGCCAGTGATTCAAGCAACTGAAAGAGTTGGCGCTGTCAACTGGATTACCATACGAGGAGTGGTTAGGCTTTTCCTCGCAGTGTGAAAAACGAGAAGGTTTAATAACAGTGAAATAGCAAGAGACAGAAGAAGTGCTTCCCCTTTTTGCCATTTTGAAGGCTGCGTCACAGGGAATGCACTCAAAAGAGCCAATTGCTTTGTTTATTTCTTTACTTTTATATAGCTATCCTTTTACGCGCCATGTCTACATTTGGCACGTAGTGATCCCAAGATATTTACTAGCCAAATTACATCCATTTTTGTTTTGTAAAGATATATATCACGACCTAACATTTGTGTGCAAGCCAGTAATGGTGGCCATATTTTTCTTATGGGTTAAGATTTCATTAAATACTAGTTATTTTACTTTATTAGTGATCTCAACATACACATAGTAACATATTTACACTCAGTTTTTCTTTCTTCGATAGATGCCTCCTTGTGTCTGCGCTACCTAATGTCGCCTACATTCTCTCATGAGCATTATAATGTCTATTAACCGCTCTGTGTGGTGTGTGACTTTGGGGTGCTGGGGGGTTACCATGGAGGCGAATTCATCTATTTACATTACCTACTGTTGATTTTACTTCCTTTATTAGGAACACTATTATAAAGTGATATCACATTTCTTTGTTAACTCGTGTGCAACTTTTTTTTATATCTGTATTAAGATATGATGACTCGCCGTGTCTTTACGAGCTAATGTTTCCCGTATTTTTCTTGTGCGAGATGAATTGGCAAGTGTAGGCATATTTAATGCTAATGTGTCCTTACGGACATGCAACCCCATGTGTTTCTCATATATAAGTTGTGACATAACATGTCTGCCTAAGCTAACAGTAATGTTGCTCATGTACTGAATTTCTAAAAAGTTACAAATGTTTGTTAAAAAAATATAACGGAATGGTCAATGTTGGCTCATGGAGCTGACTTTAGCATATGCACATAAGCCTTTTTATTTACACCCTCTCATATTTGCATGCGTTATCTTTGCCCTTTTCGAAGACAAAAACAAATTAACCTTGATGGTCTGATGACATATTTTGCAAATTACTTTATATTTTTTATTTTTTTGTAAAAATGTATGACGAGTTCACCATATATACATCATGATTGCTATTTGCTAATCTCTTCATTATTATTACAAAGATAAGTCATGGGCTAACTAGAGATGCCAACTCTATACAAAATTGTAAATGAGAAATATATCTTGAAGCAGAAACAAGACTAATATCTTTCTGTTTCCACAGGGGTTCATTTGTTCTTTTATGGCTCCCTTGGTCCTAACAATAGTTTCTTTGGTTGGTGCTATTTTGTTCTAATTATATGTTTACTTACATAGAACAGTCCAAGCCGTCTCTAATTTGTTTGTGTGGCGATTTCCACTAAGATATACCAGAATTTTCCTCTCTTTTTTTCTTTTGGGAAGTCGGTTGTTTTACTAAGGGATTCACATATACTAAAAGTACCTTATTACCCTTTTGGAACTCATGGTGCTCTTCCCTATGGACTCCTTTGAACTGTGGTTATTGGTTGTTCCATATGCCAAACCACCGCAATTGGTATAACTTAGCGTGAGCTACTTTCTCGTTATAGGTTTACAATGTTAATGGGTATATGAAAGCATCCACTTGCTTCTGAATTCTAGCTCGTTACGGTGTGGAAGCTTTCATTCTGCACCGAAAAAAGCATATACAGTCGACCAAGCAGGCAAGCACTATACTATACTAGTCGCACATGCATACATACATGGCAATGACAGCGGGCAGTCCATTTCATACACCTGCAAATACCAAATGGTGACCCCCAAACCGAAATAGCAGACAATGACATTTTCTTTTCGATGATTAATTGCGGAAAAATTATGGCACTCTAGCCTGTCCAAGTTGGCCAGAATACCAATGTTGAGATGAGAACACCATGCTCTTGAAAATTAGGTGATGGGTCAACATTACGATGTTATAATTTACCTATCTATGGCTACTACTTGGTGGTACTCCACCATCAACACCACATGTGTACGCACAGGTCGTAAAAGCAGAGATAAGCACCACATGAGTGTGCTGCAACTCATAACTTGGTTGGCATCATATTCGCTGTACGTTCCTTCCCGAAATAGAAAGTAACAGATGAGTAAGAAGGGCACGCATGTGTATATATGTGCAATGTCTCGTAGTGGCAGGAGGGTGGCGGCGGCGGTTGTCGAGGCTGTGTATCTGTACTTTGTGTCATGCACCTAGCACAGCCGCACAGGCACAGCTGTCGATCGGCAGCGCCGCAGAGCACAAGCCGCTCGCTGTCAGGCGGCCAGTGGATTCCGGGGCACGTATATGTATTGCAAGTTTGTGCAAGTGCTCGCATCCTCATCGACCACCTCCGAGTTACGTATCTCGCATGAGGTCACAACTCGCACGGAGTGTTTTTACGGGGCTTTTTCATTCGTCGAGGGGGCCGTTGCATGTCACCTTCGTCGTCCTCGTGCCCTCACTGTCGATGCGATTACGCTGTCGATGGAATCCAGGCCACCATATGCATGCATGAGCGCGTATATGCGCCGTGGCCGGCCATGGACTCAAGCTTAGCGAGTAAAGCTTCGAGGGAGGCATCAGGCATGGGTGGGCTGGTCCATTAGAGTGATCAGGAAGAGAGGGAGCTATAGCAGCTAGTGGAACTTGTTCCAGATGTGGCAAGGCCACACCAGCCCACCAGTTTGTGGAGCCGACTGGCGAGGGCTCGCGACCGGGCTGGATCGCCTGCTCCCACTGCGGATCCGAATCATGGCAACATGCCATGAACGAATTCGGGTCGTTGCATTGGGGGTCTGGCACTCTGGCTCTGGGTCCCTGTAGCGGATCGATCGGATCGGAGAGCTTTCAGGTGATGATCGACGGAGAGCACGCACGAGCGCGGCAGCTAGCGACCTGCACAAGCACAAGCGTCGGCCCGCCCCGTGTCCCTTGTGCCGCTCGACTCGCCTCTCACGTCGCTGTACGGCTTTATTTCGTCGACGACGAACGACCACCCCTCCTCCACTCGCGACCTAGTCTTCCCGACGGACGGACCACCTCTACGCGTGCCACTAGCTATAGGCGCAAATGCACAAGCTCTTTGCTTTTTGTTTTGTGCGCAGCTCACTCTGTCACGATGTGTGTGTTTTCACCGAGTTTTTCGGACATTCCTACTAGTATACTTGCGGCGAGGGTGGAACAGTATTCCGCTGACTTTACCCCTACGCGGTAGCTAGCTCCTGATGAATAGTGACCGTATATATATGAAGTTGACTTCAGTTTTGGGGTTATCCTCCGTATGTGCAAGAACTGCCCAATACCCACCAAATCATCAGTTCGTACAAGTATACTACGTCCGGTCAGCGGTCATGAATAGCTGGCGTTATGGTTTCAAACTTTCGAAAACTATGACTATATCATGAGTTTTAAGATATTTACTTTAGGTGCATTTCATAAACCATTCTAGTTTAAACGTGGCAAAAACATCAATAATTATCTACCGGAAGGAGTTGCATATATGCGCGGGATAGTTGAAGCATGCATCCCATTTTAGGCACACGTACGTGGTCATTGTGCAATACCCACACAATCTATCTATCTACTCCTATAATCTATTAGTACGACAGATGAGGAAAAAAAAAGCTACCAGTATTATGGGGCTATAGCGAGTTAGCGACCGGAAAGTGGAGATTAAAGAAAACAATAAGATTATTACTTTGGGTGCTATATACTCGTATTGGATAATTTATCATGCGTACTAAGAGTATATGAACCTTGACTGAAAATACCATGATAATTTATATTATTTTGAATAAATACCAAAAACTATGTTCTATATAAAGAATTCTATTTTCTCGAAAACATACAGAATATGATAATGAAAAAGCATATATGACACATTTTTATTTGCTTCATAAAATGAAAAAACGCAACGACTTGACTGAAAAGAATTTAAAACTAAAAACTAGCTAGGTACCTGTGCTATTTAGAGCAAGGATAACAAGAAACGCCCGCTCGCCGGCGCCTCAGCGTCCAGCTCATCCGAACGGCCGCACCGAGGCCACGGGTCCCACGTCTTGCAGGGGTAGCAGCCAATAACAGCACAGGTATCACGCTCTCTCTCCTCTTCGCCGGCTAAAAGCGGGCGCGTCGCACGTCGCTCGCTTGCTTCTCTCTCTTTGTTTCTTTCTCCTCCACGTTGGATTGCGCCCGCTTGCAGCTCATTAGTATACTTGCTCTTATGCAGGCCACCTTGCTAATTTGTATGATTTCTGCAGTTGCGTACCAGTAGCTGGCAACGCCGCCTTCACACACAGCATCCATATATGCCTAAAAATGGACTGTCCATTGCCCTAGTTGCGTCGTCCTCTACTCCATGGCCTATTTACGTGTTTTTTTTTGAGACAGAATATGGTTTTACGTGTTAGTATAAGTTATTAAGTTGTTGTCCGACAGCGCAGCATAGAAGTTGCTTCTATGCTAGATCAACGGGTAGCTGTTCCGTTCAAATGCCGCTTTCTTTTGATCTGCGAAGGCCGTATAGGATAGTAAAAACTCACACGTCGCGATTAGTTGGGTTAGTGATGCAATATGGACTAAGTCAAGCATGCACGCACACAGAAGATTATAACAGAAATAACAAAAGATATATTACGCCCTTTCCCTCCAATGTAATGATGGCACTTGTCCATGAGACAATCGTGTGTCCCAAATACGCATGCAACTTTAAATATGAAATTGTACCTTTTGGTGCCTTCAGATAACGCCAGTCAATCATTCAATCAGAGCCTTGTACTTTTCATGCAGCAAGCAGCGACTTTTCATCCAGCACACGCGAATGCAAAATCAAAGTCCGTTCAACAGAGCGAAGGGGCCTTTTTTATTGTGATTTTTTTTTTATATATCAATCTAAAGAGAGATGAGAGATGTGTTAAATTGTGTCCCCTGGGATTGATAAGCGTGGTGATCGAGCTCGTACGGCGCCAAGAGATGAGACAAAAAGGCTCACGCAAAATAGACCCAGCAGATTGAGTTGTCCAAGGAACAGGCTGCTGATGAGTCTTCCATGAGTTCCGTTCTCTTTATATAGAAAATATTAGAAAAGTACTTTGAATTTATTACTAAGCGTGCTTAATTCAGACAATTTTGTACATCATTATTTAATTTCAATTGATGAATCACATGCCCTGGAAAGGCAAAAATGGTTTCGGTTTAATATAAGACGAACTAAGACTATGTGTAACCTTTATTGGCATTATATATAACATAGAAATATAATATTTGCCATATTTCTAAATGAGTCATTCTAGTTTATATGTAAATGAAACTATCTTTGACAAAGTGTATTTGTATAGAAAAATATATCAACATCTACCATGTACCAAAATAAATACATTACCATTTTTATAGTGGAAAAATGTTTTTGTGCTGAAAAGACTGGTTAATTTGATTTACACTGGCCATGAGCCCATGCATTATATGAAAATAGCACAGACGGCCAATAGGGCGCTACTCCATCCATCCACAAATATGAGGTTTTCTAACTTTGTCCGATCCCAAGTCAAACGATCTTACGGTTATTATTCAGTTTTATGCCGAAAAGTATTATCAGCACAAATATCAGAGAAGTAAACTTTGAAAACATCTAATTACGCTCATCTCATATAGCAAATAATATTGGTCTTTTCCATAGCCTTGGTCAAACTTAAGCGTAGAATTGTGTCACTTGGTATATAGTATGATCTAATATAATCCTGTATGTGGACCGAGCGAATATAGTCCTTGTTTTAGACCAATATAAGAGGGGCCATCGGAATGATGGGAATTTAAGAACTTCTTGGATCACGATTGTACGAAACCTGTTGGCTGACAAAGCATTAGCGTCATACTTTGTCTGATTGCTTGGTGCATATGCATGCATGACGCCATCATCTCACAAGTCACAACCGATGATATACGCATATGATTCGGCTAACTGCTGCTCCTCCGTCCATGCATTTCCATATGCTGTAGCACACGTTCTTGGCACTGCTGGTCAAATCGATGCATAGGGCAAGGCACACGTGAGGCGACCGCGCGCGTTCACTAAATCATTAAACAGAAGCAACCGCAAGGATTTGTTGGTGCTTTATCGTGCTCGATCTCTCCTAATTTAACATGAATAAATGCTTTATTAAACTAGAATCCAACTTCCAGAGATGACCAGGTTTTGTGTTCGTGGATTAGCTAGGACTACGCGGCCGGCCACCTATACGGCCTGGATAGTGCGTGCCTTTCCTTCGGTTACCCATCAATTCCGGCCAACCTCTCCACCATCAGTTTCTTTGTCTCCCAGAACCTGCAGCTGCAACAACCCTAATTGCATGCTGGTATAGTGGGGGAAAGAAAAACACACACATGCTGCGTGTAACATGCTGGCAGCAGGTCAGTGAATGCATGTGAGTGGATCCACAGCGTGCATCCATGGAAAGCTTTTAACAGGCCCACACTCATGAGATTTTTAGAGTTTAAGGACATGGCCTCAGTCTTACTTAATAAGCAGACCAAAACATTTTACAGCACAAGTGAAACTCCCAGGTGAGCAAAACGAGCAGGGAAGCATTACAAGGCGTAACTACGCCCAAGGCCGTAGCCATTCTACAGACACACTACCGACTATCAAATTGCATCAACCGAGATTGAAGCCATCCCTTTTAGCAGCGGCGAAGTTTCTCTGACACTTGTTCATCCTCCCATGCGCCGTCGTGCTCCATGATGAACTCGAACAGTTCTTTCTTGAGAGGGCCAGCTGTCATGCCAATCTTCCAGGTCTGGCAACCAAGGATTTCATCTTGTCAAACTTTAGCTCGAAGTCTTGCTTCATCCCTTCTGGGCATAGCAGCTTCCAGTTGTGAAGAAGGCCGGCTACTCTCAGCAGTAGCGTCGAGACATCTCTCCAAAGACCATTCTAAAAGCACAAATAGCTTCTTAATTTCCACAACCCCCACAGGGCAGCAGAGGTAAAGATGTTAACTACAACATATTTTTTGCTTAACCGCATTCTAGCAATAGATTCAAAGTCTCTGCCACAGTTAATTTCTAGAACTTCAGAGAGAGAGAACCACATTTGCCTTGCTACAACACACTCAAAGAAAAGCTGTATCACCGATTCCTCTTCAATTACAAAAGAGACATCTATTGTCTTCTATGATTTTCCTCTTCCTCACATTGTCTCTAGTTAAGGTATTAATTGATGTGTTCAGATTGGAAGTAAAAAGTAGTTTTGCTAGATGAATAGTGCACTGGGAAGCGTGTTCGGTGAGTGGGATGAATAGTAAAAACTTGTTGGAGAAGTGCTTTTTCTGAATCTGAACACAGCCATTATTTTTTAGTTAGCAGCCAGAGGAAGAATTGCACCCTGGGTGGGACTTTCAGGTCCCAGATGGCTGGCAGATAAACAGGAATGACACCTCTATTGTTGATAACTCTGTAGAGGGATTGTGAGGACTAGACCCCCTTGGAGTTGAAGGTTCAAATCATGTCATCTTAGAGGTGATTGTGGAGGCTAGTTGGGTCACTTCCTCCCACACTCATGAGATTTCGATGCCAGAGGTGTCGATACAGGAATCCTTTGCTTATTCGGAGGTTTTGTTCAAAGGAAACATGATTGGTTTGGTCATTGGTGCTCAGGGCAGATGAGACCCCAGGACGCACCGTGCATTTCAAAAGGTTGCGACAACCTACCCTGACCTCAACAGGGAAAAACGACTGATGTGCCACTTCAGGCCGGGTCTGTCATCGCCTATAATTACCACCCCTGAAGATTTTAACGGCATGCATGCATGCGTCAGTTTGTCCTTTGCATGCACAACATCTTCGTCTCTTCCCCTGTGACACTCTCTTGCTAGTCTGCAAGTATAATTCTTTTCCACACACGTACGGATTACGTACACACGGTACACACCCCATAATTCTTTTCCCCTGTGACACTCTCTTTTCTTTTTCTTCTGGAAAACACTTGTTTGCAGGAAAATGCTCGATCAAACCGAACATGTTTCACGTGCCCAAAGGGTTATCTGAAGATATAGTCATGAATCTATTTTCAGTACGAAAGTCGCAGTATAACAATTTAGTAGCTTCCATAAAAAAAATGATGAGGCCATAAAAAATACATAGTACATGGTAGCATACAATAACTCTTTCTATATATATGAACAGAAAACAACGACGAAAGTTAGAAACATATAATGAACCTCTATGTGATGCTTACCTGCAAGCCAGCATCAACAACTTTCTGTGGGGTCCAGCTCATGCAGATTCAAAAAAAAAATCTTCCAATGAAAAAAAAAGAATTAGTCAAAACGGAGGAGAGGAGCCGAGGAGGGTAGAAAAAGGCCAACCAGAGCCATTGATTTTGCAATAATTTGGGAAGGAGAGACTGGTCGAAAGATGCATGGATTGGACTCGCGCCCGCGCGAGTTCTGCCGACCTGCACTGCTCGCTAGTGTGTGTGGTGCTAATTATATCCCTGGCACACGCCATTCACTCATAACAAGATGTGTCAGCCTGTCAGGCGCGAATTGAATAAAATCGACCATGGCGAAAAACATATCAACAGATGAATCACGTTATTTTCTTATTGCCTCCTTGCCCCTCTGCAACTTTGGCTGTTTATTTTGGAAGTTGTAGTTGTAGAGTCCTCGACGCCATTGGTTTGGTCAGCTAACTCAACAACCGTTCCTCCATTATAGTATCTCTCACAGCAGATTGCACAGTATGGGTGTGATTGGTAGCTTGGGTTAGGCCAAAGCCTGGCTAGGACTAATGCATGGCCAGCCGGAGCCAGGCTTATGTATGCAATAGGTTCATGTTTGGTTTGGGTGGCTTGAGATAGACTGGCTTGCTATGTATGTGTTTGGTTGGCTGCACAATATGATAAAGAACACGTGAACAAGAGGTGGAGATGTGCAGTCTGCATAGCACAAGCCACCAACACCCTTATGCAGCCTGCATAGCGTGGAAACGCATCTCATTTGTGTTTCCAGCAAGCCAGGCTAAGGGGCTCCTTTTGCATTACCAGGGCCAGGGTAAAGACCTGAGCAGGCAACCAAACAAACTTAACCTGCGTTCCATAAGTCTGGATAGGAGTTGGACACCCTACCAATCACGCCCTATACGTATATCCCACGCATGTGCCGCATGCGGTTAAAGTATGGGAAGCTAGCTTAACACAAATCATCAACGGATCGACCCATGCCCAAGTTTCAAGTCAAATTACAAGGTCAGATTTGATCATTTGGATGACACACCCGGGGCCGGCCGGCCAAAGCACATGATGTTTTTTTTTCAAGTGAGAGAGGTAGCGAGGGTCTGTTGGGCATCATACGTACACATATCACCGGCTCCCATTAAAAGCTTTGTGTTGGAAGAATCGAAATATGAATCACGTGCTGCTATATCTTGGTACGCCGGCCACACAAGATTCCCTGGTTTCAATGCCCTGTCGTCGTCTACCTTCTGCCAGTACTCGGTGCGGGCTACTACTAGCTGTCAGCCGTATCTTTTGTCAGTTGAGAATAACCACACGAACTAAGGCTGGGTTTAGTCACCAAACTTTTTTAAAAAAATAATATTCATTCAACTTTTCTATATTCATCATATCCCTCCCACTCACAGAATACTATTCATCTACAGTGTTTTTTCGGGGAATCTTTCTCATCTACTAGTATTGACAATATTAATCATCCAGGGTAGGGGGTGTTTAGATTGAGAAAGACCCGAAAAAGCACTGTAGATAAAAAAAAACAATGTAGATGAATAGTATTCTGCGAGAACCGAGAAGGGAGGATGAGATGAATAGGAAAAAATTAGATAAATAGTGTTTTTTTTAGAGTTGGTGAATCTAAATGCACACTAAGAGTCATGGCTGACACCATATTTACTGAATGGGACACTCTAGCAGTATCTGTGCATGCTGCTTGCAATCGTTCTTGAACGCAAATTAATGGTACTATGCAGTCGTTTTCTTCATTCAAAATCGTACTTGCATATGCCTGTGACCACCAGGGTTTTATTTTACCATTGGGAACGGGTCTGGTTCCGCTAAAACCGGACCCGTAGCAAAAAAATTCGGTTACCGTCCCTAACTGAACATAGTAAACCGACTCATTCGACTTACCGGTCGGTAGGACCGATTTACCGGTCCAGTTTTTGCGCCAGGAACTTGGTCAAGCAAGCAGGCCGTTTGGTTGCCTAGAAAAGAAAAACACAAAGTAAGTCGTTTATCAACGTATACGTACACATAATGTAACGTCTTGCCACTCCGGGCCGGACCCGTCTACCCTGACAGCTCTCTAGGATCCCAAGAATACCCCCACAGACCAACACATGTCTTTTCTGCGCACCGGGAATGACTTCCCGGTCGGTCACCCATCCTGAAATTGCTCCGGGCCAAGCACGCTTAACCTCGGAGTTCTCTCGGGATGAGCTCCCGAAAAAGAAGTTGCAATTTGTTGGTATGGGTATCCTTATCAATCCTATTAAGCCCTGGGTCGGGCCGTGTCCACACAGGACCCACACGTCATGCGCACCATGCCCGCACAACTGACCCGCACACGCCCGTGAAACCGCGAGGGCCGGCTCTGATACCAACTGTAACGTCCCGCTACCCTGGCAGCTCTCTAGGATCCCAAGAATGCCCCCACAGACCAACACATGTCTTTTCTGCGCACTTTGTCCTCACTCATGCGCACTCGGGAATGACTTCCCGGTCGGTCACCCATCCTGAAATTGCTCCGGGCCAAGCACGTTTAACCTCGGAGTTCTCTCGGGATGAGCTCCCTGAAAAGAAGTTGCAACTTGTTGGTATGAGTATCCTTATCAATCCTATTAAGCCCTGGGCCGGGGTGTTACACATAATAACTGTCTAGTCGGCGACACTCATGAGTCTAGTCTTTGTCTACAGGCCCGGTCCTAGAGGGGGGTGAGAGGGGCGGCCCGCCTGGGCCCCCAAATCCCAGGGGCCCCACCCTAGGCAGTACTCTGTATACGTATGTGTATCACAAGCGGTAAGTCCCACGGTCTCTGCGCCCGCAAAAAAATCGAAACGTCGGACCTGGCTACGAGACCGCGACTCCTTCCTTAGTTCCAGTCTGCTATCTGTTGTTTCCTTTTTGGCGTATCGCATACCTGCGGCTCTGAGTCATGGAGACAGTTCGCCGGTGCGGCGGAGTCCAAAGATTGCCGCCGCCCGCCTGCCGGCGACGAGAGCGTCAGAGCGTGATGCATCCTGCCGCTGCCCAGTTTGATCTTCCATGGATCGCCTTCGCCTGTCGTGTTGTTTGTCTCCGTGAGGTCAGTTCATCTAGTCAATCATCAGCGATCTGGAAATCAACTGGCCCATCGGCCATGGCCATGAATCAACTGGTTATATATTGAAATTGACAAGTGGTTTTGGACTAGTAACTAGCACGTAGTTAGGTATTTTCCCTAACTCCCTACTCATTATTGAGTTACTGATTGTGTTTTATTTAATTTGGAGCACGTCACTATCATATCATCTAGAAAATATCCATCTAGCAATGATAAAAGGAAGAAGACACATAAAGGTCAAATGGTTTGTTATTTTTATCAATGAGAAGAAATTATTGGACGAGATTGAAATTGATGCAATTATCATCAGCTTTGCATCTATAAATGTTACAAGACACTTTTAATGTAATATATAAATTGTTTATATAAATAATTTTCTTCATACATCATATTTAGTGGTAACATTTTGTCTATAGTATTTTTTATTATTATATATTAAAGGGCCTCTTTTAGAGTCTCGTCCTGGGCCGGCACTGTTTGTCTACTCCCTGACGGTACGGTGCCTGTGTCGGGCGATCTGTCGTTGACGACGATGCATATATGGCCCTGCATCGACCAGTCGGCCGGTGGTCTTCAGTGTTCTGGCCCGGTGAACACTGACGATGAAGCCATGATATGGTGGCCTTATCTGGAGCAAGACCAACATGATGCAGGGGTCTGGCTGCTGGCTGCTGCAGTGTAACAATGACCTTACTTCTAGACAGAAAACCAGGTGGCTTGGTTACTGGTGATTAGTGATCCAATGGTCTGACGAGAAGATAGTTGGCTGCACTTGAATAGCGAGTGGCTAATTAAGGTGACACGTTCGTCGACCCCATCCCAATCCCATGGTTAATTTGGTCCCGCTTTATCTCCCAAAGCTTGCTCGGTCATCACGTGAACCAAAAGCGGTTACCGGTGGGCGGTGGTGGTGATGGTGTACGTGATCGGAGTTTTTCTTAGGGTTACGGTCCGCAGAATTGACAGAAGAGTACACATGGGCCAGCCCAGCTGGTACTGTGAGGACGAAGCAACAATCTGCCAGAATCGGCCCATTGGGAACGAAGATGAGTAATGGGGCGTCTCCGCCCGTTATCAGGGTCAACGGAGGTGAAAAGGAGGTCAAACCCACAAAAAACTGATATTTAGAAAATGTTTCGGCCCAAAACGATTTATTTTTTTCACCGAGGCTTCTTGCCCACCGTAGGGATCGGCAAAAAAACAAAAGACAAAAACAGAATTATAAACCGACACGGAGACCCACCGAAACCTCAACTTCCCGAAGTCTGCGGCAACCAAACGTAGCGCTGCTAATAACTCCCGTTCCGTCATCTTTCCCCAATGGTACAGTTGCATAGGAGTAGTTCCTTTTGCCTTTCTTCCAACAGCCAGTGGCCACCTGTCCACTAACCAATCAAATGCTCAAGCAAGAACTCAGGATGGAGTTGCACAGCTTGCACGAGGATAAACTACCATTGCCCGAGTAATTTGTAGTCCTGATCTTGAGTCTCTACATTGGTCATTGAACCATAAAACAGCATGCGGAATCATCTTGGGTTCTTGGGTGTATTTAGTTCTACGACGAGTGCAAAAACTCGCCAAGTACAACTGTGTTTAGCTGCGCTCAAGCAAGGAGATAAATTTCTGGCTAATGAATCTAAACTTTTTTATCATAATTTCTAAAAAAAAAATCTTTAGACGGTAGTAAGTATGTGTTCGCTATAATTATAAAAAATTATTTCTTAAATTTAATTTAAAATAACACGTACGTGTCGCACGTACATTTTTTGCTAGTTCATAAAAAAGCGCGAGAAGTTACTATCATCATCCGTCAACGACAACAAACCTCTTGCTTAGTTGCTTGCTGTTCGGGAAGCATATCCATTCGTTTATCCGCAGCCCAAATATACGGTCCCGCCTCTGGCACTTGCTTCGGGCCTCTGTGGCCTTTCCCGGCCTCCCTTCTAGAAAAACCGAATACGACGGCCCCCGACGGCCCGACCCCGACTCCTCCGGCCGCCACGACGACGGACGCTTGGCCACGGCCAGACGCCAGTGACCCCGACAACAGGCGACGGACCACCTCACGATACCTGGAAGGCTGGAAAAACTCAAGAAAGACACAAACAACCTCACGCATTACACTAGTTCGCCAGCACCACCTCTCCCCTCCACGAATATCATCGCACCGCCGCGACGGCGACCATTTTCGGCTCGCCGGCGAGAGAGACCCCATTTTTCGTGACCCAGAGCGCGCCCCGCGGCCTCCGACCCCGACGCGTCCGAGGGCTCGCGGGCCCCGCGGCGTTTATCCGGGAGGCCGCTTGCCTGCGTGACTGGCTGCGGTTGCGCGCTTTGGTGCGCGCCGTGGTGGTCGATGCCAACCAACTGATTGTTGTTCACGGAATGCGCCGCGACTGTGATCAGTGAACACGAGAGAGCTTGGCCCAACCGCGCCAGAAAGGCCAAATTCCGGTCGACATCTGGCACAGGCGCGCAGCACCTCTCCGGCTCTCCGATCAAAGTCCAATTTCCAGAAAGGCGTGCAAGAAACTAATAAACCCCCCGTGTAAAATCTGGTTTAATCACGCATGATTTGGCGACCCCACAAGAAGAACATTCGCACCAGCGACAAAAGAAACGTTTATGGATGGTCCGGATGATGGTGTCAGACAGTCAGCCCAAGAACAACTGCACCAAGGCCCAAAAACTCGAGACAGACATTTTTTTTAGCAGCTTGATTGCACGCAATTATATATGACGGAACCAAGCATCTGCATCATGAACACTAGCTCAATTATTATGGGGTTGGTTTCGGGCGTGCTGTCGAGGGTATACAGTGGTCGGGTTGCACGGTCGAAAAGGCCACACAGCCCACAGAACGTGTGTCCGCAGGGCGAGACATGATGCCCACCAACTATCTGTCACCAAACTCCCCGAGTCGTAATATGCAAGCAAATGCTACATTGCTCTTTCACAACCTGCATGTTTAGCGATCAGGAGGTACAGTAAGTGCAAACTACGTAGTAGTAGTTGGTAACACAAGGTTTATATAGTAAAAAATATATATAAGGAAAAACACGCTTGGATCCAAGGCACACAGATTTTTTTACATTTTTGTCCAAACACAGTTACTTTTTCATATGCTTTATTTTAATATATTCAGAAAAAATGAAGGAAAAAAAGGGTGAAGAGGGCCGAGGTCCCGCCATTGAGGGCGAGCGGCGAGCCCAACAGGCCGGGAGCGCGGGAGCACGCCGTTCCGGACGGATCTAGGTTTCCGTTAACCTCCTGACGAACTAATCCGCTGCTCCGCGTCCCACTGACGTGCGGGCCCTCTTCGTCCATCCCGATGATGATCCCCGGGAAGATGAGCACGGAGCCACGGACGGCGAGATCTGTTCGCCCGCGACCCCCACAGTTTGCAACGACGCGGAAAGGCTCACACACCCACTGCTGTCTAGATCTGTCTCACTGCTCGATGGTCCCACCTCACCAACATTCCTTGGATGACCCCACCTTCACTAAACAGTCTAGATCCCATAGGCGTGCACGTAGCATTTCCGCGCTAAAGCGGGAGGGCTAATCGCGGCCGCAACCAGACGCCCAACAGCTTAATACCCATCGCCTATTCTATTCGTCGCCCCCTCTCGCCCCCTCACCGCACAGGCACGCACGCTCCCACCCCCACTCCGCCGCCGCCGCCGCCGCCACCAAAACCCCGAACCCGTGCGGAACCCGTCTCATCCTCCTCTGCGGCGCGGCGGGCCGCGGGCGATCCGGGCGGTGAAGGGGCGCGCGCGGGGCGGGGACAGAGATGGCATCGGAGGACGTGGTGGGGAAGAGCAGGGGCGACACGGCCGTCACCACCATCGTCAACCTGGCGGAGGAAGCCAAGCTCGCGCGCGAGGGGGTCAAGGGGCCCGGCCACCAGGTCCTCACCATCTGCAAGTCTCTCGTCGCCGGTGGCGTCGCAGGGGGAGTGTGAGTTCCTTGAATCCCTCACCGCCTCTGTTTCCCTTCCTCGCGCCACTTCTCTCCCTTCCTCGTCTCGGGGTCGGATTTGTCTTCATGCGTGACATTCAGTGGGATTAAGTGCCTCCATGGTTGGATTCGGTTTTCAAGGATTTTGCTGTTGTTTAGGTTAGTGTTTGATCCGTGTGGGTCTCGTCTCGTCTATCTCTTTAGGGAATTGAGGATTTCTGTGCTGCTTGGTTACGAGATGTGTGCCTGATTGGCGTGGCTTCCGGTTTATGCGTGATCGTTTCGTGGGGACGTGTGATCTGTGTTGGATTCGTGCAGGGCTTAAACCCTACACGAGCCACTCAGATCTCGTTTCGTTGACCCGTCCACTTATTTGATTCTCTGGGAAATCACGCGGGAAAATACATTTGACGTCCGCATCATGACACGGCGTAGACTGTTTCTCCCTATTTTAATTTTACCGTATGATGAGCTATATCTTCTCTACTGATCTGATCTATTCTCTAGATGATGCTTGATTTTGGTTGATTGATGCCATATTAGTTGTCCAGTCAAATTCTATTGGTAAGACAAGTAGATGCATATACGTGATTTTGCCAATTTGCCAGAGTGGTGGATGACCTCCTATTGGCCTTCTTAACCTTAAATTCAGTGTTTGCCACTTGCGCATTTTGTTCCATTTCAATGGTATTAAATTGCTAGTGATGTATCTAGTGTTATGCACTGAGTTTGCCTAATTGGAGTTGAATTTGTTCCCATGAAATATTTATTGAACTCTTGTATGCTAGTCATAATGGCGTGTCCATTTGGTTTATTCAGTAGCTTACAAATACACCTAAAAAGGAATGATTCACCTTTCACCCAAATTTTCCAGTTGATGTCCTATTACTTTATGTTTGTCGGAATTAGTTATGATGCCTTCACCATTTTTAAGTATCTTGGTTCATATGGTCATATTTGTTACTATCTGCGTCATTGTCTGTTCTCATCTGCATCTGAACCAGTGAAGGCCTACCAGTGCTTACTTTATGTGATATATGTTGGTTGGTGTTAGACCATGTCGACTTGATTTTGTCTTCCTTTTTTAACTAGGCAAATTATGTTGTTATAGTCAGCTGAAGTCAGAGCTTAAACTTTTTTGGTATATTATTTGTTTAGGTCATTTTCGAAGGCTGCATACACAAAATGCACATATAAACTTAAGAAATTGTTTGCCTCTCATTGTGCTACATTTTGTCTTGTACATCAAACAAGCTATTTGCTTTGGTGGTTTGTAACTATGCACACTCTAAATTACTGTATCTACATCTTACACAGGTCACGTACTGCTGTTGCTCCGCTAGAACGATTGAAGATCTTGCTTCAGGTTAATTTTTTGTGCTGAATTGTCAATTAATGGATACTAAATAATACTTAATTGATTTTCCTATGTTATTTTGACTGTCTCAAGAACAGCAGTGTATGATTAATTGTTCATTACTATATGGATATAACCTGTTCTGTGCACTGGAATTGAAGGGCATCATGCTATTTTACTTGCATTTATTAATACTAACATGAAAGCAGTCTAGATGCAAATTGAATCTCGGCCATGTAGTATATTTAATGTGCTCTATCTATTGCAATGCAAGAACTGTCTTATTTTTTAATTTAAGACAAGTAACTCAGCTTTGCGTGCACATAAATTGCTCTTGTTGTGAAAGGTGAAGAATTGTGACTTATGAGCTGCGATGTTAAGTTCAAAGAGATTGCATCTGTTGCTCTATCATAGTCGAACCTGCTAGAAACACTGTTTATGCATTTTGAATGGAAATTGTGTCCAACTTACATGTATATGTCTGCTCACTTAACCTGCAGGTTCAAAATCCACACAGTATCAAGTACAATGGTACAATTCAAGGTCTCAAGTATATATGGAGAACCGAGGGCCTCCGTGGTCTTTTCAAGGGCAATGGTACCAATTGTGCAAGGATTGTTCCAAATTCTGCTGTGAAGTTTTTTAGCTACGAGCAGGCATCAAAGTATGTAGCTCTTTTTTGTATTTACTCTTGACGAATTTCCCTGTTCTGGTGCCACCAACCAACTACTTATAATTTTCTGACCTCTGTTGTGTGATCACTCTTTTGTCCTGAAATTGGTTAGAAGTTTTTTTTTATCTTATCATTCATCTGTTCTTAATGTCATGCAAAGAAATAACTGAATGTTTCCTTTCTCTATTTTTTTACAGGGGAATTTTGTGGGCTTATCGTCAACAGACCGGGGATGGTATGCCTTTGCTTGTACATCCACTATCCAGTGACAACCCTATTTAGCTTTCCTGTTGAATCCCACTGGTAGTCACTGTTTGTGCTTGTTGCAAAGGGTTTTTAGAACAGGTGTAGGAACCGGGAGTACTCCTAATGCTGGCAATGAATTGCAAGTGTAGAAAAAACCACTTAATAAGTTACATACTTCGATGTGTCTCTGTTGCTGAATTTTGTCACCCTTGTGGTGGCTTAATACTGAAAACATTATGTATCTTGGTTGGTCACTGACTTTTGGGCTGAAGGATGTCCCCATGCTCTTTGCTTGATGGACTTGCTAAATTGTGGTATCTAAAATTCAATTAACCTGACATTTTCCTGTATCACATTGACCATCTGGGTGTGCATTGTCAGCACCTTGACCATCTTTTTGCTATGTTTCCTCACTCCACATGCAAAATGTACCATGAGGTGACCAAAATATAGAGTTGAATGTTCAGTTCAATGTTAGTACCATTTTTGCCCTTAAAAAATGCTCCCTGAGGCAGTGTACTTGCTTTCAGCAATGAGTTTTGTAGATTACACAAAGTTGCACCTCAGAAGCTGCAAATTGCATTGCCTTTTTGGTGCAAAAATTATCTTACACGTGTGAGCTCGAATTAAATGAATGGTTTCATATTTAACTGTTATAATATGAAGTGGGTACAAGCTTCTGAATCCAACATGTAACTGTTGCACAGAGGATGCTCAGCTTAGTCCGCTCTTGCGCCTTGGAGCTGGAGCCTGTGCTGGTATCATAGCCATGTCTGCTACTTACCCAATGGATATGGTGAGGGGTAGGATCACTGTCCAGGTATTGTATACTTTTTTGTTGCTACTTTGGACTTATTATATTCCATTTTATTCGCTATTTTGTTGACTGTGATCTCGCATCTGCAGACAGACAAGTCTCCTTACCAATACCGTGGTATGTTTCATGCACTGGGCACAGTCTACCGTGAGGAAGGCTTCCGTGCTTTATACAGAGGGTGGCTTCCATCTGTAATCGGAGTTGTAAGTTCCTTGTAACTTAGCCTTTTTTTTTTTGTTATGATGAGTACTACATGCACTTTATCCTTTGTCATCTTCATGTAGGTTCCGTATGTTGGACTCAACTTTGCTGTTTACGAGTCTCTCAAGGACTGGCTGCTACAGACAAATCCTTTGGGACTTGCAAATGATAACGAGCTGCATGTAGTTACAAGGCTTGGGTGTGGAGCCGTGGCTGGAACAATTGGCCAGACTGTTGCATATCCTCTTGACGTCATCAGGAGAAGAATGCAGATGGTTGGTTGGAGCCATGCTGACTCTATTGTTACTGGACAAAGCAAAGAAGCACTCCAGTACAATGGTATGATCGATGCATTCAGGAAAACTGTTCGTCATGAAGGCTTCGGTGCTCTGTACAAGGGTCTTGTACCAAACTCAGTGAAGGTATGGAGTATGGACGTTACAAATTTCCATATGTTTCCATGCTTTGTGTGTTGTTTTCCAAAACTGGCTTCTGTTTCTAATACTATGTTCTTGTTTGGCCGTCTTCAGGTGGTGCCTTCAATTGCGATTGCATTTGTCACTTATGAGGTTGTGAAGGATGTGCTAGGAGTAGAGATGAGGATATCAGACTGAGATTGGAGTAGTGCTGGACGTTATCAACCGCTATTTTTGTAGGTGTTGGAGTTCTGTTTTTGTAGGCAGGGCAGGTAGAAGGATATGACTGCGGCTCCATTCAGCATCAGGCCCTCTCAGCCCATGTTGATATATCCTGCTACTGGCTTCAGGTCCTAAAATTGTTGCTGGATCATGGGAAAGTAATAAGTTGGCTGTAAAGCTTTAAAGCATTTGCCTAACTCATAAAAAGTCTATTCTGTGTTGATGTATCGAGATTGAACTTGAAGCGGTATTGCTTGCTGCTAATAGTTGATTCTAATGATTTTTCTTTGCATTTGTTCCGTATCGTGTGGTAGCTGATGATATTCGAGATAATCCTCGTGAGAATTCTAATGTTCGCCTTTTTCTGGTGACTGTTGTGAGCTCTCTGTCGGTCTATGGGTGAATTTCTTTGCGTGACTCTGCTGCGTACGTGTGTGCTCTATCTCCAGGTCTATGCATGAATTTTCTTGCTAGTCTGTTTCTGTAATTTTGTAAGTTTATTCAGTGGCATGATTTCTGTACGTGGTCGGAGAACTGGCGCGATAAGACGTGTTGACGTCTGCGAAGCAATTGCCACAAAATCAATTGTCTAATGCACCAAAATGTCATCGAAATACAACACAGCTGATCCTGCATTCAGATTGCTTAGGCTAGTTCGGAGTCTGATGCGTGTCCCCCGCCGGAACCAGAAACGCGCCGCCGGCTGGACGGAACCACGGCAATGTTCAGATGGCCATCGGACTTGATCCTCTGTGTCCGCCTGATTCCCTGCGGCGGCCTCACAACGCCCATCGACTTGGACTTTTGTGGCGGCCCTGCACCACCGTCCTCATATATAACATCATCGTACAGCCCAGCAGTGCCGGACATGGAAACGAAGCTCTCGGCAACAGGAGCATGACGGACAGAAAGCTTGCCTGCTAGCCTGGAGGTGACCTTGCGATCCATCTTCCTCGGCGACGCCTTACTGCCGCTGCTGCTCCGCTCCGGCAGCGACCGTGTCGTCGTGCCACGGCTCGACACGGACAGCGCCTCGGCTTCCGACAGCATCGCGCCGAAGCTGCCGCTGCCGCTCTCGTCCCCGCACAGCGAGTTGCCGTCGCTGCTCGAGTCGGAGGCCTTGTCTCTGGCGATGTGCAGGATCGCCGCCCTGGTCCTCTCCTTCTCCACGACCCTGTACGCGAACATCTGGAACGGCACGTCGGACACGCGCGGCGCGGCGTTCGCGGCCTGCCACGCCGGGAACTTCCTCAGCAGGCTCGCCTCGATGTCGAGGTAGTCCACCGGCGGCACGGGCGGCGGCGCGTCGGGCTGGTCTGATGGGGGGTTCATGACCAGGAACCGCTTCATGTAGCGGAGGACGCGGCAGATGGACGCGAACGTCGGCCGCTGCGCCGGGTCGCCGTGCCAGCACCGCTTGGTGAGGCTGGTCAGGTACTTGGGCGCCTGGAACGGGAACAGCGGCCGCTCGCCGGCGCGGATGTTCTTGCTCATGTGCTCGCCCTGCAGGTGGTTGTCCTCGAACGGGATCTTGCCCGTCAGGAGCTCGAAGCAGATCATGGCGAAGCTGTACACGTCCGCCTTCTCGCTGCACTTGGCCGCCTCGTGCTCCAGCACCTCTGGCGCGTACCAGATGCAAGGATTGGGGGCACTGGCTGCGTTATTGGCATTGGCATTGGCCGACGCTCTCGGGCTCGGCCTGGGACTGGGCGCGGCCATGGCGAACTGCCCGAACCCGGCGACCTTGACGTGCAGGTGCGGGTCGGCGTTCCGCGTCTTGACGAGCACGTTGGACGGGTTGAGGTCCCCGTGGTAGATCTTCTTGGAGTGCAGGTACTCCATCCCCCGCGCGATCTGCAGCATGGCGTCGACGGCGACGGCGAGCGGGAACGGCGTCCGTCGCTTGGCGCTGTGCACCTCCTTGACGTGGCTGGCGAGGTCCTTGGTCATGAGCTGGTCCATGAGGAGGAAGAACTCCCTCTTGTCCTCGTCGTGGAAGCAGTACCGGCAGTGCGCGACGTTTGGGTGCGACACCAACGTGAGCAGCGCGACCTCGGCGCCCACGGCGTCGGCGTCGGCGCCGACCAAGTGCTTCACCGCGAAGGCCTCCCCCATCCACTGCACCTCCTTGAGGTTCCCCACCAGGCGCCTCCGCACGTGGAAGTCGCCCTGCAGGAGCAGGGACGCCGGGTGCACCTTCCCCCGCGGCGACGTCAGGAGGTCGGCGAGCCGGTGCTCGTTCCGCGTCAACGTCTCCGGCGACGCCGGGCTCTTCCGACCCTCGAGGAGCTGGGATAAAAGCCACCTGTCCTCCTTCCACGCGGCGTCCATCCTGTCCTCGAGCTCTCGCGTGGCCAGATACCGCTCGCCGAGCCTCTGCCGGAACAGCCTCGGCTCGAGCATGTCCCTATCGTAGTCCTTGGCGAACAGCAGCCGCCGCCGGGCGAGCTCGTCGGGGTCGGACCCGGTGACCTCCGAGACGACCTCGACGGCCTCGAGCACGACGGCGACGCTCCAGAGCAGGCTGTGGAGGTGGTGCTCGACGCAGTCGGCGCCGTAGGTGGCCGCGGCGGCGCGGGCCCACCAGCTTTCCCGGCCGGTGGGCTCCAGGCAGTGGCGGACGTAGCCCTCGGCGTCGCGGACGGCGCGGTGGAGCTCGCGGAGGGGCCCCTCGAGGGGTTTCCACTTGGACAGGCGCTCGTGGAAGCGGAGGTGGGCGCGCACCTCGGCGGCGACGGAGGCGAAGGCGAGCGCGCAGGCGTCGGCGAGGAGGCGGCACTGGCGCGGGTTGATGCGGAGGTCGTCGGAGAAGGACATGAGCGCGTGGACGCCGCCGAGGGCCTCGCCCACCTGGCGGAGCTGCTCCATGGTGGATCGTCGGCTCGGCGATCCTCAATTCGTGCGCATCCTCTGGGCCCTCGCACGGTCTCGGCGTCTCGAGGGGGGAGAGGAAGAACGGAGGGATGGGTTTGCTAAGAATGGACGCGCCCTCCTTGCAGGCTGCAGGTCTCCTTCAAGCGTGCGTCTGCTCGTCGGGAAGCACGGGCCGACCCGTCCAGGCGTCCAGCCTTCTTCCAAGAGACCGCGCCGATCGCTGTGCTTCGCTCATCGCCGCCATTGGCGGGGAGTCGGGACAAACGGATCGGGCGCTAAACGAAATGGTGGGGCGTTCAGTATGCAAGGCCCAAATAAAGTTATGGGCCGAAGAGGCCCGAGAGGTAACCGGGCTCGGATTGCTCGAAGGATTGAAAAGAAACTTGCAAATGGGCCTTGGCCCCATGCATTAAAACTTACACAACATCTTTTGATCCTAGATTTTCTCATAAAAAAAAATATTTTGATCCTAGAATTTGGCATCATTGCTGCATCTGTCGCCGCCCGCACGCATCTTTTCATTGCTTTCTGGAATTTTATATGCTGCCCTCTGCGTGTTTTTTTTTCTTTATCTTTCTGCCTGAAGAACCCCTCACGGTGATTTTCAGTCGTCACGAGAGAAGAAAAGCATCACGACTGTTCTAGCATGTCTGCAGTAGCGAGCGAAGATCTTCAACTGATCAACTCTCGAACTGGAGAGTATATGCACACCACCCTGCTGGAAATAAATCGACTGGAATTCCTTAAAAAAAAACATAAACCCCCTTTTGTTGTTGCTGTGGGATTCAGTTGCTCCGCGTTCTTGTACCAATTTTATCTGCTACAACCAGCACAGAGCTAATTTGCCACACCACTTTATGCTCTTTGAGATGAGATTCTCATCTCTAATCAAATCACATCGCAATACGGAAATGGGAATATATGGCTAGCCAAAGAGTAGAGTAGCCGTTCGCCATCACACGCTCCAAGTGGACACACTGAAGACTGCACATCCAGAGCCACATGCACTTAAGGTGGAAACTGAAACAGCAAGGCGGGATTTGACCACATCACTATTTGACAGCCCTGCACTTTCTGTGATCTGTAATGAGCCGGCTTCAGTAAAATATCTATACCGTATAAACAGGCCGCTTTGTTTTGCATAGATACGGTGCCGTATATTTGTTTGACTAGAATATGCACCAAAGTGTCCAGGACATATCAGTGCACAAGTTCAGTCCGTCCTTCGCTTCTTCTGCTACCGCTTTATTTTATGCCGGTAATCACACATCAATCCGCACACGGTTTCTCTGCAACTCATGAGCTTGTGTCTTCTAAATTCCCATGTCAACTTTCAGGCGAGGGAAAAGAGTGGCATACATTTGTTGCCTTTTCCTTCTCTCTAAAGAATGATAAAAAGGCTCTTAAAGGAGCAAAGTCTGTCTGTACGTTTTACTGTTTTTTTTTTGCATACTGACATGTTTTTATTTTTGCAGCATCACACAGAACGTAATTTCAAAGAGTCCATCGATCCCTACAACCGTATAGGCTGAACGAGTATTATATGTGATTAACTTAAAAAAAAAAGTGTATATATATGTGATCTCTGATAAGGTCATCATCTGTCCGCCCGTTTCTTGGTGTGCAGAGCAGGTGCCCCCACAGAATCCAACAAGGCAGAAAGACACACACAGTGGCTCCATGATGAAGCAAAAGGCCATTGCAAAATGCTATGCGATGCATGCATCATATCAGAGTGGAAAAAAAATAGCCAGGCCTGCATGCTGGCAGCCTCCTCCACGCCACCACAACACACATGCATGCATGACACAAGTGCCGGAGATATCGCTTTGTATCACACTTGCCTTTCTATCCCGAGAGAAGATCGCCCTGACAGGGACCCTCAGTGCCCTCCCCATCCGTCAAATCTGCGTCGCCTTTGATGAACACGGAGAAAAGATCTCTACCACTTTGGCATCATGCGTCCTCCTGGCCACAAAGGCGATAATCGCGGCGATTAGACTCGTCAAACCCTGTCGTTATCCATGTAATAAACAAAGCCGATGTGTTATCTTAGGATTATTTCGTTCTTATTAAGATTTGCATTGCATTTGGGGGGCTCACGTCAGCCGTGAGATCATCCATAGTGGTCACCTCCCCTTATGAACGACACTGTTCCATTCCACCATCCATATAGTCGTGGTTTTATAATGTTGCTTTTTGTTTGCTACACACAAGGTAACCTTGTGCTCTCACTACTTACTGATATTTGGTGGCAATTCTTAGGCTATGATGTGAATGTGATCAATTTATTAGCATGCTACTATCTTTTTTTGCCCTACTCACTCCGTTCTTAAATATATGTTATTTAGGACAAGCTAGTTAGTTCAAAAATAAACTAATTTGTTCGTCCTAAATATCATATATTCAAAGAAATATTACCGTACCCCTCTAACCTTCACTAAAAGACTGTTAAGGACTAGGTTTCTGAAATTACTCCTTGTGTGTAGTGTATACTGTATTTTTCAGGTGTCGTGTTAGCAGCTAAGCTAACATGTGGGTCGTTGGCTTGCCATGGCAGAGAGAAGGCGACAAGTGGCATGGCAGATCAGCAGAGAAAAAGCAAGCATCAGCTGGTGAAGAAAAACAAAAGGCACCGTCGCCTACGCGGAAAGATTCCTGGGCATCAACTAACATGACAGCAACATAAAAATTATAGCGAGAGATGGAAGGCCCACAGAATACCCCGGTGGTTATGCTTATCAGCTTATGCACACAGCTACTACACAAGACAGATCACATTGCACCCCATTTTTAGTTACTGGCAAACCACATGCTTAATACGTAAGTAATGAAATTTGTCGCTAAGCGAAGCTTGATCTAGAAGCAGCAAGTCTACATCATCCTCTCGTACTTATTTTGAGCCACCAAGCTAAAAAGTTGTACATCGACAACACTGGTGCAATGAGCAAAGCAGCAAAAGTTTATACTGGCAGGTCCAATAGAGCACGAGGAAGCACTTGAGAAATACCGCTAGCTTTGCGTGTCAACAAGAAGAGAGAAGCATTTTTGATGGGGGAAGGAGAAGTTCAGAAGGCATCGGGAAAGGATATGCTCTGTGGAGCCGTCCAGGTTCGGTTTCCTTTTCTTTCCACGTTTTCGGTCCTGCTGTGCATACTGCTGCGTCTGCATGGTACCAAAACGGCTGCTTTGACGTGGACGTGCCAAAAAAAAAAATGCACAGACAAAAAATGCTGCTGCTGGACTGGAAGACATCTGTGGGGATTGCAAAAATCCTTGTCGTTGTGCCAGATGAGACGAGCACAATATTCTTACATTGTCATCAATATTTATATGCTACATTTCCCAAATTACATGCAAGGCCAAAGCGTTGAGTATGAAGAAAAAGGACCTCCTTCTAAATTTGGCACCGCACCTTTTTCCCGGTGGATGGACAGTGCGTTTCTCTTTTTAGAAACTGACAATGAGTGTCTCTGCAACCCGAATAATGTACCGCTGTAGTAGAGAAGAGCTGAAGAAGCACACCGTTGGAAAAGAGGAGGTAAAACGCGTACAAACGCTTAGCTACTCGCCTACACTGCACACACAGAGCACAGCACGCAGCACATCAGCTAGTCAGCTGTTGAGATGGGGGTGTGGTCTTGCACAACGAGACAGGTGATAGCATTAGCATATAGCATATGATAGCGCCGCATTATTGAGCTGGATGGATGGGTTCTGGCGATAGATTCTCCATTGCCGGTTGCCGCGAGCTCTGCCCCTCCTCCGATCCGGCCCCTCTCCTTATCTGCCTATCTGATGACCAAAAAGGGAGGGCTATACAGAGCCGGCCCGCCTCCGTCCTGTCATCGATCAGCAACACGGAATTTGTTCGGTCAGGGCAGCCGGGGGATCCAAAAGGGGCGGCCATGGGCAGCTCGCCAAGCTCCGCCATTCAGTCCGCTGGTCAAACCATACCTAAATGCACTTGCTGTCTCTTTATAATTCTTTCTTTCTTTCTCCTTTTGAAATGGGACCAAACAAATCATCATCATGAGAGACTGAATTTGGAACATTTTTGAGCTGACGAAGCACAAGTTTTTTTTTTTTTGCGGGTAGACGAAGCACAAGTTTCCCCCCCCAAAAAAAAGAGTTGATAAAGCAGATGGCGCTTTCCTCCTCGCACGGGCCAGCTCGGACGCACGGAACGGTGGAAAGGGAAGAAAAGGCCGAAGCGGCGGCGGGCCCCACCCGGCGCGCGACGGTGGCGAACCGCTGCGGCCGGCCGCCGTGGCGTGGCGTGTCCGGCATGCGGCTTCCCGTGCTCTGGTGCGCCCCCGACACGGACACGCGGGCCCGGGCAACAGTATTGGCCTGGCACGTGGGCCCCACCCTGTGGAGCGCCGTGCGGGTGTGGGCGTGCGCGTTGGTTAAACGTTACCGTCACCCACCGACCGTCACACCCTTCCCCGGCCGCAAGCGACGCGCCGCCTCCAGCCTCTTTTGCCGCTCCGCGCATAACGCTTCGCGCACCTGACGCTCCGTACCTACAATAATAATGTAATAAAAAATACAGTTACAGAGCAGCGAATAATACGGTGAAAAATTAGAGATTTTGTGAAAGAAGGTTAGCGCGGTGATGTTTTTTAAGGTATATTTTTTTTAGAAATGGTATAATGATATCTTTTTGTACTATAAATTTCACAGCTATGACATTTTACAATATAAGTGATCAGTCATCCCTATCAATTTCACAGCTGTAAAACTACTGTATTTTTTTACTACTTTACGGCGTGGGGACCAAGAGCCGGGCCAGAACAAGAACGCATTGTCTTTTCTCCGCGCCGCGGCCACGGACGGTGGCTTGGCTGGCCTGGCGTGGCTACGGGCGGGTGGCCGCAGCCATTCGCCGCGCGCGGGCGGCCGCGGCGCCACCCCACCACGTCTCCGCCGCTTTATTATAAGCTGCCTGCCCCCTCGCGTCCTCGGTTTTCTCCTGCGCACACCAAACCACACATCCCCATCTCCTCTCCCTCCCGGGTCTTCCTTCCTCCCGCGCGCAGACGCCGCATCCCATCCTTACGGGCTCCGGCTCTCCTCACGGGCTCGCCGCCTCTCCCGCTCCGCCGCCGCAGGTGAGCTTCTCTCCGTCTCTCGCTTCTAGGCTCCTCCGTTTTCCCGTGCTGTTTACGTTTTGGGGTTGTCCGTCTCTGTTCCCGCAACGACCTCTCGTTGGATTCGGCGATGGATCGATAGAGGGAAGCGCAGGAGATCTTATCTAGCCTTGGTTAGCATGGAGACGGGTTGCCACCGATTGGGGGTTGCCGGGGAACGGAGTCGCGGCCAGCGAGCCTGCCTTCCGCTCCTTCCGGGTGCTGTCGTCCGTAATGCTATTTGCGCGTTCGCTGAAACTCGGACGCCAATTCCTTGCGCGACGGGAGAAACGAGAGTTTCTTATTGTAATATATTTTATATTTCCTGGTTTGATATTAGATAGAGATCTACTAGTCTGTTTCCAGGGCCTTGATAGCCAGAGGTCACCTTCAGCGGAGGTGCTGGATCTGTAGCCACTGCTGGTCCTTCTATGTATTTGCAAGCAAATGAGGATTTGTGTTCCTCTACGTCCTTGTGCTGATTAGTTTAATTTCGGAAAACAGAGTTTGAGTTCAAATTGCTTTCCTTTTTTTTTAAAAAAAACAATAACTTGTTTTTTGTCTGTGAATTTTAATGGCAAATTCACCTGCAATGCAAATACCTTTGATGTCGATGCTTTGTAGCATAGAAACAACAGAGGGTAAAAGATGCGTCCTTATGCTATCTGTTCTTGTGGGGGCAAAGTGTCTATTACTCGTACTACGCATGCAATTTTCTGCTAACAACAGACTAGCAAGTGGCTATGTAAAAACACTCGCACACATCTGCACTGCAAGTTGTATGGTGCGATCTGCATAGTACCTGCCACACGCATTAAACTGTTGTTGCCCCTCGATGCAGTTCTGTACTGTTGTTTTATATGGTCATAGTTGCCATCATTTTTTACCAACCAAAACCTTTTCCTTTTTGTGCCTAGTGGTCACCTGTGTGAACCTTTCTGGACACCATATAAGAATATTTGAGTAGAAGAATTCAGAGTTAAGGTTAAATAGCTGTTGAGTTGTATTTCTGTTTTTGTACTACCAACGACAAGTCATGTACTCGTGTGGAATTTGTTCAGTGAGCTATATCTCTTGCCTAAAACATGGAACCTCTATTTCTCTCTAAACTTCAATTTGCAGTGCTAGTATTCACTGTTTCTCTTCTGCATTGTGCGCTGGTATCACTTCACATTTTTTCCCCTTGACCTTTCTAATCTATACTTTTACTTTTCTTAACCAGCAGGTCTGTTGGTCCTTCTAGAAACTGAAGCTCGGCTCGAAACCTCATCATTCTCCCCTCATTCTTGAAAGTGGCGAGAAATGGATCGTGATGATGTAGCCGGGTTTGTTAGTGGAGGTTGCTAAAATTTCTACTGAGACTTCTAACCCAGTAGATGACAATAGAGTTTTGATTTCCGGAAGTCAGGCAGCTGGTTCTTTTCATTTCATATTTGGTTATGTTTCTTGATTGGAATGGACAGGGCCTCCCAAAACCTTGGATCTGGTGGTAAAATTAACTCCTTGAACAATCTTTATCACTGGAGCACAATTCAGCAAGCAGTTGAATACAAAGATACTGCCATTGGCACACTAGTGTATTCCAACTTCTCTAAGGACAGTCCAAGAGCACTGAAAAGGAAGTGGGTTGACATGGCGGGAGTTGAAGGTCCTGAAAATCCACTGCTTACCCTTGGTTTGGGCCGTTCACCAAGTTCCTCTGAGAATAGCAAGGTTAGCTCCCCCACCGCTTGCGTAATGTCTCCATCTTCGGTTAAAGAGGCTGATGAGGAGTCATCAATGGATCTTGGTCTAAATTTCGATCTTTGTCTTGGTCATGATGTGGTACATCATCACAAGAAACCATATGCTGGTGCTGAGCACAATACATCATCTGAAAGTGCTCCAAGACTGGATCTTCAGTTAAGTTTGTCCACATGTTTGCCAGAATCAGCTGTGACCAATGCAAGTACTGCATCATTACATGTTCATGATGGCTCAGAGACTGTGGTGCCTAATTTGGTGACAGATACTACTGGGAGAGATCTCTCTAACTGGGTTTTCGGGCATTATATGGCTTCATCATATGCTTCTGAAGCAACCTACAGCTTATCTCTGGCAAAGATGCCCCAAAAGGCTGATGATGCTGTTCCTTCCCCAGATGTCTCATCGGCCATTACAACAAGTGTGAAAAGCCCAGCTGCCTGTACTTCCGGGGCAACTAACCCGCTAAAACGCAACACAACTACTAAATCCTGTCAGTCCCCAGGATGTGAAAAAGGAGCAAGAGGAGCCTCTGGCTATTGTATAGCCCATGGTGGTGGTAGGCGATGCCAAAAACCTGGTTGCCAGAAGGGAGCTGAAGGAAGGACCATCTATTGCAAAGCTCATGGTGGTGGTAGGAGATGTCAGTACCTTGGTTGCACAAAGAGTGCTGAAGGTCGCACCGACCACTGCATAGCTCATGGTGGTGGTCGACGTTGTAGTCAGGAAGGTTGTTCACGTGCTGCACGTGGAAAGTCTGGATTGTGCATCAAGCATGGAGGCGGTAAGAGGTGCCAGAGTGAGAACTGCAAGAGAAGTGCAGAAGGATATTCGGGCCTCTGCATCTCGCATGGTGGTGGAAGGCGTTGTCAGTTTCCAGATTGTACAAAGGGTGCCCAAGGAAGCACAAAGTTTTGCAAGGCACACGGTGGAGGAAAGCGCTGCACATTCCCAGGCTGTTCCAAAGGAGCTGAAGGTAGCACTTCTTTCTGTAAGGGGCATGGCGGAGGTAAGCGCTGCTCTTACCTGGGTAGTGGTGTATGCCCAAAGAGTGTCCATGGTGGGACGCAATACTGTGTTGCTCACGGTGGTGGGAAGAGGTGCTCAGTTTCAGGCTGTACCAAGAGTGCTAGAGGGAGGACAGAATACTGTGTGCGCCATGGTGGTGGCAAGAGATGCAAGTTTGAGGGCTGTGCAAAAAGTGCGCAGGGGAGCACTGATTTTTGCAAGGCACATGGAGGAGGCAAGCGCTGCTCATGGGGCCAGGAGGGCTCAAGCTTTGGCATTGGTGGGCTGCCCTGTGATAAGTTTGCTCGCAGCAAGATTGGCCTCTGTGCAGCTCACAGTGCTTTGATTGAGGACCATTGTGTTCATGGTGGTGGCTCATTGGGTCCTGCTATCAAACAGTTTACAGCTGATGCAGAACCTGATGAGATGAAGGTGGCTGCAACGAAAGGCGATCTGGACATGGCGATCAGTGACAATGAAGCCATCATGGTATGGGGCGACCGTGGCGTTTCGACACACCCCAGCACAAACCCATTTCCAGAGGGCAGGGTCCATGGCCGTGGGCTGTTAGCACTACTCTCCGCAAGAGGTCACGCTAGTTCCAGTGGCGCTGAGCATGGCGCCTCGACTTCTGCTTCTGTGCGCTCCTGGATGTGATCCCAGGGAGTACAATTTTCTTCGAGGACTTTCCTGTGTTGAGTTTGGTGGAGGCAAAGGGTAATATGTTTCTCGCAGTCACTGAGGTTGATGTCATCACGCCAGTATGCTTGAATTCACATAAATGGCTATCCCATGTAGCAGAAATAAGGGGCCGGGTAGCCAACTTGTATTGTGAACTGTGTTGGGTTATTACTGTAATTAGCATTGTGGTGTCATTGTGTAGTGCGTCCACATTGTGCACTGTCGGAGGCTGCTGTTAGCAGGAATTTTCTTTTTCATTGTGAAGTGCTTCTCTTTCGGTTGGTGTCATAAACTTTGCAAGTTTGGTGCCCCAAGCGAAGAGCTGAAAAAATTCAGTCAGACCTGTGTCATAAACTTTGCAAGTTTGCAAGTTGTGTGTTGTCTGAACTCATCGTGCTTTTGCTGCGCTCCTACTTTGTTGGGTTTCAGAAGCCTAGGCGGCTAAGGATTGTCAGTCGATCGATGGCCAGCCCAGGCGTAATTTGTTGAGGCAAAGCTCGTGCCTAAACTGGTTCCGGGGCAACATTCTGGGCATATCAATCCTGTGATGTCGCCATGCCGGCTTGAGCATTGCCTGGGCTTTGTTCTGGTGGAACGTCCTGACGACCGAATAATATTCGGTAACCTCGTGGGGAATAGAGAAATCCATGCCTGAAACCAAGCCGGCTCTACCTTAATCCTTAACCCTCTATTTTTAAAAAAATGTTTCAAGAAAAAAAAACTTAACCCTCACGAAGAGGAAGCACGGAAGCAGTCAAGCAACTGAACGTCTGAACCGCCGGTGGAGCTGGCGCCCCCGTTGCAGCAAGTTGCCCGGAGCGGCGGAGCCTGGACTGGAGCCCAGCTCCCGTCACGGGCACCTCGCACGGCGGTCTCCAATTCTCCATGTCCACGGTCCGAGGGAAGCGTGAAGCTGGCTGCTGACGCGCACCTCTTGTGATCCCGAATGTGCAAACGCAAAACGGATTGCCTGGGGAGGAGGGAAGGCAGGCACAAGCACGCAGGACTTGACTAGTAGTATACTCTGCGATTTGTTTGACATAGCTTTGGGCCCTTTGGCTATCGCACGATGCTCTTTGGAAAAATTGCCAATCGCGCGATATTCGCTCTCCCCCGCTGCCGGATCGCGACGGCGGCGATGAGCCGACGATGCGCTCGCGTACAGATCAACGGGAGCGGACGACAGACGCCAACGGCACGCCGCGGGCATCGAAGTCGCCTCGTCTCGCCGAAAGCTGCTCTCGACTGACACAGAATGAACAAACTGCGGCGAGCGTGACAATGGAAATTTGATACGAGACTGACGTGCTTCCTTGAATGCTTCGCCATCAGTGAGGAGGGACACGAGGATATGCCCCCCCCCCCCCCCCCCCCGCCGCGGCGCCTATAAAATCTGCCGTGACTCGAACACGCGTGCGTGAACGAGTCGTCGTCGTCACGTGGTTCGCGGACAATGAGCGACGCGACCCAAAAATCATGACACGTCATCACGGGATGACGGTGCAGTTTTGACAAACGACGCATCCACAGACTAGTCCTTCCCCGACGCGGCGACGCCAGGCAACATGTTGTCAGGTTCTATCGAGGTCGTTCTTCGGCCTCTTCCTCATGCCGCGCATTGGTGATCTACCTCTAATGTCAACCGCATTCCGCTCAGTAATTGGATAACCATCATATTAAAATTCAGTAAACCATGACGGTCAAATTCTCTAACATACTACAAATTAAAAAACAATTAGATCACGACGCACATGGTAAAAGGAAACGGGTGCAGAGTTGTGAAGTTGAGTGGCGTGGACGGCCTCGACGACAGTGTTGTGGACGGATCACCCGTCCACACCAAACGCTGTTAGAGATTGCGCGACATCTGAATTGGATGGAGGACGAGGATGAGCCAAAATAAATGCGCTTCCTAAAATTCTTATTCGTCCTCCCAATGGCTCAATGCAGATAGTCGCAGAACCAACTCACATTCTTTATTTCCATTAGCAAGATGGGATTAATGGTATGAACCGCTTCCGCGACTTGCTACGTCCTCGTGGGCTTTAAAAATCATTTGGAATTTGTAGAACATTTGATAGCGCGAGCCCATTAATTCCGCGCATTGTCGTCGGTCTACAAGCAAGTTGAGCCTAGTCTGGTCTGAATTCTGATCAAGATGAGCCTAGTCTGGTCTGATCAGGATAGAGAAGGGAAGAATGTGATGCAACCAACCGTCGACGCAAAGTGTCTCCTCCACACAGGCTATGCGGGACGAGCGGTTGTGAGTTCTCCGGCTCGTCGCACCGGTGAGCGGCGGCGTGAAGGTGACGATATGGAAGGAAGGTTCAGAGAGGCGGCCGGTGGGTGAGTGGGCAGCGAGCGTCCAATGACTGCAACCCACCCATTATGCGTTAACGCGCTCCCTCTCCCAGAAGCCACGACGCAGCTGCCTCCTCTGTCCTCTACTCCTGTCACTACTGGTCAACCTCGCCTCGCCTCGCCCCCCACGTTATCCAATCCACCCGCTCCGCTGCCGCTGCCGCTGCCTGCCCCGCCCCACACCGCGTCCGCCCCAGCCCGGCGTCGTCAGGACGGGACGGACCCCAGCGCCGAGACAAGCGACCCCCGCGGTTTGGGTGGGACGGCACGGCCGCCGACCCGCGCGTCCCGTCTCGTCTCCACGCGCAAACCCCTGACCGAACGCCAGAGCTCCACGAGCAAAAGGCGAGGAGGCCATCTTCTCCTCTCCCATCTCCATGCCATGCCCGCCTCCTCCACCTTTTCCCCGCCCAGCCTCACTCCAGTGAGGCAGTGACCGCGCGGCCGCGGCCGATCGGACGCCATGGGGGGCCGCGCCTCCCGCCACCGGGGCCAATCGCACGACCAGGGCCCCAACACCTCGCACCCGCAGCCGCCGCCCAAGCAGCAGCAGCAAGCCAACCGCCCGAAGCACAAGCAGCAGCGGCCGCAGGCCGCCCCGCCGCCGCAACCCCAGCAGCAGCAGCCGGATGCCGCCTCCGCCGCCGCCGGGGTGGGCCGGGTGCTGGGGCGCCCCATGGAGGACGTCCGGGCGTCCTACACCTTCGGCCGCGAGCTGGGGCGGGGCCAGTTCGGGGTCACCTACCTGGCCACCCACAAGCCCACGGGGCGACGCTACGCCTGCAAGTCCATCGCCGCGCGGAAGCTCGCGCACCGGGACGACGTCGACGACGTCCGCCGCGAGGTGCAGATCATGCACCACCTCACCGGCCACCGCAACATCGTCGAGCTCCGGGGCGCCTACGAGGACCGCCACTCGGTCAACCTCGTCATGGAGCTCTGCGAGGGCGGGGAGCTCTTCGACCGGATCATCGCCAGGGGCCACTACTCCGAGCGCGCCGCCGCCGCGCTCTGCAGGGAGATCGTGTCCGTCGTCCACAGCTGCCACTCCATGGGGGTCATGCACAGGGACCTCAAGCCAGAGAACTTCCTCTTCCTCAACAAGAGGGAGGACTCGCCGCTCAAGGCCACCGACTTTGGCCTATCCGTATTCTTCAAGCCGGGTAAGCAAGTGACTCTAATCATTCATAGACTTCAATACTTTTGACAGGGATGTCTAGCAATTTGATTTGGTCATTCTACTGTATGATTTTGCTTCAATTCAATAGATGTTCTTGTGGGAATTCAGCATATACCAGTTTGCGTCAACTGCAAGATCGATTAGCAATTAGGGAAGAAAACTTCAACAAATGTTATGGATAGCATTACAGAATGTTGTGAAAAATCTTTCAGCAGCTTTTTGTAGTTTTGTTATGTAGAACAGCACACAGCATGAAGGAAATGCCTCATGTTGTGTACCACTAGAGGAGAGATCGATGTTGTTTGGTCTTTAGTACTTCAGCTGATGGTGTGACCATGCTGAAACTGAAACTGAAACTGAAAAGGGCAATGAACAATGCAGGCGAGAAGTTCAAGGATCTTGTTGGGAGCGCCTACTATGTTGCCCCAGAGGTGCTGAAACGGCGATATGGAGCTGAGGCGGACATATGGAGTGCCGGAGTTATCCTTTACATCCTGCTATCTGGCGTTCCTCCTTTCTGGGCCGGTACATTTTGCTACCTCTTGCACCAATCATCCAGATTTTGATGTCATTATCCTTTCTAACACTGGGGTGCTCTGTCTTCTTTCTCCCCTGCTTTTACCAGAGAACGAAGATGGCATATTTGATGCTGTTTTGCGAGGCCATATTGATTTCGCGTCTGATCCCTGGCCTTCAATATCAAATAGCGCAAAAGACTTGGTCAAGAAAATGCTAAGGCAAGACCCAAAGGAGAGGCTTACTGCTGCTGAAATTTTGAGTAAGTCTAATATCAAGCTCACCCGTCTCATACATTGGCAGTCTTGGCTGTATATATTGGTATGCTCATGTCCAAGATAGAAGTGCACCGTGCACGACCAATTTTATCATGTATTGGCGCTGTTTGTGCTATCTTTGCAAATTGCACCTTCATTCTCACATTGTTTGCATATAGTGTCTCAATCTAATACATTAAGCACACAGACCACCCATGGATTAGAGAGGATGGAGAAGCCCCAGACAAACCGCTTGATATTACTGTGATCGGTAGAATGAAGCAGTTCAGGGCAATGAACAAACTTAAGAAGGTTGCCCTCAAGGTACGTGGATATTCTGGTTTTGAATCGTCTATTATATTTTTCTTAGCACTGCGGTCGTCAAATCATGATACATCTTGGCCTTGCTTCTGTTATAATCAGGTCGTTGCAGAGAACCTATCAGAGGAAGAGATTGTGGGATTAAAAGAAATGTTTAAATCCCTCGATACTGACAACAGTGGGACAATAACTCTGGAGGAATTAAGAACTGGTTTACCAAAGCTAGGCACCAAAATCTCTGAATCAGAAATTAGGCAGCTGATGGAGGCGGTATGTTCTTTTCTTTTATCCCCATATCGTTGAATTGTAAAAAACGTCAGTAGTGCACAAAAAGGTTGTAGTGGATGCACTTTTATCTGAAAAGAGACCCTATTGAATTCAGTACGACAACTTCTATAAATTATAAAATTGATCCTTCCACATATCTGCTAGACGTAGTCTGATAGATCCAGTGCTTTCTCTTTCTCCTTCTTGACTGCTATCTTCCATTTCTGAACAGGCTGATGTTGATGGAAATGGTACCATTGATTATGTTGAATTCATATCAGCAACAATGCACATGAATAGACTAGAGAAGGAGGATCACATATATAAAGCATTTGAGTATTTTGATAAGGACCACAGCGGGTAATTTCCCTTTTAACTTCAATTTTGGTTACTTATATACCAAGTTTTACCTTTTACACAATCTGCTTGCTGTGTGAACATTTCTGTACAGGCACATAACAGTTGATGAGTTGGAAGAAGCTCTGAAGAAGTATGATATGGGTGATGAGGCAACCATTAAAGAAATTATTGCTGAAGTGGATACGGATCATGTGAGTATTTCCAAAGAAACGCCCAAAATAATCACACTTGCTTTTGTTTTACACACCAATCATATGGTGCATTATCGCTGTTTGGAAGATGTTGGATAATTAATTGATTTTGGAGACTTTTGGTGCCTTAAAGGAGGTTTTGGTAAAGAAAGAGCAATACCTTTTATGGAATAAAGTACAGATTCTTTAAGCCAATGACAGTGTTTTTTTTGGGACATATCTGGTGGAAACCAACTTCCCATGGAAACTATGGAAACTTCAATCTGAACTACACGATGTTGATCCAAGGACGCATCCAAATCAGGTGGAAGGGGTGATTTGCAAGACGCTTTTGCAAATCACCCCTCCCACCTGATCTGGTCGCACCTTTGGATCAACATTGTGTGGCCCAGATTTTAGTTTCCATAGTTTCCACGGGAAGTTGGTTTCCATATGATACGTTGCCGTGTTGTTTCCTACAATCTAAACACACCCTTAAGTACTAGGTAGTGCTCCAACCTGTTTCGCTAATAATCAAGAAATTATTATCTTTTCTTTTTGATGTATCAACATTTTTTTAGAGGAAATCAACAATATTGTACAACATGGTCTAAGGTGAAGTTATCTGATTGTGCAGTTCGCAGGCTAAATTCACATGAATTCCTTAATTTGCACGCTAATGCTATTCTTATGCTGCCTAGGATGGGAGAATCGACTACCAGGAGTTTGTTGCCATGATGAAGAATAACAGCCCTGAGATTGTTCCAAATCGGCGGCGAATGTTTTAATGCTCTTCTTCATTTAATGTGAAAATGACCTGAAATTTTCCACGGTCTTCGTAACTGTTGAGAGCAATTCCTACTTGGAAGTGCAATTCAGTCAGGCAGCTGCTCGATGTTATTGCGTACTCTAAAAGGTTAACAATCATGGATGGCTCTCCCCTTGTCACGCCCTTCCGTTCTTTCTGGTGCTTCCTTGTTCTACCATATCATTTTGCAGTTTTGCTATGTATTCATAATGCCATAATGGGCGTGCCTTCTGATCAAAATTTCCTGCCTCTGGAAATTTTATGTAAGAAAAGGCTTGTAGAACAGTTCCAAATGACCATATCTTGCAATGTGAGCGCCTACGGTTATACAGAGTACCATATTTCACAAAAAAAGAAAAATAGTGTCAAAATGAGGATGTGAGGCAGATTACATTCTGTAATCAACAATAATAGACTTCTAGGTTTCCATCTCGTACAGTGCACTATACTGGAATTAAAATGTGACTTATTACAGCTTAGCTAATCTTCTAGACATTACAGATTTTTAGTGGCGAAATCCGTTGCTGCAGGAGCAGTTCGAACGGCACAGTGGTAACAAAAAAAGGGACAGGACGCCAACTGCTCACGTGCTTACAAGCACTAGAAATGAGCAGAGCACTTCGATGCTTTCTCCAATCAACACATGAGCAAGTGAGCAACATATCTTCCCATTGCTTTTTCCAGAAAATAAGACCTCTGAAAAGCTATTCCCGATGCACCATTTATTTTAGATGCTAAAAGCCGAAGGTTCAAGCGAGCATGATGTATGCTGATACGAAATCGTTACATTCCAGTCATCAGCAAGATGACAATAACAACAATTCTAAAAATGAAAAATGACTACAGATACTCGAGCTCTAAACCAACAGCATACTGGATGCAGAGGCGACGGGTCAGATGTACAATATCAAATTGTCCTTCCTGCATGAAATTTACAGTGATACCTGCCCCAAGCAAATGCGAGCTCATCAGCGAACTGCGATCTTTTTCATCTTCGCTGATTTGTGCTTGATGAAGAGAGCCGCTAGCATGCTTTTTGTGCCAACTGGAGCCTTTTGGATTGCACGCCCCTTAGGGTTGTCGAAAGAATGAAATGTCGAAAATTCCTTTACACCAGATTGGTTCTGAAAAAAAAGGCGTGGTCTGTTAAATATACACTTGTGTCAATAAAAAAAGGATATAGATTATACCATATTCTAACTTACCTTGGTGCCAACCTTTTGCGTAGCATCAGAACTGGTGCTCCGGTTAAACTGCAGTGGCCTGCGCATAGGAGAAGCAGACCGCTCCTTACCTGAAACATCAGACATTCATATGGAACATTCAATCTCCACACATCAATTAATCAGAAAATGACCTTGGAGTTAAACAAATACGCGAATTAATTGCTAGTCACATTAGTGTCCCACTGCCCTCTAGGAAATTAAATTGCAGAACGATTATTCACAGAAGGTTTAAATCACCTGATGCCGGCTTTGATGATGATGTGTCCACTAGGCTACACAATAGAAGATGGCAGCTAGTTTAGATCAGAAGTACATAGCCTCCATTTGCATTAACATATAAACCAGAAGCCATTTACATAAAACTGAACAAAACTGGAAGAACTCTTACGCAAATGTATGAGCTGCATTTGCTGTGGTGTTTTCTGAAGCCAGATGCCAGGACAGGGTTTTTGCTGCATCAACGAAATATTTTTTTTTTTTATTTAGATGCTTAACATAAGCCTTAAAAATGCAACATGAGCAAAGAGAAGAAATAAGGCCCACCCGAGGGATAAGGTCTAGGTTTTGATTCCTGATCAGTGTCTGTTTGTAGTTGCGCATGAGCCGGGGATCTCTTATGGCCAGTAGCTAGCTTGGTAGATAAAAATGGGGGATCAAAATTCAGAACCTTTTCTCTTGTCATTTCCAATTTGGGTTTAAGATCGTAGTTTAACATTCACTTACATGGTATGATATAGTGCTTGTGGTGTTTTATGTTTGTCCCCATCATTTGCTGCTGCCTGAAGCCTTCTTTGTCTGTGTAGACTTGGCATGTGAAGAGTTGCTACAGGTATGGAAATAGGTCAGTATTCTAACTTCGTGGTTTCATCAGCATATACTACAACTACAGCAGATAAGTGACATTACCTGGTTCAGGCGTGCAACTTTCAGTTCAAACGTTGAAACCTCAGAAGCTTGCTGTTCGAAAAGGTCTGTCAATTTGTAGGCAACAGTACCGAGATGATCAACCGCATTGACAACGGCTCGTACAGCATAATCTTTCAAGTTGTCCAGCACCCTGATATAAACTAACAGGTTCAGGTACAACTGAAAATGTGCTATGTTGAAATAAGACTACAGTGCAAGTTCGAGTTCTGTACACTATCCTTTCATTAAACAAGAAGAAAGTGCAAAACCTATATTTCTGAAATTTATTCTACACTGACAAATATGAGAGGGCCCCTCTTACTGAATTTCAATGAAGTGACAAAATTCAGACAACAAACAGTACACAGACAGTTGTCAGAAAAATCCAAAATTCCAGATGATACCAAAAATCTTTTTTCTAGTCTAGCCAATTGACGCTCACACCTGTAACCTGTTGCTGTCCTTGCCATATTAGGTGGCTTGGCCCTCCTATACCTATCACGTACCTGGGTAGTTGCCACGGCACCGACGGTTCAATTGAATTCAGTCCCTATGCGAAATGGCAAAATAGAGCTAGAATGCTAGATAGCATGCAAGATGCAATTGTGCGAGGGGAAAGAGAAACCATGTTTGCTGCAGAAAGATAGCAGCAATTGTTTGCGGTAATAAAAGATGTCCGTAGCTGGTCAATGCAGGAGCAGGACCATGACTCACATCTGCTTCTGCTCGCTGTGGAGGTAAGACTTCTCGCAGTACTCGGAAGCGGAGTAGAGCTGCGGCCGCAGGTTCTTGAGCTCCTGCATGCACGCATAAATCAGTACCGTCATGAAGCAGAAATCAAGGCTTCAAACCCCAGCCGCATCCCCGGCGAAACGGAGAAAACAAGAGCTTAACACGAAAATATTTTTCTTCTTTGTGTGTGCAAAAACTAGAATGGGATCTGGAATTAGGAATGCAGTGTTCCGGGAGCACCTGCAGCGCCTTGATGAAACTCTTGCTCCTCTCCATGGACGCCTCATCGACGGTGGTGGGCCCCGCCCCCGCGACCCCGCCCCAGCCACCGCTGCCGCCGCCGTCCGGCGCCGGGCCGTGGCGCGCCGCCTGCATTGCCCGCTTCCCTTCTCTCCGGTGGGCAACGGGACGAACCGAAGAAGCGAAGAGGGGAAGTCAAGAAAGCCCTCCACTGGAGGCTGAGTGGAGTGGAGGGGAAGCGACGCCTCGCCAAGCCGCCAACCTGATGAGGCAGCTCAGCGGAGGTTATTCTACTGCCCACCACCGCTCCCTCCTTGACTCCTAGCGCGTGCGCGTGTCTGTGGTGGCGGTGGTCCGCGGAGGAGAGGAGGGGTCAGGGGAGGCTGGGTTGATGGCGACGGACGGGGCCGCCGGTTAATCCATCTTCCTCGGTCTCTGGTTTGGTTTGGTGTTTAGCGGATGGATGTTGCGATTTGGCAGGGGAATCATTGCCCACTCAGGCACTCACTCATCGCGCTTTCCTACTGCCTCGCTGTGTGGTTTGGTTGCTTCCCTTGGCTCCGGCTGGCCGCCGCTTTGTACGGCCGTGGATCCTGCTGTCCTAACAAACGCCATCCGTTTTCTGTTTTCACCAGGAATCTGGGAGATCTTTTATTCCATCCCAGGAATGCCCGATGTAAAATAAAAAACTGCCTTTTTCTGTTGAGGATCGGACGAGGAAAGAAAAAGGGCATCCTTCTCTACAAGAATGGTACGGAAAAGCTGACTGATCGCCGAAATAGGGGTAGTTTAACGTGAGCACGTGATCGAGTGAGGCAGGCGCCAGGTGCCATCACAAATTCACAATTGCACCGCACCTGCACATCCTGATTTCTGATTCGAGAAAGCGAGGATGGGTTAAGATGTCCGAGCTGTGCAGCGGACGAGCGGTGGGTGCCGTTCATCAATGCATGTCGGTTCCGTTCGGTTGCCATTCATGAATCGACGCTGCAGCAATCATGCTACTACTCCGAGCGAGTGATTTCTGAATGGTTTTGGGCAGAAAATACTCGAGTGTTTGTTTTTTTTTGCGTTATCTTCTTCCTCGTGATTTATTCTTTTTCCCCTTCAACAAGAAATGGGCTGTCATCTTGTAAATAATTTGTACAAACCAGACACGGCTGGGGACGTTCGTTCGAGAACGGTGGGAATAATAAAATAAATCTAAGGCATGAAAAATAATTTCAATGGGTCTAATCTAATCTAATGGGCTGGTTTATTACAGCTGGGCCATTTTGTGGTTCGCCATGTCACCCACAAAAGGCCCAAAAAATCTGTACAGCTGCTGGGTCTTACGGCTCTGCTCTGCCGCGACCGTGCCCCGTCGGGGTGGCCGGCTCGCTGACGCTGCTCGTCTCCGAGCCAGCATGCCTCGACACGAGCTCCCTGATATCGACGCTGGAGGTGCGGCGGATGCGCGCGAGGATCTTGCCGAACTTGGCCTTGGGCCGCCGCCTGATGGCGATGGACACGTCGTTCGGGAACAGGTCCCTGAGCACGAACGCGTGGTACATGGTCGCCGCCAGCACGCCCATCACCGTGACCGTCGCGACGCCGGCGAGCCCGACGGCCATCGCCCGCGTCAGCACGTTGTCCACCTCCGTCGCGAACACGGCCGTCGCGATGGCCGCGCTCGTCATCGGGAACGTGTACGCCCACCACGCCAGCGAGAACCGCACCCCCCTGAAGAACTTGACGCGCACCACCAGCGACAGGTAGAGGAAGAGCGAGATGTAGTAGGCGACCCTGGCGCCGTGGCCGAACCCGCCGGAGATCCTCGCCCATGCCACGGACGCCACGCTCGGTGTCGCGATGAAGAGGAAGAACACCGGGTGGAGCTCCTTGGGGAGCTGCACGTTGGTGGGGAGCCGCTGGTACAGCGTCACGAACAGCACCACGTAGTGGACGAGCCCCACGGCGAAGAAGAAGAGCGGGGCCTCGTGGAGGCCCATCCGGGCGCCCAGCTGCGCGCCGACGAAGTTGCCGACGACGGCCAGGTGGCTGGTCGGGTTGGCCACCCTGGACAGCCGCCACTCGCCGCCGGACATCCACTGGCCGTACATCTTGAGGTCGAGGGCGAGGATGGGCGCCATGAGCACGTACCACGCCACGTGGTGCGCCGTGGACACCTGCTGCGGCTGCGGTGTGCCCTTGACGAGGAACAGGCACGCGATCCACGGCGCGAAGAAGAAGTTGACGCGGATCGGGTGGTGGAACTCGCGCCGCACGGCCTCGAAGTAGAAGACGAGCTTGAGGAGGTAGGTGGCGGAGACGAGGCACATGAGGGCGACGGAGAGGCACCAGAAGGCGTCGTTGGCGCCGCCGCTGACGTGGAGGAACGCCGTGGAGGGCTCCTGCTCCAGCGTCTTCCACAGCATCGCCTGGCTGCCCACGCCCATGCACATCCCGAACGCGCTGATGGGGAACCGAAGCAGGAACGGCCACGTGGCGTCCTCGGGCAGCACCGGCACCTCCGTCGGCCGGAGCGTCTCGAGCTCGGGGCCTTCCAGGGCGGCGAAGTACCGGTCGGCGGTGGGGACCTCGTCGTTGTCCTCGTCGGTCTCGTCGTCGTCGGAGGTTGTCGTCGTCTTCGACTCGCCGGTGGCTGATGGCTCGTTGTCGTCGGCCCGGTGGTGCGATGATCCACCTCGGATGCTGGAGAGTTGGCGCTCGAGGCGGCCGGCGAAGGTCTTGAAGCTGTCGAACCGCCGGTCCCGCGTGCCGCTGTCGTTTCGCGCCAGCAGCGTGGCCTGCCGCGGCTGCTGCAGCGGCGGCTCCTCGCTCCTGATGGTGAGCGTCGGCTGCGTGTGGAGGAACCGCACCTGCTTCGCATCCTCGGAGATGTTACTGGGCACGCCGGCGTCGTGGTCGTGCACGTCCAGCTTCACCTCGTGGTGCGTGCTCTCACTGGACGCCATGGGATGCTGATGCAAAAGAGAATCTGGACGCTTCTACTGCTTTCAGGGAATGAACGCTTGTTGTGTTGGTTGGGTTCAGACAGCTAGGAGCTAGCTCTGCCTTCAGTCTAGCTTGCACGATCCAGCTTGTCCTGGAGAATTGGAGACCATGACGAGGAGGAGGTTATATATACAAGTAGATCATATAGATGCAACGCAACGCTGACATTGGATGAACATCTTCTTGTTCTGCCGGGTGATTTTCCTGTATGCCACGGGTCACGTGCCAGGTAGAGCTTGGGGTGCGGTAGAGAAGAGTTGACACAAAAAGAAAAGACGCCGGTCAGAGCAAGACTGCAGTCAAAAGTTCAGGGCACGCGGCCGCGCCGTGCCGGGCAATTCACTAGAGATCATCGACAGGCTCTTCTTTCTTGTCCCCCTTGATGTTACTTAATTATATAGTTGATGATGATTAGTTGAACGATTAGCTGTTAGCTATGTCGTCATAGTAGACAGCTACACCCTGTTCAACTCCGTGAACACTGGATTCTTCTGGATAAGGCGATGTCCCTGGTGATCTTTGCATCATGGGATCTGCGTGCATGCAGACTAGTACTACATGTTCACAGGCACCGCACCTGCGGTAACAACAAAAAAAATGAGAGTAAAACATTCATTCTTTGAACATATCAATGAGGGAAGTCTCGTCCTACATCTACGCATTTCGAGTTACACGACCAAAGAAGGTACGCCTACACGAGCTGGTATGCTCTATAATATGAAACATGGATCCAAACCGAGCTATCGCATCTCACCACATCACCTGCAATTATTCGGCCATCGGATCGGCTACGTCGATGGCCTAGATCGGCCTTTTCTGATTTGAGCAATTCTAAGGCACGTGCCCCCACAATGCTTGCTCCCACGAGTGGGTCCTATGGTGGGCCCCACCATAGACAAGGGCTCCCACCATCTATGGGACCCACAGTGGTATTTTTTTTAAAAAAAAGTTACAAACATCGTTTAAACATTTTATGTTATAATATTTCTTATGTCGTTTCTTCGATATAACATCGTACTATTTTATTTGAGCTATTTCTATATTTGTTTGTTTAAACAAACATAATTTTCGAATAATCCAATATATGTTTTGAATGATCTAACATAATTATTTTTTCTTTTATTTTTTATAAAATATACAAAACATTACGGTGATGGCGTCAACAATGTACTTGCCACATTTCAAAATTAACAACTTTCATAAAAGGTGCCTAATATAAAATTTCTTTAAATTTTCAAATTCTATAACTTCACGAATCATATTTTTTAGTTCAAGATGCTTACATAATACATTCGCACAAATGTTTATGTGCGATCTGTCATATATATGATTTGATTGTCTTCAAATTAAAAGGCGTTCAATACAAAAATAGCTCAAAATTTGAAACAAAATTTTATCAAATAACCAAATTTCTAAGTGTTTTCATAATTTATTTGCATAATGTTTATATGCGATCTGGTGCCGCTACATATCACACTTCAAATCCAAACAATTTCCAATTTGCCCGATAGATATAACAACCGAACACCAAAACACCTTCAAATTTAAAACTTGTCAACATAAAATTGTTCCAAATTCCAAAACCTTTTATAGATAGTAAATTTAATAACTCAAAGCTCCTTGCTAAGTCCCTTGTATAAACGTTCACATTTCAACAGAAGATACACTTCAAAAGAAAAAAAATACTCCACATTTGAAGATCTAACATGTTTCTACATCGAAAATGTTTCTATAGAGTAAATTTTTAAATTCAACTTGCTTTGACACTTTATTTAAAAATGTTTTTACAACACGAGCACATCCACTTACAACGTGATGCGCGGAAACGCCGCGAACTTTTCTAGTGTTATAAGAATAGAATAGTGTGAAATGTCTATAATTTACTCCTTAATAAGTTTTGAACGGATAACTTCAGCTTATATCATTCAACTATCAAAACTGGGTAAATTTGGCCTTTGAGTGGTTTTAAATGTGGTTATCTGTTTTTCAAATGTTATAAAAATAATTTAATCTAAAAATTCATGACTAATTCATTTTAAGTAAAATATATGAAACATATGCCAATAGTTTTTGTAAAAGTATAAACTATATGTTGGTAGGCCATTTTGAAGTTATTTGCATCTTATGTATTCTGAGAAAAAATAATAAAACACTAGCAACATAAATAAATAATTCATAAATAACTTTAAAATTATGTTCCAATGGGTAATTTACATTTTAAGAAAAAATTGCATTAGTTTCATATTTTTATTTATTTAACATGAATTGATTATGAATTTTAAGTTTAAACAATATTATTTTATATTTACATGAAATGGAAACCTGCCTTTCAAACCTCTAAAAGGGCCAATTTATTTGTTACATTAGTTGGATGACCGATATCCGGTTTTGTAATCACGGATCAAAATCGGATTTTTGTTATAGTTAGAGGTTGTAAACTATATTTTTTTTTGCTTTATTTAATGACTTCATGTGCCTCCTTTGCCTGCTAGTACTACTACAATGTATATTTCTTTTTCTTTTTTGATAAATGGATAGAATGAAAGCAACGAACAATCTACGCAGCCACTTTGACGGCAGATGATTGGAGGGTTGGAGGCTGCTGCTTTCATACACGTTCAGTTCGTGTTCAAAATAACCTCTATTTCTTAATGACGTGATCTCCCGTTAAAAAAAGAGCTGATATAAAAAGGCAGCCGCCAATTGCCGAAGCACGGAAGCAGTGTCCATGTCGGGTCCTCAGTTCAGTGAATAAGCGTTAGGTTACTTGCTCCACGGAGGCAAGGACGATTTAAGCGCCGACAGGTGGGGCCAGACAGTCAGTGCAGCCAACTCAACCTGAGTCTACATCGAACACGATCGATTTCTATCAGATGACAAATGAAACTAGCGACAGCTCATTTACCAAATCGACAAAAACTCAGAAAGGGATCTCAGATTACAAATCAATGCACATCGACCACCCTAACTACGGAAAGCAGAAATCACGAAAACCAGAAATCTAGTTGAACACCGCAAATCGAATTGAACACCAATCCGTCACAAACTCACCGGAGATCGTTGGGCCACCCATAAAGAGCGGGAGGCCTGAGGGCAGCACATGTCTTCGCGCTGTAATCGAATCGTGCGGGGTACAAGATGAGAGGACCGACGTACTTCACAGAGAAAAAGCAAATCGCGGCTCAAGCAAAATAGGAGCAGCCGATGGCATTGGGACCAAATCAGAGGCTAACTAAGCAGACGGAGCCGAGCACGAGGGGGTGCCTTTGCTTCAATGCTGGGGCAGCGCAGAGATGGAGCCATGGAGGTGCCCAGGCGGAAGGCGGAGGAGCTGAGAAGTGAGAACGAGAGGATAAGGTTGAGAGGAGCGTGAGACAGGCGAGAGAGAGACAGAGGATATTTCGCTTGTCGTTACTCGTTCGTGCGCTTGAAGTCGCTGACAGGTGGCCCTACTGGCCCCTACACGGTCAATGTTGTCATTTTGGGGTCGCCAACGGTTGGAGACGGTATGTGTCACACGGCTGCCTGACTGGGCATGCAGCTGGCCCAGTGCTACTCACTAGGGCAGAGAGGCATGCATGGTGTCCTTCACAGCCTCACAGGTGTGAATCCGTGAATGTGCATCTGCACAACACGTCGATAATTCAGGCCGTGGCACAATGAAAACACAAGTACATGCTAATAGGCTAATAGACGCAAATGCTTTTGTTTTTTTTTTCCTATGGAAGTGCTCGTACGCATGTCATGTAACAATGATATAGAAAATATAGTGTCGTAAGAGGAAAATATAGTATTCTTGAGTTCTTATGATATTGACTTCTCTAGAAAGCCATACATCAATCTCATATGAGACAATAATTCTACTCGAATGTGATCTATTTGATAATGCATCAACTAGATAGTCTGCAGACAATGTAGTAAATTAACTAAAATTAAAATTATACAATTGTTTTTAGCTGTTTGAGATATGGTGTATACTTGTATATTCTTAGTATATCGGTTATTGTTTAAGCATGGTATTTTGTCACTCATAGACGGTAAAAATGAACCTAGAATAACAATGGATGATTTAGTAATATGAATATAGAGATACTTGACTGGTTGTTTAGAAAAAATACAGCGAAAGGATCGGTCGTTACCTCTCGGCTTCAAAAACGAAATTGTCGCGAAGTTAGTTTAGGGATTACAATTAGATATGATGTCAATTCTTTTTTCTTTAATATCAAGATTTAAAACCAATTTATAGAGTTTGTCACGGAGTATCTTTCTAAGCCCGGAGCAACGTACGGGCATGTGTGCTAGTTTCTAAAAAAAATACAGAGGTGAATGTATGTACATGCATGGTACGATAATACCGGTGTCGGTTTAGTGTCTGTTTTGAATAAAGATACTGTCATTGACGTAGGAGCACGGTACTCGCTAAAAAGACGGAGAGCGTGGTGGATGAGCTAAAACGTTTGGGCTGGACCGACTATAGGTATACAATATAAGGCCCATGTACATCTTGATTTAGAAGCCCAATCATGGTGTCTTTTACAATTGGAAAAAGTCCTTCAATTGCAAAACCAGATATTTGGCACCCCGAACTTTGTACTGTATGCGTAAAAAAAAGAACTCCAAGAACCAAGTGCTGTACCATACGTTTATTTTGTTCAATATGACGATATCTTTATGAGTGAAGGATGTCATAAGATAACCTTCATAAGGGCGTGATATTTGCTATTGACTTCGTCTACTCCTAGCACAGAAGGAAATGCCTAACTCTGTTGGGACAGATTGGCCAATTGGAGCAGCCGATAAACCAGCCACAACAGAAATAGAATGACTAGTTTCAACGAGGCGAGCAAGAGAAGCTACTCTCTTTTTAGTTGTATCCGTGGAAGGAAAGGATTTTGATATCGCATTTCAAACCGGTGAAGCAAATGGCTTTCTCGAGTGAAACGAATTGGTTTGGTGCCTCCGAGAAAAAAAAAAGGGGGACTAGTTTCAACAAGGATAGGCCCCGAAGCCACAATAACCATTACCTTCTTCAAACAAGGAGATATGTTTTCAAGGGAAGGAGAAGGGGAATTAATTATGTGCGGTGGAGGCAAAGCATAGCCATGAGACCCATGCTGATCACAAGAAACCATAACAATGGAGAAATTTTTAAGAAATAATGATTTTAGAGTAAAGGTTTCTTACAAAATGAAGAAAAAGTAAACAAGTTATCCTCATTAACTATGCAATTAAAAAAACCGCTACAAACCAAATGTACAAGAGAACTCAATTGAACCATTATAATTCCCGTGATTGCATCCTCGTCATGGTAATCGCCTCGCTCAAAGGACACATGTTGCTGCCAATCGGCTAGTGCCACGTACGTGCAGAGAATCTGCACCGATTGGAAATCAAAACCAAAAGAACTCCTCTGAACCCTGTACAAGTAATCAGAAGCTATTAGTTTAGTTCCGACACGAATCGTCACTGCCGCCTACGGCTCTGCTCCGGCACGGCCGCGCGCCGTCGGCGAGGGCGACTCGCTGGCGCTGTGGGTGTCGGAGCCGCCGTGCCTGGAGACGGCGAAGACGAGCTCCTTGACGTCGGTGCCGGAGGAGCGGAGCTGCGCCAGGATCTTGCTGAACTTGGCCTTGGGGCGCTGCGTGATGGCGATGGACACGTCGTTAGGGAACAGGTCCCTGAGCACGAACGCGTGGTACATGGTGGCCACCAGCACGCCGGTGACCGTCACGGACGCGATCCCGGCGAGCCCCACCGCCAGCGCCCGTGTCACCACGGTGGTCACCGCCGACGCGTACAGCGTCGTCGCGATCGCCGCGCTCGTCATCGGGAACGTGTAGGCCCACCACGCCAGCGAGAACCGGACACCCCTGAAGAAGTTGATCCTTACCACCTGGACATGCGTTACGTTCGTCAGCATTGACACGATATATCGCCAGTCAGAGGCACACTTTAGAATTCATACAAGAAAGGAAAATAATAAAGAAGGCGTGCCGAGAAAAAAAAAAGAAGGCGCACGGACACGTACCAGTGACATGTAGAGGAAGAGCGAGATGAAGTAGGCGATCTTGGCGCCGTAGTTGAACTCGCCGCAGAGCCTGGCCCAGGCCATGGACGCCACGCTGGGCGCGGCCACGAAGAGGAAGAACACCGGGTGGAGCTCCTTGGGGAGCTGCACGTTGGTGGGGAGCCGCTGGTACAGCGTCACGAACAGCACCATGTAGTGCGCCAGCCCGACGGCGAAGAAGAACATGGGAGCCTCGCGGAGGCCCATCCTGGCGCCCAGCAGCGCGCCCACGAAGTTGCCCACCACGGCGAGGTGGTTCGTCGGGTTGGCCACCTTGGACAGCCTCCGGTCGCCGCCGGACATCCACTGGCCGTAGATCTTGAGGTCGAGGCAGAAGATGGGCGTCATGAGCACGTACCAGACGACGTGGCTGATCTCCCACACCGGCCGCGGCAGGCCCTTGACGAGGAACAGGCACGCGATCCACGGCGCGAAGAAGAAGTTGACGCGGATCGGGTGGTGGAACTCGCGCCGCACGGCCTCGAAGTAGAACACCACCTTGAGCAGGTAGACGGCGGAGACGAAGCCCATGAGCGCGACGGAGACCCACCAGAGCACGTGGTTCACGGCCGGGCTCACGTGGAGGAACGCCGTGGCGGGCTCCGACTGCAGCGCCTTCCACAGCATCGCCTGGCTGCTCACGCCCAGGCACATCCCGAAGGCGCTGATCGGGAACCGGAGCAGGAACGGCCACGTCTCGTCCTCCGGCAGCGCCGACACCTCCGTCGGCCGGAGCGTCTCGAGCTCGGGCCCTTCCAGGGCGGCGAAGTAGCGGTCGGCGGTGGGGACCTCGCCGTCGTTGTCGTCGTCGGTCTCCTCCTCGGAGATGATGATCTTGGACTCGCCGGGCGGCGGCTCGATCTCGGATGCTGGCTCGGTGGGCACGCCGCGGAGGTTGGAGAGCTGGCGCTCCAGGCGGCCGGAGAAGGTCTTGAAGTGGTCGAAGCGGCGGTCACGCGTGCTGTCGCTGCGCGACACGACGGTGCGCTGCCGCTGCAGCGGCGGCTCCTCGGTCTTGATGGTCAGCGTCGGCTGCGAGTGGTACCGCGCCTTCTGCAGCAGCTGCGGCGGTGGCGCCTCCGTCTCCGTCTCCGGCGCCGGCGACACGCGCGCGGCGTCGCCGCCGCCGTCGCTCCGGACGGACGCGCACGCGGCGACCTGCGAGATGTGCAGCCCCGACGGCGACGCCGGGACGCTGAATGAGACGGTGTACGGCGTCTCCCTCTCCGGCACGGGTGATCCGGCCGCGGGAGCAGCAGCATCATGGCCGGCGCCGCCGTCGACGACGAAGCCGGCGATCACCGCCCGCGCCGACGGGACCGGGACCCGGACATGGAGTGGCTCCATCTGGATGCTGCTGTCGCTGGTCGCCATGGGAATTCTGGATCGCTCGCGTCTCGCGTCTCTGCTGGAGCTGCCTGCATATACATCAAACAGGGTGCAGCGTCTGATGAGTGTGCAGCTCGGGTCGTGCTCCGTCACTGTGTATATATAGAGAGAGGGAGGCGGCGAACGGCGATGGCGCAGCATAGAAAGGGAAGGCATCGGGGGGATAAACTAGAAGAATGGAAGATGCTCGCTTGCAACTGTAGGTGCGTGCAAGTGGAGCAGCGAGCGGCGCCGGCTGTCAGTGACGCGGACGTCGGAGCACGCACGTGGCCGCCTCCGGAAGGTTCGGGGCACGTATCCCAAAACATATTTTAGTTTGTTTATTCATTCGTATTCGAGTGGAAAAAAATACGTAAACTCATGTGCATTTCTATATGGATGGACTGAATAAACATGCTAGGAATAAAATCTATAGAGATTGTTAGGGATGCAATCATGCAAGAAAGCTGATTTGCATCTGTAGGAATTGTGTTTCTCGTGCATATAACTTTCAGTAGAATGTTAGTGTATTTTTCTAGTAGGACGTACGCTTCGCGTTTGCGTGCGTGCTCCTACCCCCAGTTGAATTCAGCAAGCACGTTCAGGTGCCCATGGTCTCTGGTCCTGGGTCCTCTGGTTGATGCGCATGTTGCCATCAGACGGAAAAAGGGACGGGATGCGAACGCGACCGCCATGGATGGTCCAATGGAAAGTGCAGGGGTTTTGACCTCCGACGAAAAGAGAGCTCGGCGGGGGAGGCTGCGCTGCGCGGGTAGGTCTTGTTGAATGTTGACCTCGTCGGAACGGGGCCGGAGTGGGTCGTATCTGGACCGTGGGCGAAGGAAAGGGGGTCTTCAGCACGGACTCGTGTAGAAAGAAACCCGTGTAACTTTACTTTTTTCATTTACACTTCTTTTTAAAGATACATTTACTTTTCTTTTATTTTCCTCACTGATTGTTACTAGCTAGTATTAGAGCAACTCCAGTGGAGAGACTAAATTTGAGCCTCTATATTATTTTCAGGGGCCAACAAAAATAGTTTAGGGGCTTCAAACTTTAGTGGGGTGACTAAATTTGGAGGGCCTCCAATTCTAGTGGCTTTGGACCAAAATTTGGTGGCCTCCACAAAATAGGGGCTTATTTAGAGGTCCTGCTGGAGAGGTTTCTTTCAATGGAAGACTAAATCAAGGGATAAAGGCCTATTTGAGGGCTCCACTGGAGATGCTCTTAGTAGAACACAATTGGGGCCAGATCAAATTCGGCATGTATACATGTGGGAGTGGGATGGTGGCTACTGTTAGTAGGTTAAGATATTTAAATTTGTTGTGTTTGTAGATACATCCTTTTTCTTTCTCTAGTTATTAGAAACTGCATGTCATGTGCGGTTGAGGGGGCATCTATTTTTGAGCGGATGCATGTTCACGAAAATGACATTTGCTTGTGAAAGGCTTGCCGTTTGCGAATTCGCGAAAAAATTTCTATGTTTGAGAGGTTTGCGTGTTCGTGGAAGCATATACCTAACAGTCTACTATCATGAAATGGTGTCTAGAAGTACTAAAGCGTCAGCCACTAGAAAATATGTGTGGCTTGTATCGGATATTTATTTTTACAATGCATCTTTTATATAGTTGCAACAAAATATAAAAATGCACAACATAAAATTCTAAACTACTATTTCTATCATTAGTAATATATTATTTATGTTATTGTTTATATAAAAATATACCCACCATGTATTCATGGAAGAGGGAAGATATAAGAATACCAATTCATGTTGTTTACGTAGCTCAAACAAATGATTCAATTAAATACATATCATGCAAATATTAAAGTGTAATGCAAAGTGAAATCTATTACAACTAGACAACGATAAATATATAGTTCAGAGTATGTGTTAGAATATTTAATAGATAAAATCAGACGTGAGATATAGATAATTATAATTACTAGCTATAAGCCTTATTTTTATATTAAGTATATTTAGCAGCGCAGATAGACTCGTTAGTCGTAATTGTATTTCTGTTTTTGTCTATCAAAGTTGTACCACTATATTTGGTGTGTTTTTCTTTATTTTATTATGATATGATATTAATTTTTCGGCATTTGAATTTTATAATTTTGTATTGGAGAAACTAAAGTACTGTACATCACGCCATGAGATCAGCACGGAATTACCTTCCCTGCATAAAACCTTCGACCGATCTAAGTCAAACCAAATTACTAGGTACGTAATCAAAGTAGCCTGGCGCCCTGGCCGTAATCGTGATTCATGAGTTGTGATCGATGATACACGTACGGCATCCAAGAACCAGTCGCGAGCAACTAGCAAGCTGTTATTGTCTGCAACTAGATACAAAAGGGACATGATATGCTCCCGCGAGAGAAATGAAAATAAAAATCAATCGACCTGAGGAAGAAGCATGCGGCTACGGTTTTTGTGTTCCTGATGGTGAGGAGTAAATAAAAAAAGAAAAGAAAAGCAAGCACTACTGGATCGATCGCCGTCGCTGTTGACTGCTAATACCCCGTGCCGTCGACGTCGACTTGCCCCACAAGACGGCCGTGCGGGCAGAAGCAACGGCAAGACGTAGTATAAGTAGACTCCCTATATGTGCACCTACACTACTTGTACACAGAGTGTGTATGTAAATATGTATATAGGAATTCCTATGTATGTGTGTGTATATATATATAGCGCTCGACTATTGGTAGCCTATAGGCTCCGAATAGTTATCGAGAGCCTAGAGACAGAGCTGCCACTGGGACCGAGCCCAAACACTAGCGTGCCACAGACACACCACATCTCACCTGCCACCTGACGCATGCATGCAGCCTACACCATCCCACCTCCCACCTTTTCTCCAACTTTTTCTATTGGTTTTTTTGCTATGATTCTTTACTCGAAGATCCAAATTATAAACTGTTTCCACCATTAGATTCGTGACATTTTTATGCACGGTTTGAGATCCATTGTGAATATTTTTTTAAAAAAAAATTGAATTCAAATTCATACGATCATACAAACATACATAGATGATCATAGAAACTGATTCAAGTATAGAAACATATGGACATGAGCATATATAATGTATGACCACATCAGGAAGTATGTATGATCGAGCACACATGTATGTATGACCATGTACACGCTTGTGTATGATTGTATGCTCCATAGAAACCTGTTTCGAGCGTCATAGAAACATGTCCTTTTAGTCACAGAACTCTAGCCCACTGTCATAGAAATATATTCTTCTGGTCATAGAACTCCAGCCCACTGTCATGGAAACTTTTTCTTCTGGTCATAGAACTCCAGCCCACTGTAGGGGGAAGGTTAAGCCTAGTATAGAGAGCCTTAGCTCGAATATATGATTAGTCGTGACATATATATGATTAGAGTGGTACTTTCTATGACGTGCATTTTACTCAGCTTGAATATATGATTAGTCGCGACATTTATATGATCAGAGCGGTACTTTATATGACATACATTTTAAGTAGGAAAAAAGTATTTTTGGCTTCTATTATGTACAATATAGAGCCATAAACCATGGAACCCCAAAACCATGCCTGGTGGGGGGTGTTTGGTCTAGTATATAGAGTCTCAGCTTCAATATATGATTAGTCGTGTCATATATACAATCAGAGCAGAACTTTCTATGATAGGCATTTTTAGTAGACAAAAAAAGACTTGAAGGTTTCTATTATGGTCATACGTTTCTACGCTCGAAGCTGTTTCTATAGTCCAAACAGTATGTTTCTATAACCGTGTAAAGTTTGAATTCAAAATATTATGCACCAACACTTTATATGCCCGAGTATATATATTTCTATGCTCATGCTCATATGTTTCTATGCTCGGACATATTCTATGCTCATGTCACTACGTTTATACGATCATTTCCATACGTTTCTGTACTCGACACAGTTTATATGGTCATGTCAGTATGTTTGTATGACCACACAAATTTTGAATTAAAAAAATTCAAAAAAATATTCACAATGGATCTCAAACTATGTATAAAAATGTCACAAATCTTATGGTGAAAACTGTTTGTGAGTTGGATCTTCGAGTGAAAAATTATAGACACTAAACTAAGTGGTAAAAGTGGTTTGAATGCATGCATGTGTCAGATGCATGGGAGGTGGAGAGGTGGCAGGACAGGTGGTTCTTGCATACATATGCATCCATGCATGAGTGAGGTGGAGCATGAGGTGCATGGGAGGTGGATGTGGCAGGAGATGTGTCTAGGCTTCCGATAGTTATCGGAAGCCTATGCTATAAGTTGCTAGTAGTACAGTAAGCATAGCGATAATACCTTTCCAGGCGCGGTGGCGCCGCGTTGCTGAGCACGGCGCTCTCGGACGGTCTTGGGGATGGGGTGATCGCTCACTCAATAGGAAGATATAGCAAGTGTCTACTAGCCGTCTAGGAGCCTTGGTGGGTGGCTAGAACGAGTAGTCCAGAACTCTGTGCTCCTTCCATGCATGGAGGGAGCGAGGGGTCCTCCGTTTATATAGCTGTGCGATGACAGGTAGGCGTCAGGCGATGCGTTGAGTTGGATCGGGGAGACGGGGACCGCGTGCCAAGAGGCAAGGCCGTGAGATGCGAGCCTTGGAAGAGGTGGTCCGGGTCGAGAGCCACACGAGACGAGAGAAGAACACGAGTGGAGTCAAAAGTTGAGGGCAGCGCTATCTCCAGCACGCAGCTTCTGTTCTCGTGCCGGGGCCAATGGGGCCAGCGATCTGCTTGCCTTTCCCCGATGCGATTGAGATCAGCTGAAGCAAGCAAAGCTCAGTTAGCTGGCTAACCTCATTAATCCTAACCACGTTCCAGGCTCGTTTTCCATGCTTTTGATCCCCGCGCGCGACACGTACCTCTGTCAGCAAGACCAATTTCAATATGGGAGGTTCATGGTCTTCGTGACATGGCAAGATCATTATAGAGATAAACTCATTTGTCACAATTACCAAATCCACACTAGCAGAAAAAAGCGCCCAAGTACCGGTTGCTAGGCACCCATCGGTGTCGGTCATGCAACCGGTACTGGCAATCCGTTACTGATGGGCACGCTCATCATATAACCGGTACCGATGGACGCCCATGTGTACCGGTTGGTATTACCAAATGATTTTGAGCCCAAAAAATAGAAAAAAAAATTCGAACTCGCTTGGGGCCGCACACGCGCAATGTCGCAAGTCACAAGTCACGGATGATGCTAGAGTTTTATCTATGACACAATTGATTATACACCATATAAGAATTTAATGTTGCAGCCTATATATAAAATTGCGCCATGAAAATTCGTTGAAAATGTGATGTGGTGATGTTAGTAATTGTGCCATAAAACTATGCATTGAGACTGGCCTAACGAGAAATTGAGAACTCTCACGAGACATACGAGCTACTATTCCTCCCTCGGTGCCAAAATGATGCAATTCTCGCATTTCGATGAGTCGATCTATCTAACTTTCACCCAATATATGCAAGAAAATAATATTTTTTGTTATACCAGATACTTATAATTGGATTTTGTTATAAAATATATTATCACATTATATAAATTTGCACCTACAAAAAGTTAATTGTATTTTCTATAAATTTTGCTAAATCGAATAAAGTTTGATTCCGTCAAAACTTAGAATTGCGTTCTTCCTTGAACATAGGGAAGCACTGAAGTGCTTAACCATTGGGAGAGGGTGTCCAGATTCAACGTAGCAATGTAGCATCATCCTTCGGTCCTTGGCTCCTGTTTGCTCACCCTCTTCCCATTGACCACACCCTCTAGCCTCTGCCCCGTCTGGTAGATCCCTACTACTGTCTGTTGCTGCGTGAGCCTTACCATGCCACTCGGCACTCGCACACCCAACCACCGTCGTCTACTCACAGCCATCCCCCTAGTCACTCTGGTGGTTTCCCTGTCCCTTCACGGATCAATGGCCCCCTGCATCCACGCAAGGGCCAATTTTGACCCTCGAGTAGTCGGGTGAGCCTGTGAGGGGTTTTCCATAATCAGACGGTACTCGTTCTAAATGCGAAGTACGCAGAATGCTGAATGCCACTCCGTCTGGTCACTGTAAGCGATGTTTTTAGGTTGTATTAATTCGTATATTCAAACTTTAGTGTGTGTGATAAGTTGGGAGTCGTGAGGGGTTGTACAGTTGTTGTAAACTTGTAACCCACTTTTTGTTTTGTTTCTTCTTCTAATGAAAATTTGGCAAAGCTTTTGCCGTCCGTTCTAAAAAAAACTTTTGTGTGTGTGTGTGGAGTTTAAAAATTCAAAAAAATGATATGAGTAGATTTTTTGTTTGAAATAATGCCTTTTGTATGTGAAGATTGAATATTCAAAATGATACGGGTAAATTTGTTTCAAAACAATACATTTTTGTGTGTGGAATTTGAATATTTTCTATGTTTCATAAACATTTTGCAACAAAATGTACTGGTCGAAATTATGTTTTGGAGAATATATCCCAAGCATAATGCCCAGAATTACAACAAAATGTAACCAATTGTACTTAAAATGGTGGGACCAATACTAGATATGGTGGCACCAGTCAATTTTACTTTAATTCTTTTGATTATCGAAATTAATCAATGGTCGGGTTGATTTCTAAAAAAAAGTACCTAGAAGTAATGGTAGTACTTAACAACCACAGTAACAAGGTTCATATCGAAAATATCATTTATTTCTGATAGGGAGTGTCTAGTTAGAATTCTCGGACAGAAAACCCTATTGTGCAAGTGGTGTACTGATATGAATGTTACACTTAGCCGAATCAAACTCGTTTGTCCCTCCTGTTCTTTGGCAAAGAGAGAGTTTGTGTTCCCCCAAGTTGTTTAATTAGGCAGTAAGTTGCTTGATATGGATCATCACCAATTGGAGGCTTCATCTACAGGAGAATATGGCAGGTATACTAGTTATACTTGTCATGGTCCGGAAGTCAATGCTTACATGCATCCACGGAGAGATATCCCAAGCATAATTCCGGGCCTGGTGATCTAATTATATTAAAAACTAACCACAGCGTCTGCTATAGCATCGTGAGAGAATCAGTAATCACAATCTGTACTCGCTAGTACGGCACTGGATCTCAACTGATTGTTCAACTGTTGTTAAAGCCAAGCGCACCAAATCAGCAGGCAGGTTCATCTCAGCTCGCTACAGTAATCAAATCACCTGATTGATCGACTTTTGTGCTTCAGTCAACGCACAAGACAAAGCGTTGTCGATCTTCTTCTCTAACTGTCGCCAGGAAAAAAAAAACAAAACAAGTGTTCATACTACTGGCAATGTGGCAGTATATATGGATTACTTATCAGACAGCCGCAGTTGTAGTTAGCTAAGATTTGACTTTTAGGCATCGCTTAGCCATGTTTTCTAGTGAAACACTTCCTACATATGGGCTTTGGCTTGTTTGAGTAGAATAGATACAGATATTGACAGGGAGAACAACAGAGTTAATTACACGAAATGTGGGCGCCTGACATTTTTTTTTCCTCTAGAAACTCATTAGAAGTTAGTGTTATTGTGATCAACAACCCAACCAAACAACATAGCACTAGACAAACCTAGTAACTCAGTACAACGCACGTAGCACCACCGAACAAAAGAACAAGCAAACCACACGACACCCTGAGTTGAAGCTACCAACAGGCAAGATATATCTTGCTAGCTAGATGACACTTGGACCTGGAGCAGGTCCCCATCCGTGCATATCGCCGTGACATCGTCCATCCCGTGTGACATAACCAAGATCACGGTGGATACTCCTCGAACAAAATGCCAAGGAATAGAACGGCGATATACAGCCACCTATCAACTTTACGATATGATCAAGCGATTAATTCACACGCACGCATAGCGCCAATGCAAGAAAGAAATTTAAAAGGATAGATGGAAATGGATGCTGACAAAATAGAACGCGAGTCGCCGTCGTCGTCAACTGAACGATCGATCATCAAAAGTCCAAGCAAGCAAGCAAAGCGTAAGGCTCAAGTCGATGTTGATCGAGAATTTCCGTGTGTCCAGTGTGGCGTTTTGGCCCAAATTTCTTGGTGCCTCTGGCGGCTGGCCGTCGCCGGCCGCTACATCCCAAAGCGCGCCGTGCGTGACGGTTTGACGGTGGAAAGAAGCGGGCGGCGGCGGCGGCGGTTGGCGGATGCTTCGATCTTCAATTCCTCTACGGTCGCGTGTTCCGCAGGTGTGCAAATATAATACGTTGCTCTCTACACAGGTGTAGATGCATGCATGCAGCTGCTAGCTATAGCTTCTTCCTTTTTTACTTCTATACAATTATATTATTTGTACGTTACGTTAGTTTAATTTGATACACGTACATAAGAATTGAAACGTTAAGAGATCAGACCAGTTGCCCGAGAGGATTATTATGTCATATGCTTGCTTACTGGGCATGCTGTAAGCGTCATGTGCTACCATTGGAGGAAAACGAATCTTTTTAGCTGTGCTAGTCACGTTGACATCGCACGTCATCGTTATGTATATTCAGTAGTAGATCTTCTTGGTATGTGTAGATCACATTGGAGTATTATTTACAGCAGAAGCTAACGTGGCTGTGCATGCATGTGCAACCTACAGAGCCCATCAGCCCAACATGACAGCAGCAGATAGCTACTATTGCAGATCGAATACTTATGTCCGTACATTACAGTCGTACGCATATATACGGGGTCTCAGCGTGGTTACCAGTGGTAAAGGCCTAAAGGCTCTTAAAAACTCTTTGTAATCACTACTGCGGTATTACTTGTAAAATGCAGGTAGTAGAGCCAAATCACAAGCCGGTTAGATCTACTGATGCACAATCACATTTACATGGCATTTGCATTGCGCACTGCGGAAATCGCCAAGTTTTGTGCAGGTACATGGCAATGAACCTCTTTGCCGTATTGTTCACGACACATGCCTAGGCACACAACAACTTTCCAGTTTCCAGTAGTGACGCGCATGGATGCTCGCTAGAACCAAGTCCACAGGCATACCCAGTGCATGGCTCTCAGCAGTCTCACTACTTCTGCTCGTATAGATTCAAGAAAGGGACATTCATATTCATATTCTATCTATCGCACGCGCATGGCCTGTAGGCTGTAGCCTGTAGAAGTGACTTTCAGGGTGTTGGATTGACGTCAAAGTAAACCAAACGTCTTTTCTTTGGAACAACCAATCAAAAAGGTAAGTGAATGCAGAAATTTTCTTTCGCGAGGATCCCTTCCATGCATGCGCATTAGAATTGAATGGACCAAAGCTGTCTGTGTGTGTACCGTGCACCGTCGTTTGCGCTGTCAAATAAAGTGGATTCTGAACCCGTCGACTATATCGATGGGGTTTTCAAGAAGACGGGCTCCTACTCCTACTTATTCCTGAACTTTCCAAGGCTTGGCATATACACAGGTATCGGAGTTTTCCAACGTGCCGGTCGGTCATCAGCCCCGAGTCCCTGACGCCCGGGCCTCAGCCTAACCAGTGGCGCACGTTCGGGGAGCAAGGCATGACTGGCGACTGGAGGTCTGAGGGTGTGTTTAGATTGTAGGAAAAAACACTGTAGCATAAGAAAAACACTGTAGCATTCGCTGGGAAACGTGTTTTGTGAGGGGGGAATAGTGAAAAGTTGGAATGAATAGTGAAAAGTTGGAATGAATAGTGAATAGTTGGGAATCTGAACATGGCCTGAAGGTAGCAGCTCCGACGGATTCCATTCCATCCACGCGGTGGCGCCGAAGCTTCATCGTGCATGCAGCAGACCAGACCAGCTTCGTTCTCCATTCAGTGGCAGAGCTACGTGTAGTTGACTGTGTCAGCTGACATCGATGACTCACAGCAAAATCAGCAAAAAAAAAAAAACACTGTTCTACACAGCCCTGACAACGGTGTTCAGTGTTACTGACACCAGTAACTCCACTTGCTAGCTCCGCCCCTGTCTCCATTTGAGTTTAATTTCCTACTTCGTACAGTACTAAAGCTGCTTTGCAAAAAAGTAAAGCAGAACTGGTGGATGCTTTGATTTGATCCATGGATAGAGCAGGCAACAATCAACGGTCAAAAAGTGCCCGCGCGTGCGTGTAACTGCCTGGGGCCGACGGATCAGCAGGAGTACTTATCATAATGTGCATGGTTAATGATGTAACCCGCGATATGCAGATCGGCACATACATTTATGTATAAAAACTACACCCAACCTTCTCAGGTGTAGAAAACCATGAACCCTAGCTACTCTGGAGAGGGGATTTTTTTTTTTAAAAAAATATCAATCCTGTAAATCCACGCGTACGTGGTATCACCTGCATCACCAAGTGGACTATTACATCCATCTCAACGAACGATACATATGCATATTTTCGTTCCTGAGTACGTAGTCCATCTTTTCCTTTTATTCGTCGTCCATGCTAAGCAAAAAAAATGACGATACGATGAAAACAGGGAGGACGACCAAATTAACATCGCCAGGCGTCGTCCGTGGGGGACGACCGGCCTGCCTGCCGGGGCGGCCGTCGGCGGCATGAACGTTCATCGATGCATCCATGGGTCCATCCATCCGTCCGTCAAAGTTCAAGTGTTGCCGTCCAACGTGCCACTGCCGCGCATCGCAGCTACAGATCGCTTGGTTTTTCTTTTTTCTGCGGGGATACGCACAGGCAGAGCAAGCCTCGACCGGTGGGCGACTGGCGAACGCGCGCCGCGGCGGGCGACTTGACTCGCGGAGACCGGGACGGCCACGGCGAGCGAGCTTTCGCCGTCTCGGAGGATCGGGCCCGGCGGCCTCCGGGTTTCCACGCATTGTCTCGTCGTCGTCGCCGTACAGGTGCCCTGCGCGCATTCTTCGCGTCGGAGGTGGAAGAGAGAGGAAAGCAGAGGCCTACCAGCCTGGCTGCCTGCCTCTCCCTGGACTTCCGCGTGAAGCCAAGGGAGATCCAGTGGCATGCGGTCCTGCGTTCATACTTCACACACCACCAAGTAAGCTTTGTGCGGTGATGTAGGTTTAATGTTGTTTATTCAGTCAATTAGTTCGTTGTCACCGAGCTTCCCGGAAGTAGCTATCTGGACCCTCGCTCGGATCTTTACGGTCCACTGGGGTCTTTGTGTTGGCTCCTGTACTCCTTGTTTGATCGCAAGAAGCCTGATGATGGGACGAATACAAGTCACTGCCCAACACAAGTGGTCATTTCAGAGACACTGTTATCGGTCAATTAATGTAATTTGCCCCCGTGTGTTAGGCGTAAGAGATGGTTCAGATATGTTTCACGTCTAAAGTTAAGTCCTTGGATCCACAAACAGGAGCACATCGTGTTGCTTGCATGCTTTACAACGATTAGGCTAGTCTCAAACACGAATCATTAAAGTTTTCTGAGTATTGCTTACTTGACACACGTGTAATTTTGCTGACATGCAAAGCTTATTATAAAAAAAAAAGAAAAGAGAAGAAGATGGTTTCATTCCATAAAATGCATCAGGCTCGGTTACCGAATCTTATAAGACACAGAAATTTACAGTAAAAATGCTATGATTTTATTAGAAGACACATCTGATTAAAATGCGGTTGAATACATTAAATGTTGCGGTATGTCTATGAAATAATGTGCCAAGAAAAAAATCAATTTTATTATAAAGCTAACATCTTACTTTAACTAGTTGCATAATCTTTTTTATGCCTCTACGTGCCACCTAAGATCCTAGATGGACAAATATAAGTGTTCACAAAAATTAAGAACATTTGGCCATCGATCAGGCAACTCCAACCATATGGGAACAAACTAAAGCAATCCCCTAGATATGTATCTACATTACACATTTCCGTCATTATAAAAAAATTGTCTAAAGTAATGGTTCTACGGGAGGTTCGACCGATTCTTTCAATACCATTCTCCATTCACAGGTTTTATTCAAAAAAAAATCTAACATTCAAAAAGTACCGCACCAAGACCACACACGTCAACACACACGGCCCAGTAAATGCACAGCATCATATGGACTAGTCCGTCAATACCTCGGTCCGGTCCAGCTCCGTGCTCGACGAGGGCTTTCAATCCAGTCCACGGCAGCCCATGAGATATTTTTTCCGACTGGTCGCCCAACCTCCACCGAGGCTGCGGCAGCGTACGGCGGGACGCCCGCGCGGGCGACTGTGATCAACCTCGGCGCAGCGCATCTCCAAGCCGGCGATGACTCGGGGATCCCCCCTACGTAGTAGGCCAGGCTTTCCTTTTCCATCCAGCTCCGCCGTGGGCGCACGATGACGAGCTCAGGAGCACGTACAGTGGACATGCCCGTGGCGCGGACGGGGCGGCGTCGGCGAACAACGGATACGGATGGCACCAGCGCCGCCAGGGTTCAACGCTGGACGTTTTCAGACGAAAAATGGGATGGAAAAAAAAAATATCAGTTGCAGCCGGTACGTGCACGTCCGAGCATTCATGGCGTGCGTGCGATTTCGAGACCGAGTCCTCTGGTGTTTGATGGCATTGCCACGGTGTGGTTTTCCCCTTCGTACTAGGTGGTCGGCGCTGCAGCCTCGGCTGTCGCCTCGCGGTCGCTGTCGAGGGAATGGTGGCATCACGTCCGCAAGAATGGCATCATTCGGTGGAGAATTGGGTTGCCAGTTGGGGAGTAGTACATCCTGCCAAAACATACCGGGATGGAACGGACACCTCTCGCGCGGGCCTTTGCCTTACTGGGGGCCGATGCTCTCTCTGGATCATTGTTGGATCCTGGGCCAACACGGGATGGAATAAAATGGATCATTGTTGGATTCTGGCCCAACACGGGATGGAATGGAATCCTCCCAAATGGGTCGAATAGTCGAGTCGGTAGAATGCGCGCGCGCGCACACACATCAACAACGCTGCTAGAGTGCTAGTAGCAGGAGAGCAGCAAGCCAGCAACCTTCAGTTATCTCACCAGCCAGCTTGGCTGCTGCACTCTCATATCGGCGTCCGCCGCCCGGGGCGGCTGTGGCTGATGGATCATTGAACAAGGCACAGGTATTGAACTGGGGCCGTCCACTTGCGGAATCTCACATGCATGCCGGCAAACGTACATGGACAGCAGGACCGGACCAGATCTTAAGATACTAAACCTCCCATCGTCGATTCTTATTTTACCCGCACGCCTCCAGCCACCCGATCCATGCACGAGCTCACTGCTTCACGCCGCGCGCGCAATGGCCCTACACATTCTCGTCACATGCTGCGCGCGCGTGCCTGCTGCTTCAGCACCGACAGGCAAATTTTAGATCGAGCTGAGCTGACCCTGCGTCAACGAAGAAAGCTACCGGAATCAGAGATCCTCAGGCCGCGTGCATGAAATGCTGAATGCCCCGGCCGGCGTCCAGCCCCCAACCTAGGACTCGCGGTGGTTTAGCCGAGCAGCGATCGAGAGGACCACCCTAACCCTCCATGCATGCGTGGATAGATCGTATACAAAATATGGATGGATCCGGTGCTGTGCTGTGACTGTGAGGTCCAGCCTCAGCTCAGCCAGTGCTAAAGTTGATTTTGTAGGTTATCCCGGCAGGGGGCAAGTTGCAACTGCGCGGCACTGTTTCGAACAAAGGGGCAGCCACTGGCCGATCGAAAGCTTTAAGTTGCTTAGCTGAGAGCAGGTCTAATAACCTCGCTAACTAGCGGGCGTCTGGTGCTAGCGACTGAGGTATAATAACGGTGGACCCCGCTGGCATTTAATGGTTACAAGAAAGCTCAACCAATCGCTAGGTTCATTCAGTTTTCACCGGCTGAGTGCGGTCGACTCGCGAGGCGCCCTCTCTCTATTTCTCTCTCTTCCTCGTTGGTTTGCGCCTTCTTCACGCCGATTATTAGACTTGCTCTCTGCACTGCAGCGCCATCGCAGCATATCGATGATATATATTTTCGATCCGGCAAGTTGGGCCGGCATAAACAAAGCTAGCTGCTGGTTTGTTGTGTTTCTTTCTCCTGATATTCTTTTTTAATTTTTTTTCTCCTGATAATTAGGCTAGAGTTTATATGTGCACTCTAATAATTGTGGAGGCAAACCAGATCCCGGCTGCTATAGCTGACTGGCTGGTTACGTACTAGTGTCAGCCAGTGGCGTATGCAGACTAGAATACTAGGGGGGCTGAGCTCTCTTCTTGTCTCTCCATCTCTATTTTTTCTTTGTAATCTTCATTTTTCCCTCCACCTCCTACTCTTAATCTCCATTGATACATTGGCTGTAGGGGGGGCTAGAGTCCACCCTGCACCCCCTAGATTCGCCACTGGTGTCAGCCTAGCTAGTTCCCTCCTCCTAGTGTACAAATATTGTGTACTAACAATGTCACTGATAATGTACAAATATTATTTTACCTTGGGTGCCATATGTTCCCCAATGAGAAGTGGCCCAAACTGGCTTTTCCATGGAGAGCGACACGCACATACCTCCCCAGTGCATGCACAAGTTGCAACTAGCCCCCCCTACCCTACACAGAGTAGAAGAGGCGACCTAACACCACAATGATCGATCACAATCAGTGGGAATTGAATCGAAATCGATGGTGATCGATCCAGCAGCAGTATCAGGAAACAACTGTCACCATATTAAAGAAAACATATAGTATGTCGTTATCTTTTGAGACGACACACTGGCTATATCCCCATGATCCTTGTCATTCTTAATTGGATCTAATTGGATTCCCTAGGTACTGTTAGTTCCATCAACAAGCGCGCGAGCGGCCTGCCCGCCTCCCCGTTCCTTCAACTCTTCAAGGTGGACAAAGGGCTTTTCTTCTTTCTTTCTTTTGGGCGTTGTTGTAGAATAGGACACCCACTATACCTACCTACAAGCTACTAGTAGCTAGCTTCGTTCATTCATGCATGGATCGACCCGACATCGCAGCACCTGATGGCTGAGCGTGCGGTGCACATTAACCTAGCTGCTAAACAGAGAACGATGGATTAGGACTTATTTCGCTCTGATTCAGCGCCCGACAGTTACCTTTAGATTCTCGCCGCTGCTTTTTTGTAATATAGCTTATGTATCTTCAAGCGTTGAAAGGAAGGTACGGTCCACACTGAAAGGAAGGAAGAATGACCAGCATCTCTAGCAGTCTGCAATCTCCCACATCTCTGAATCCAACTACCGGATAGGGAGAGCTTTGGAAAAATAGTGCAACATCAGAATCCGTTTACATCTCCTTTCTTCTCAAAAATTATCAGAGAAAACCAATAACCGCCCTCACTCTTTTCAATATGATAGTTGCTAATGGATAAGATTATTGGGATGAAAGAACTCAGAGGTGCGGAAGGAATATGGTGGAACGACGCACCTTCTCCGTGCGTCGGCTTCATGTTAATATAGGCGAGAAACTTCCTCTCGCGGGGAATTACACAAGTCACGGTTAGTTGGGATTGATACCTATCTTAGGGTACAAGACATTATCTATTGTTACAACAACCAACCAAAAATCTACATATAGATCAATCCCAATCTCAACCGAATACACAAAGATTTACATCAAGACTTATCTTGCTAACTACTTCTAACATGGGAGACTACAAAAACACATCTCCCAATAATCTATGAAAGTGGTATCGAGCATTCCAATAATAAGTTGTTGACAAATATTTATTGGGAGACTATTGGAGATGCTCTTACTAGTCCTTTTGCGCCAATGCCCTCCATCAGTGTTGCTTCTAACCTAATTCTTGATGAATGCATGTTTGATAGCATGCATTCATCTCTACTGATGCACCAAAGCAAGTGATTTATTCATGAAAAAATTGCCTTCAGACTGCATTCGTAATATTAAAACTTGATAGATTTTATGGATATACTCTAATAAAATACTGCTCAAAGTTACACCACACTGGCCGTGAAGACTTTTTTTACCAGGTAGAGTATATGCTAGAATATTATTGTAAAAAAATATTTGTAACTTCAACGCATATATGCTTGCAGTATGCAGATAATAATATTTATATGTCATCACTAATTGCTACACACACATAGGATTCGGGCTTGTGCCTCGAAATTTTTCGCAACTAAACTAGTTGTGAAAATTAGTGCAACTTTATTGTAGTATATTCTGTTGAAAAACGTGCTCTGTAAGAGGGAATGAATAGTGAATTTGGGTAGCTTTTTGGGCCAACTAAACAATGAACGTGAGTCCATCATGTTTTACATTTAGTTAACGTGTATTTACAAAAATGTTTTTTTTTTACTTCTTGCAGGAGGATATTTCGTTTAAGAAGAGAAAGCAATTCAATTCATATATAGTCGATATTACATAAAGCGAAAGTGTCTCTCGCACATCATGATAAGATTCAACAATCATTAAGCTAAAGAAAGCTCAAGACCTCGCCATCTTTCGCTCCTAATTCTGGCCTGACTTCTTGCTCCTGTACATCTCGATGGTCAAAGATCACCTTGTAACTTGTAAGGGTGCGTAAATGTTATATGTTGTATACTCCCTCTGGTTTCAAATTACCGGTCTTTTATTAGGACAAGGTTTAGCATGCCAAAGAGGCAAAGAGTACATCGGTATGGCTGCCTTGACTTCCCATTGTCTTCTTTGCCATACTTGCGAGCTAGTACTAAGACAACAAAATAAACAACCACAAAATAAAATTGGTTGAGAATTGAGATCGAATAACTAGGAGTCTAGGATCAGACGATCAGGCGTAGTACACAGGCACCCGACATTCTCTCATTAATGAGTACTATAGTGCTAGTAGGCAGTAGCTAGCTAACACTATTTGGTTTCTGTCAAGCTCTCCCCAAGAAACAGAAGACAATGTGCCAATACATAGAATATTGATCGGAACCTAACTGCTCCACTAACAAACTTGCTGGAGATTCCAGATGCGTCATACATAGTATTCACGTACTCCACTAACAAACTTGTTGGAGTATAGTATGGTTGAGAGATACTCCGTAAGTCCGTAGTACATGAGATCAGATCAGATCACTTCATCAGCGTTCATATGTTAAAAATAGAACAGCTAGGAATCCCACCGTAGGCTATAGACAGACAGTACACATATCTATATCATATATATAGATGACTAGTATATGGCTAACTATAGAGCTACTATGTGAAGTAGAGAAGATCTTTCAGCAAATCTGCTGACTGCTGTTGCTAACATGTTGGAGCAAAGCAAGCAGTAGCGCACGCAGACGGCAGACCACAAGCTGGGGGACGCCAGGGATTGGAGAATATTCCCGGCACGCGTAATGGGCCTGCTTGAACGCAGGCCACGGCATGGGAAGCCGGCCGTCCACGCAGCAAGATCTTATCCTCACTTATGGGAACTGCTACTCTACCGTGCATCTACGTGTACCACGTGGGGTCCGTGACCGTGAGGATGCCACTGCACTGCTGTCTCTACCATCTTTCCTGGCAGCTGGGTCCATGCTGCAGCCGGCCATGTTCTGGATCATGGACGCAAAGAAAGCAGAAATCCGAGCCCTAGGCCTGGAGTGCTGGACCCAGCAGCTAGCTAGCGCATGGCCGCACCAGGCCAGCAGACGCGAACTGGTCATCGACACGTCAGGCTACGGGCGCTCCAGCCGTACTCCGTCGCAGCGCGGCGGCAGAGAATTGACGGACGAAGATTCAGACCGCCCATCCGAAAAAGTTGTTTGTCAGCACACACACATGAATCCAGCATCGCGGTCACATCAGCCTCCGTTTCTGACACAAACACCGATGGAATCAAATCAAAGGCATCGGTGTCGATCGATCTATCGATCCGGCTTTTGCAACTTGCAAGCTGTCAACTGCCAACCCGACCTCAGCTTAAATTCGAACGTCGTAAAAACTTTTGTACAAACTTTTTAACAACTGCTACATGCAGTCATGCAGGCATGCAAGCTCCTCCGTGCATTGTATTTGTATACACACGCATGATGATGATGCCTTCATGTGTTCATCGTCTCTAGACTCTCTACAACTCTACCAGAAAGATTAGAGCACAGCATCTATATATTGACGCTTGCACTTAACCAAAAGTTGATCTCGATCACAGCAGGACATGCATCTTGTCAGAGTGCACAAGAGGAGACGAGCTAGCTGAATGCCGAAGAGCCTTTCTCCTCAAGCAAAGAGCTGCTACTAGCTAGCATGCACTAGCAGAAAAGTACAAGCGAGTCGCTAGCAGCAGCAAGTAAAGAATATTTGCGCAGCGCGTCCAAGGTGCCAATCGAAAGCAACACGTCGTCGAAAAACTTTCTGAGTAGAAAACAAAACGGTGACACGAAAAGCTATAGAGCTGAGAATGGGAGAGACCGTGACACACACAAAAATAAAGCTTTCCACCAATGGGCACGGCGAGGTGACTTGGTTGCTAATTAACCCTACAAAACAATTGCATCATAAACATATTGCAATGGTTGAACTATTCTACACAGTAGGAGGTACATACTCGTAGTGCTTGCACCTTTCTCCAAACCTTTTTTTTTTTTCACTTTCACAACCTCCCAAGTTGGAGTTTGTTTGTGACTTGTCAAAAAGGCTGCACGGATGACAACTTTGCCACGTTGGAGGCACCAATAGTCGTCGCCGCCCCAATAATCACTTGCCTCTTGGTTAAGAATAATAGATTATGTTATGTTTGCATGCTTGGACCGCTTGGTAAAAGAATTATATAGCCACAGACGCTATCAGCAGTTCAGCACTCAGTTTCTGCGGTGCTCATACCTTTCCGATGCACAAATCTCTCACGACGGTGTACGTGTACGTATTTTAGTGCAAGATCCAACCGTCAAATTCTTCATTTGGTGCTCGCTTGTTACGTTTACGTTTCATTTACTTCAAGATCAAACTTCACAAGTTTATTGCTGCCGTTAATAGTATATAGACTTGTGATAACAAAAAATAGTAACTTTTTGTACAAGCTTATCTGATTTATTACTGCCACTAATATTTCTCCAAAATCTCATGAAGTAACAATTAGTACTATTAAATAAACGGACAAACAAATTAATTTAATCTAGGTCAGAGATAGCACTGAGTCCAGGTACGCTTTATAACACTTCAATGTTTGATGTTGTTTCTAAAGATCCCCACAATGGCAGCAGCTGAAATCTGACCGTGAGTGTTGAGTGTTCCACTGATCCTAGTTGGCCTTTTTAGTCCAGAGAGTTGGATCCAACCGTGCGTTTAGTTTAGCCTTTGTACGTGCATACCTTTTGCCTTTAGCACGTTCGCTAACTTTTACCACCTTTAAGTTTTCGAGTGTAACATCAACCTTTTCCCTAAGTACCATATCAAGCGCAAATGGTTTTTGCACCGTCCTTCTCCACAAAACATATTGTGAACTAACTGCACCGTCCTAGTTTGTGGACTATTTCTTGTTAATATGATCGGCAACAACTCTGGTATCTGATTTAATGAACTGCCAATTTCTTTTTCTAGACCACGAGCAAATCATATAATGTTTAAAATGATATTATATTGTTACTGCAAATCACAATATGATTGGGAAATTAGTTAAGGTACCAATCAGACACATGACGTGTTGTCTCGTTGTTTGATAGGTACGATACGCAACAAAAAAAATTCAAAAGCCAATAATGAGAGATGTGTCACTGACTGACTCATCGACGCATATATCCAACGGGGACGTGAAGTCTTGTTGGAAATGAATCAGGGACGAGACGTACTGCCTTTTGCAGAAAATATACAGAGAATATAACAATCTGTACTTGGGACTTTACCTCCATCATCAGGACATATGGCTGTCATGCTTTGGGAGGAACAAGTATCACTCTTGACCTAACATGGCCACCAATCAGGTTGCCCCATTGGTCACTATAGCTCGATCTGGTCCAGTGCCTGCACATATAATACTTGTTCTGATTCGTACGGATCACTGCTAAAAAAATAGTTTCTAGGGAACTACTGTGAAATTACTATGAAATGCACTGCCACTGTCATTTTCCCTTTGGAATGCTCGCTGCGAGCCCAGCTCGTGGCGGCCAGGCCACCTTTATCGAACCACATGCTGCATGAATCTTCCTTTGCTTTGCTTAGCTTAGTGGCTTTGCTCGATCAGGAGACCGAAACCGATGTGCCCAAGGCAACAAGTGTATTGGTAGTACATGCCAGCAGGCAGTGGTGTGGAGCTAGCTTAGCACTTACTAGCAGCGACCGCGCCAGTACAAAACTGAAGGCGACGACTTTGGTGGACCGGCTGCCGAGTCGGATCCACGTCCAAGTGCGGCGCGGGCACGTCAGCCGCCACGAACACGGCGCCGACCATGCACGCTCCGGCCCGTGCCAGTCATGGCCATGGGTCGCCGGCCGCCGCCAGCTTTTTCATAAAGAGCGCATGCCCGGGCTGAGGGCGGACAGGTTGAGTCGCTCTTCTGCAAATGTGAATATATGTAGCTGGGTACCACCCCACCTACCCACAAAAGAAGTGACAAACAGTAATAGGCATGGCGTGTGTGATCGATATGAGCTACCTAGCTTGGAAGAAATGCATGACAATGCCAACCCAATGCCTAAGAACATCACTACTAGTACCAAATGTACAAGACTAGAAATGTTGCAAACAATGGTAAACCCATAAATGGGGTTGAAATTGAACTTTCTCATTTCCTCTTTTTTTTTTACACCAAACACCAAATGCATTATCAATTGGGTTGTGAGTGTTAGTCACATGCTCATACCTAGTAATTAATTTTTACACGACAACAACCTATGCGATATGCGCCAAGGTAAATTTAAGTGTAGGATCTCATTCGCTAAAATCATAAAAGTAAGCATTGGCTAGGCATTATAAAGCAAATGTGTAGGTGTCGGTTTCAGGGTACACGAGAAAAATATCGAAGCCGTTACTAAATTGGAGTAGGCAAAGATGTACTCTAACCTGAAAACGGAAAACCGCAAGGAAACAGTTTGTCGGAGCTCCAATTGTAACGTCTAATCGCAAAAACCATATGTTGCGCTTGTATTACTGAAATTGAACAATTTAGTTTTTCTTTTCATATCAAATATATTACTATCAACTATTTTTTGAACTGCTAAACCCTTTTTTTCAAGTATGGAAAACATAAAGAACCCCTTTTTTCAAATAAAGTGGTACACTACGAATATCCAGCGTTGGGCTGAAACGGCGCCAACTCAGCAAACCGCAAAAAAGTAGCTTTCCATGACCATGTTCGCCGCCAAGCAATGCCAATGCCACCACCCTCTCTTCCCTCCGCCGCCCCACGGCCACCCTATATAAACCCACCCACCCCCTTCAGCCATTGCTCATTTCATTCCCCCACACACCCACTTGGCATTTCCCAGTCATCGTCTTCGTCTCCTTCCGGGCTCGTCGGCGGCTAGCGTCAGGCGATCGGGCTAGGGTTTCGCGGCGATCGCGCGAGGCATGGAGCAGAAGAACCTGTTGGTGTCGGCGCTGGGCGTCGGCGTGGGCGTGGGTCTGGGCATCGCGTCCGCGAGGTGGGCGGCGCCGGCGCACGGCGAGGGAGGCGGCGCCGGCGGTGGTGCGGGTGCCGGCGCCGCAGAGGTGGAGGCGGAGCTGCGGCGGCTGGTCCTGGACGGCCGCGAGAGCGAGGTCACCTTCGATGAGTTCCATAATTTCCACTACTACCTCAGGTAATGAGGTTGTGTTTGGTTGGTGGGATTCGAGGAAGATTCGATTGGTTGATGCGTAGTTCGATCCGATTTGAAAGGCTGATTTGAGAGTGATCGATTTGGGTCGTGCTGGATACCTTTTGAATTTGATAGTTTCCTTCGCACTTCACCGGAGCCGTGTTCTCGAGAAAGCAGAACGGATTGCTTGATTCGGTCACAAAATTTCTTTTTGCAGCACCAAACTTTTACTCTGTTATTTGGGGACGAGATTTTCGGTTCTGTTCAGTTATATGATGCCACTGACACGGATAGCGACTGAACTCCTAGTATGATTTTCTGCAGCGATCAGACCAGGGAAGTGCTCATCAGCGCGGCTTTCGTCCACCTGAAGAATGCAGAATTGTCAAAGCACATCCGGAACCTCTCCGCTGCAAGCCGCGCCATACTGCTTTCCGGCCCCACAGGTTCGTCGCCCCCGGCGCAAAAATCCATTTGCTTGGGGGTGCTGGCTGCTATCGCCGTCCCTGTTTTACTGATGGCGATCTTTTTTTTTCTTTTTGGAAACTGATGGTGATCTTGTTGACTGCTGCCTGCGCAGAGCCTTACCTGCAGTCGCTCGCAAAAGCCCTGTCCCACTACTTCAAGGCGCGGTTGCTAATTCTGGACGCCACCGACTTCTCCCTTCGGGTCAGTGGGAACTGTAACTATAGTAATTTTGACTCGTAGTTGCCATGCTGTTTTTCTCAACTCTCTAGTGCTGAATGTTTCTGCAGATCCAAAGCAAATACGGAGGCTCCAGTAAAGTCATGGTGAGTCATAGTTCCATAGATTTTTGATAAAATAGTGCTGATTCATCTCTCTTTTTCTAACGACACAGTTCCTGATCGAGTGTCTATGTCTGCAGTTTTTTAATTTAAACGAATAAGCATAGAATATGATACAACATTAGAGCACTATTTAGCCTTCAGAAAAGCACTTGCTACACCTCTTTGTTTTGGTTTAAGAAAAGAGATCCAGCAACTCTAGTATAGTCAGCTATTTGAGTCAACTGATAATGATGGGTTTGTTGTTTGACTTGCTTCTACAGGTCCGTAATCAGTCAGTAGCTGAGACCACGTTCGGGAAGATGTCTGGTCTCATTGGATCTTTTATGACATATCCTAAGAAAGAGGAGCCTAGAGGTATCTAAGCATTGCAAATGCCCTTATGTTTGATTTTTTAAAGGAGACATTTGAATGTTTATCAAGTATGCAACTTTAGATTAAAACTGCAAGTATGTGCAATTGGATCTTATCACCCCTTTTGTCCTGCCAAATTTCCAATATTTCAAATGATTTTATTCGTATCAAGCAGCAATGATGCCCAAAGTTTCCAGATTCTGAATTTTGTTATGGTTCTCTCTTGCAGAATCATTGCGCCGGCAGACAAGCAACACGGATTTGAGAGCAAGGTAATATACTTGCTATTGTTTATCAAACCTGAAAAGAACAGAACTAGGCTAGTAGGTTTTGTCATGTTACTCATCCATTATCTGTTTTCTTCAGAGCTGATGGTTCTAGCAGTGAGCCTTCACTTAAGAAAAATGCCTCTGTATCATCCAACATGAGCGATCTTGCCTCACAATGTTCAGCACATTCAGGTGATTTTTTTTGGTTATTTCTCTCATTGTTTCCATTTAGTTATTTTGATTTAATATATGTGCAGAGTTTAGTGTAGACAGCTCCTAGATCACACTTACTAGTCTCCACCAGTTTCAGACTGCTCGGCATCCGCGTTTTCTGGTAAAATATGCATGTGTCGAGTTCTGACATATAAATGCCATGTGTCATGTTCTCTCCGAGATTTCTTGGACGAGATTGCATCTACTGTTAGACATGCTAGCTAGTTTTGGCGTATATGCTATTAGGTGCTAGCATAGAACTAGAGAACCTTATGACACAGAGGTATCTTACAGTTCTTTACTTTTTTCTTTAATGCAAATTTCAGTGAGACGAACCAGTACCTGGTGTTTTGATGAGAAAGTTCTGATACAGTCACTCTACAAGGTGAATATAGTACTTGACTTTAACTTGATTCACTTTGTTTAGTTGTGATATACTTATCTGGCAGCCACTTTTGTAGGTCATGATTTCTGTATCTGAAAACGATCCGATTATTCTTTACATAAGGGATGTCGATCATTTTCTCTGGAAATCGCAAAGGATATACTCAATGTTCCAGAAAATGTTGGCAAAATTATCTGGTCAAGTGTTGATACTTGGTTCTCGACTACTCCATTGTGATGCTGATAATAGGGATGTTGACGAGAGAGTTAGTACCCTGTTCCCTTACCATGTTGATATCAAACCTCCTGAGGAGGAAACTCATCTAGATTGTTGGAAAAATCAAATGGAGGAAGACACAAAAAAAATCCAGATGCAAGATAATAGAAACCACATCATAGAGGTACTGTCAGCAAATGATCTGGACTGCGATGATTTGAGTTCAATCTGCGAAGCAGATACTGTGGTTCTCAGCAATTACATAGAGGAAATCATTGTCTCGGCTGTCTCTTACCACTTGATTCACAACAAAGACCCTGAATACAAAAATGGAAAGCTAATTCTATCTTCCAAAAGGTTTGTCCACTGTTCATGAATTTTCTTCTTTTTTATAAATACCAGTGATGTTGAGCTGCTACTTGTTAATTCATAATGATAGTACTTTTTTTATTCCATAACAAATAATTTCCTTTACAGTTTGTCCCATGGGTTAAGCATTTTCCAAGGTGGACATGGTGGCAAGGACACCCTGAAATTGGAAGAAACAAAGGTATGCAAATGTCTCTGTAACTACCAAAATAGTGTATCCCGGTGTTAATTATGCTAACGTCGATCATATCATGATACAGGATGGTTTGAAAGGAGCTCTTGGATCCAAGAAAACTGAAACAGACAAATCAGCCACAGTTCCAGTTGGCGATGGTCCATCCCCACCACCAAAACCAGTAAGTGTAATCAGTTGGCTCTGCCCTTTGTCCAACTCTTCTACTACTACTAGTTTATTCTGTGATTTTTCTCTCTGTGGGCACTGAAATTTAGGCTTTTAACTTGATTTATTTTCCTTTTTTGAGCAGGAAATTCCAGATAATGAGTTTGAAAAACGCATCAGGCCAGAGGTTATACCAGCAAGTGAAATAGGAGTGACATTTGATGACATTGGAGCCCTTGCTGATATCAAAGAATCTCTTCAAGAGCTGGTTATGCTTCCTCTTCGGCGGCCTGATCTTTTTAAAGGAGGGCTTCTGAAGCCCTGCAGAGGGATTTTGCTGTTTGGGCCACCTGGAACTGGGAAGACAATGCTTGCTAAGGCTATAGCAAATGATGCTGGTGCCAGCTTCATCAATGTATCGATGTCCACCATCACATCGAAATGGTTTGGTGAGGATGAGAAAAATGTTCGGGCATTGTTCAGTTTGGCTGCCAAGGTAGCTCCCACCATTATTTTTGTGGATGAGGTGGACAGTATGTTGGGACAGCGTGCTCGGTCGGGTGAACATGAGGCGATGCGGAAGATCAAGAACGAGTTCATGAGTCACTGGGACGGTATCTTGTCAAAGTCAGGTGAAAGAGTTCTTGTTCTTGCCGCTACAAATAGGCCGTTTGACCTTGATGAAGCCATCATCAGGAGATTTGAGCGAAGGTCCGTTCAAATAGTACCTTTTTTTAGGGATTATTGACGCAATCTCAGTTTAGTTGTGTTTAGATGTTGAATATTTGCTCTTCTTTGTCACACTGAATAGAATCATGGTTGGGCTTCCAACTCAAGAGAGCAGAGAGCTGATCTTGAGGACACTCTTGTCCAAAGAGAAAGTTGACGAAAATATTGATTTCAAAGAACTTGCAACCATGACTGAAGGTTACAGTGGCAGTGATCTTAAGGTTTGTGCACTGCTTTGAAGCAAACTTCATATAGTTAATATCCCACATTTTATTACCGTATTAGTAGATAACCGAAAGCATTTTTTCTCCTCTGTCACAGAATCTCTGCGTTACTGCTGCTTACCGTCCGGTTAGGGAGCTCCTGAAGAAAGAACGAGAAAAGGAATTGGTAAATCCTGCCTGTCTAGTTTCTTGCTTCACTGAAGATGTGGCCAAGTTGCTGCTGATCACATAACCCTGTCCAATGAATTAATGCCTCAGGAACGACGGGAGAAGGAGGCAAAGGAGAAGGGAACGAGTGCAGAGAATCCAAAAGCTCCAGAGAGTAAGGAGAATTTAGAAAGCAAGAAGAATTCTGAAAGCAAGGAGGAGAATTCAGATGGCAAGAAGGATAGCTCAGATGCCACAGTAGGTGAGAAGGAAGCGACCATTGACCTTAGGCCACTCACAATGGAAGACTTGAAGCAAGCAAAAAACCAAGTGAGTTGCCAGCCCTGATTTGCTTTTGACTATACCAATAGATTAATAGAATGGACATATCACTAAACTGCATTTCTTCCAATGGCCACATCTTATCTCTGAACCTTGTTGTCCCATGATGCAGGTTGCGGCAAGCTTCGCCGCAGAGGGTGCCGTGATGAACGAGCTGAAGCAATGGAACGACCTCTACGGCGAAGGGGGCTCCAGGAAGAAACAACAGTTGACATACTTCTTATAGGCCATTTCGTGCATCGGAGAGGAACATAGTTCTTGGATCAAGGTGGAACAGAGCATTTCAGCATTTGGTGGGTTATTGAGGAAACAGAGCATGATTTTAGATGTATCTAGTTTCGAACCTGTGGCATGGATGGTCAAATTGTAGAAGTGGTCATCATGAACAATTCTTTTACAAGCATTTGTACATGCGTTCGGTAGATTTGTGATCTCCTTCGTTGTTTTTAGCCTGTATGTATATTTGGATTGAACGGCTATTCCATTTTATGGTGATCTTAGCTTCTTGTAGGCAGCTGTAATTTATAGCATTAGTGATTACAAGCCCACATGTTGGATATCTAGTAATTAGATCTCTGTTGTTCATTTTCATTTCCTCAGAAACATGCAACATTCTAGTTAGAAATTGGCAATAACGAACAAATTGTTCGAATTGTACTGAATCTACTTAAAATCAAGATTCGATCAAATAAACCAAACGCGTTCTGGTAGATCTGTGATCTCCTCCATTATTTTTTAGCCTGAATGTGCATGTATGCATATTTGGATTGAACGGCTATTCCATTTTATGGTGATTTTAGGTCCTTGTAGGCAGCTGTAAATTATAGCATTAGTGATTAAAAGTACACATGTTGGATATCTAGTAATTATCTCTGATATTCATTTTCATTTCCTCAGAAACAAGCAACATTCCAGTTAGACATTAGCAATAACGCCCAAATTGTTGAAATTGTCCTGAATATATTTAAAATCAGGATTCGATCAAATAAACCAAATGCAAAAACGTAAGTTCAATACGAAAATTTTATAATTTTTCTAAATGTCGCAAATGGTTCCATCTTACAAACAGAAACAACTTTTGCAAGATTATTGTGACCAAACTGCTTATCCTATCCGAAGGCAAACTTGGACGATACAGCACGGGCAAAGCTGTTCATCCATAGGTCCCTCGTTTAAATCAACAGTTTCAATTTAAAGCTGTCGCCGTGGGTACAGATGTAATGGAACCAAAACCGATCACACATCCACGAATCCACGGAATCCTCGTCTCTCTGCGAAGATTATGGTTGTTAGGGAGGTCTGAGGAAACAACATGCCTCTCTGCTGGGATCTTCGCGAGTAATTTTACAATTTTAGCGGAAGATGTGGCAGATGTGCCCCGATCTCACAGACCGTACGATTAGTCAGGAGAGATGCAGGGACTCGTCTGCAGATCGTGTCCGAGGGCTAAAACTGGATGATACCGCACATAGGAAAGCAGTGCATCCCCAGGTCCCTCGCTCAAAAACCAAAACAAAGCTATTGGGAAGTAGAATCGGCGAAGAGAAAACTTTAAGAAGAACGGATGCTCAGCGAATACGAACCAAAAGGTAAAGGAATCATATCGCCATGAAGGCGATGGATCAAGTGTGTATATAACTCTTCATTGCACCCTACCATGGAAAAGGAACACAGGAAAACAATAGAGCAGAGGAAGAGAAAATCGGCCAGGGCCTGACTGACGACGAAGGAGGCGGCGGCGGCGGCGGCGGAGACGAATGGGGTTCTAGGGTTTCAGAGCTGGGCAGTATAAATAGAGGAAGATTGGAGTCGGTGTAGGAACGGCCACGGACTCGGTCATTGGACCTTCTGGGCCAAGAGCGTTAAACTCTTTGGGCTGCCTTGCACGTGTTTAGGGCTATACGTTAAATGAAGACTGGGCCAGGTTTTGGTGGAAATCAAGGCCCGAGAAGGTCAAAGAACACTGCACCTCCACAACAGTGTCCGTTTCCTCTCTACCCGCAAGCCCGCCGGAGGTCGTCCTCGTCCATGCGGCCGGAGGCCAGAACCGGCAAGCTTGACGCAACTTGGGATGTCGTATCGTCGTACATCCAGGGCTCCTTGTCCTTGGTGACCACGACACGCGCGCCGTCCCTTCCCGGTCCTCTCCGGCTACAGCCTACAGGTCTCTCGAGCCATCAGGGAGGTTCAGGCTGTTCCCTTCCCGAAGGTAAACACAGGGCACGCGCCCGCAGCAACTCCAACAGCATGGCCGCTACGCAGCCTACGGCCACGCACACAATGATCGTCCGCCCGTCTCATCTGCTGATGAGTGACGGAACGGGGTCGGGATTGGGGCTATGTTTAGATTGGAATTAAAAAGTATTTTTTTTGAATAAATAGTACACGGTAAAACGTGTTCTATGAGTAGGATAAATAAAAAAACTTGTTGGAGAGGAATAGGGGGCAGTGCCCGGTGACCACGATAAGACGCCACACGAAAAAGAAACTTGCGGGCCCTGCGACGCCCGATCGATTGCTTCGTTCTCCCTCGTTCCATCACCTCGGCGGCTCGGCCCCCCTACTCCGTAGGTCAGCGAGACTGACTGGCCGCCGCAACGGCGCCATCAGGCCGCCAAAATCGAGGGCGGTAAAGCTCGTCGGCGTTTCAGACACCGGTCACCTCGCCCTGCCCTTTCACCTACAGGCTACAACCCTAGCTCGCCCGCTGGTTCCGCGGCTTTACCGTTGTTTTGTAAAACTCAGGTTCTGTTGGTCGATCGGTATGCAATGCAACTATGCAAGCACATTTCATATTTCGAATCATAACGACTTAACGAGCATAACGTTGGTAGGTCGTCAGACAGAAACGTTGTTTGAACACAATTAGAACCTTTTGTTGTTTCCCACGAGCTTTACTGCTTTCATTCCTGCCTAACTCCATTGAAAACCATTTCGTCTGATCGATCACACTTGGCTTCCTCCTGCCTTTACAGAAACACTATCATTCGTAGGAAGTTTCTGCGCTTGATTCGTGAGGTTGCTAGTATAATCTTTCAGTTACGTTTGCACCACCGGTTGCGCATGTACTACTAACAAACTCGCACAAAAACAATCTGCCCGTGCGATTACACATGATCCTACTTTTCCTTTCGGGCAAAAAACAAATCCAAAGTTCCAATTATCGTTCAGCGGGGCCGCTAGCTCCGACGGATACTGTTGGTGGCGAATAAAGCGCTGTACCCTGGCTTGGGATGCTGTCTCTATTTCGCTCGCGATCGCAGTTGGGGCGAGGTCATTGTCCCATTGTTTGCCTCGACTCAACTGAAACTGAAGTGATGGCCACTGGGGACACTCTTTGGCATCATTCCTGCCCCCAGCTCTTTTGCATTCCTCTAGGGCCAAATAATAAAGCTCTTTTACATGCTTGAAAATACTTCAGTGTTATACTGATGATCACCGAACACTTTCCAGACTTCCAGGGCTAGCTATGCATTTCTCTTTTTTTTAGGAGGTTTCTGAACAAGCAGCACGAATCAGACCTCAGATGACATGAACGGCCGTTTTTCGCTGAAAATAGACTAATAGTCAGGCATCGCAATAGGAAGCTTGACAGTCACAGACAGTTTCCCATTGTCACTTCGCCCTGTGTTATCCATTCGCTGTATTTCTTGTTCGGTTCTTCATCTGAAAAGATTCATACCCAAAATACTTGCTTGGGCGTCAAGAGCAGTGACAGCGCGCACGTCTGAAAAAGAAAAGAAAAGAAAAGAAAAGAAAACGAACCGCAGCGCCGGAGACGAATGGCAGTCAAGTGTCTGTACGATCGAACTGATCATGTTTCGGAATCAGATAAGTGTCGAGAACAGCAGTCAAAATGTGCGTACCATCAGATTGATCATGTTTCTGAAACTCACGAACCCAAGGAGTGTACTGCCTGTCCCCAGCTTTTGTTGTTTTTGCTTTACATCTTCAAGTGGATTCTTGCAAGTTTTCACATTTCTCCCGGAGCGAGAGAAGGGAACCACATGTATATGTCCATCGTCTGAGAACCCAAGGATTGTACGCTCGTCTTGAGTCTTGGATGAGCTCATCTGATCTCTGAACAATGATGAATCAGCGTAGTAGCTGGGAAGATTAAATTCCAACTAATCTGGTCTTTGTTTGACTGACTGGCATTGTCAGGGCCGAATAATTGCAACATTGACTGTTGACTCAGGTCCGGACTCCGGAGCACTGTGTACATGTTGGATATAGAACACAGCGGGAAAGAGACGAGATGAAACACTAGTTCAGGGGTAGTAGTAGTAGGCATGCAGAGCAACACCAGCCCGTGGATGAGAAAAGGCTGTAAAAGCCCGCAGCATGGAGTTGGATCCATCGAGTGCGACGCAGGCTCTGTAAACTTGTGATTTCTGCGCCTGACCGCAGCACTGCACTGAACCCGCACCACACTCTATTGTTCTTCAGTGCCCACTCGATTGTCAGGGTGTGTTTAGTTGGGAGGGGAGGAAAAGAACTTTTTCTGGAAAGCGTGTTCTATAACAGTAATGAATAGAAAAGTTAAAAAAAATTAAAGAGAAACTTTTTCTGAAAATCGTGTTCTGACAGAGCTAAACAGCACCTGAAATGGGCTTCTCCTGCAGCAGAGCACGGCGCCGGGTAAAGCTGAGCGCCATGCCGCCCACGCCCGCTCGCTTTCTCCGCGACGCGCCGCCTTTTCTCGCCCGTTCTCCCGTCTTTTTTTGAAGCTTCCCCTTGTCATCGGACCAACTGGGCGACTGGTCTTTTTCCACGCTTGCGAACAAGTCGACGGACGCCAACACACGGACACACCGAGCGTGTGCGCAAGAGGGTTGGGTTTTTGCACGTAGGTTGTTGGCGGCGTTCACGGACTGCCGTCATCGCCGGCCACTGGAATTTTCTGGCCCGTAGCAAGCAAACCACGAGGCCAAAGCGTACGCCTTCAAGCACCACGGCACGGAGACGGGACTCCGGAAATCCGACGGTCATCGGCCATCATCATGGCCCCATCCCAACCCCGTGACCACACCACGACGACTCTACGAGATCTCCAGCCGGCCCGACATTTGCCTACCCGAGCAATATCGAAACTATTTCACATGAAACCCTCTCGTAGTCTCGCTCGCTCCCGACGCCTCGGATCACAACTCCGTCCCGTGCCGGGTGCCGTGCCGCGACCCTACCGCCGCCGCGCGCCACAAAACGTACAGCAAACAAATGCCCCCGCGCCTTTGTTTGTGTTGTGTGCTTGGCCTGCCCCCCCCCCCCCCCGCTTCGTCCGTCCGTCCCCGTCTCGTCTCGTTTCGCGCTCCCCTCCCTGCTTTCGAACCAGTTTAAAAGCCGCTCGCCCGCTCGGCGCCCACCCACCCGGCAGCCACTCCCCCACGTCCCCGTCACGGCACGGCGACTCCCGAAGTTCCCAGCCTCGCTCGCCACGACCGACCCCCATGACGCTGCAGGTCCTCCGCCTGCTGGCGTCGCGGCGGCGCGCCGTGGCGACGACCATCACGGCCCCCGCGGCGCCGGCGTCGTCGTCCGAGGCGGCGGACAGCGACGCGGAGGAGGAGGACGAGGGCCCCTTCTTCGACCTCGACTTCTCCGCCTCCTCTGTCCGCGCATCCTCCAGCTCCGCCGGCAGCGCCTCCTCGGGCTCCGACTCCGACGACGCCTTCACCGACCTCGACTTCATCATCTCCCTCCACCGCAGCCGCTCCGCCTCGCCGTCGCCCTACGACGCCCTCTCCTTCTTCGCCGCCGGCCTCCCCCCGCCGCCGCCGCCTCTCCCTCGACTCAAGTTCTGCGCGTCCGAGCCCAACGCAAAGGCCACCAGCGCTCTGCAAACGCAGTACGGCGGCAAGCGCTCCGGCGGCCTGAGAACGCTGAGGTTCGGGGCCAGGAAGGCCGCGTTCTACGGCGGCCGACCCAGCTTCGCGCGGAGCTCCAGCAGCGCGCGGTCGCTGAGGCTGTTCATGGAGTCACCGGCGGACGACGAGGAGGTCACGGAGGAGCCGAGGCGGACGCCTTCCGGGGACGTAATCAGGCGGTACCTGACCAAGATCTCGCGGCGGCTGCGGGGCGTGCGTCCCCGAGCCGCCGGCGAGGCGAGGGGATCCCGTCGCCTGCGCAAGAGCCGCTCGGCGTCGGCGGCCGTGTCCGCGTCGTCCCGCCGCGACGATTCGCTTGTCGAGAAGCAGGACGGCATCGCCAGCGCCATCGCGCATTGCAAGGAGTCGCTCCACCGAGGTCCGTTCATCTCTGAACTGAACCGGTCAAACGTCAAAAATTCAGATTACTGATCTGGCAGCAATTTTCGTTCTGCTCTGCAGCGTCCCTGTCGGAGTGCGACTCGCCGCTGCTGCGTTCACGGAGTGATCCTGGGAAGCCGCTGCATGGCTAGAGTCAAAGTCAAACTGATCGATAGTCACCGTTTCCGCTCGTTCAGAAATCAGAACTTCTGACGAAAATTGAGGTGCAGGCGTCCAGCGTGCAAAAGCTTCTCCCCGAAATTCAGCGAAGAAGAGACAAAACCACAAGCGAATTGTTAACGCATCAAGAAGACAAGAACATATTCGCCGTGCTGTTGCTGCGCTGCCCAGCGGCTGCTGCTGCTAGCCGTTGCCTCTACGGCAACTGTTGCTGCTGCTGCAGCGGGCTAGGTGCAGCCAGCGCAGCGAACATGATATCTGCTTGTTTATGTGTGTGTGAGTGTGTTTCACGTCCTTTGGTTTTGTTTAAGGTCGGTTCCTTTTGTTGGGAGCGTGGGAAAAGAGCTCTTTTTAAGCTTTCTTTATCCCCTCACGTAGAAGCGTGGGCTGTACTAGTAGCCGCGTCTTTTGCCGTTTTGTGTGTGTGTCTCGATTTCTAAGTTTTGATTGTACGAGTGACCTGTAACCAAGACTTGTAACTACGTTAGTACATTTTGGACTCTGAACTTTGACCACTGATTGCTTTCTCCAGTGTCCATTCATCCATGAAGAACTGTGTAGGCTCATCTCCGAGGTTCATCGCACAATTAGCTCGAGTTAAGGTGGTTAATCTCGTCTTTTTTCTGCAAAGCTGAAGTCTGAAGCCATAAAAACACATTTGGTGGACAGTGGAGGAAGGAAAAACAAGCACAAAGGAAAAGCTCGGGGGGGCCGCTCTCATGGCGTCGCGCCATGATGCCGGCGAGCAGAAAAGCGCCGCGCGCGTACGTACGGTGCGGGTGGGCGAGGAGAAGACAAGGATCTGTGCGTGATTCTGATGGGCCTCGGTAACCGCGCCGGCCCATTTCTTTCCCCTTGTTTATCATCACCGCGAGCGAGAGACTAGAGAGAGAGAGGTCCGGCAACCACGGCAGCCTTTGCTTTTCACTGCTCCGTGACTTCCTCCTCTTCCTTCCGTGGCGCCGGTGGGGTGACGGGCCGTCGGGCCGCGTCTTTGCCGTCGCTGCTGTTCCATGGCATGGTCCCTTTCGTTTACCTCCCTCCCCCGTCTCTCTCTCTAGTAGTAGGAGTAGCTTTTGCAGGGTGCGTGCAGCGCCCAAAGCATTGACGACGCACAGTGCCGGGAAAGAGCTGCGCGAAACGAGAGCTTTTGTTCCGGTCGGTCAGAGCCTTTGGCCTCGCTTCTTCGCTTTGCCCGTCTTTGCTACGTTCAGCTGCCGGAAAGGCACGGCGGCGAAACAAGCATGCAAAGCTAGCGCAAGCTACGTGCTCGGCCTCGCCGTCACCACCAGCGCGGTCAGAAAAAAAAAAATCACCGGCCCCGATGCAATGCGATTACAGCGCAGTGATTGTGAGGCCCGGGCTGCAATGGATTGGATCTAGGAGTAGCCATGGTCAGTCAGGTAACTCGAGAACGATGATTGCGTTTGCATGCCTTGGAGTGGAGTGGTGATCCCTTCCATTCAGCCGGTCCGCGGTCCTCTTCTTCTTCGTTCCCTTTTACCGATGACAAAACTGCATTCTCCCTGCAGAAGCTCGCGAGTGCAATGATGGTGAACCGCAGCTGGGCGGGGCGCCGAGGGCGTTCTTCAGTTTACTACTACTCCCTCTTCTCTAAAAAGCAGAGTGCTGCTTCGGCTATCAGGTTGGCCCGGCCCGGGTAGACCAACGAACCCCGCATTTGACTGTAAAGAAACTGTCAAATTCTGAAGCCATAGCCGATTAGAGAGAAAATACTACTGTCTACTAGCACCTGAAGCTCTGAACCTAGCATTTGCCATGGATTAATGTCTAGTTGTCTACTGGCTGCTGCTACCACAGTACCACGGCTGCAGGGCGACCCAAGCTCGTCTCGAGGCAGAGCTGAATCCAAAGACGAATGACATTCACGCACCGGCAAGCGATTCGATCTTGACAGCGGCCGGAGGACACGGTGGTTGCTGTAGACATGCAGTGCAGGCAGCTTGTTCGCGGAGCAACAGGCAGCCTCCTTGGGTACGGCTCGGCGTGTTTAGATCCTTCGGTTTGTGTGGTTTGAGAGGTGCATGCATGAGCAGCGGAGGACGTCCAAGGGGGATCAGAGGATCCAATCTCTCTGGAGCCGAGAGATTGTTCTGAACCCTCGGGAACTCGTTCATGAATCTCCCGTCTGACGGTACATAGTACATGATAGTATGATACATTGGATGCCATCGAAAGGATCTCAAAAAAAAAAGGATGCCTTCAAAAGTCAGCAGCCGTGCGTCACCACTCACCACATGCGAGAGCAATGTGAAGCATTTTCAGTTTTCTTTCGTGCCTTTGCCCAAGTGAGGAGAGAAAATTCTGTTTTTTTTACGCCAGCTTTTGCTTTCGCAAAGCGAGCTGTTATTTTTGCATGAGGGCAGACCCAACGCATGGTGAAAAAAGTGATGGCTTCAACCCTCCCCATAGTATGAATGGATTGAGGTAGCATTTCTCCCAACGGAAGCTCATCAAATCTGACACAGCATCCTGGGCTCTCTCTCTTTTCCTGCCAGATCTCTTCTCTCCCAACTCCTTCTCTCTCCCGTGGCTATGGTGGCTTCTGCAGGTACACTGTCATGTGCAGAGCTACTTTTTTTTAGCCACGTGGCATCTAAGCCTACATGGCCTGACGAGGCCACCAAGGAAGCCACTGTGTTGGGCATGCTCTGAGGCTTATCCTTTACCCGTCGAGAAAGGCACCACGCATTGCATGGCATGCTCGCTTTGCTTCTCTTTCCATCTGCAGTGCCAGCTGCCACGGACAGTGCAGCTGGCTTTGTCAGCCGGGCGTGCCCGGGCCGGGTCAACTGAGCACACGGCTTGCACGGTTGGCCTGAGTGCAGTCGTCCCGCAAAGTCTATCCGGTCTCGGGCTCGTCTGGGCTCGACTCAGACGATCTCCATGACTATTGATCTCCATCATCCATTCCTGACTTCCTTCGTGTTACAACTTACGAGTAGGATAATATACTGGAGCAAGTGGTATGGTACATGTATCATGTCACGCTGGAGCAAGAGCAACTGCTCATCGGGATGATTTCACCCAATTATTTGGGCATCCTGTGGATACGCCTGTCTGCCGCGAAGGAAGTTCATGTTCAGTTATCCATGGACGGAAATTCACGGAGGTGTACACGTGCTTGTCATGCTCTCGGAAGTTCGTTGGTACGTACTAGTAAACTTAAATGTGGCAAAACAATCTTGTGGTCGGACTAAAAAATATCTCCATTTTCATTTTTTAGTTTTTTTATTCAAAAATCCATTTTACACCCTGCATATGTAGTAAAAGTATGATTTTTAACCCACAATTACAAAGGTGGACACTACTAGTCATCCAACTATCGATATCGAACAAATTTAGCAGAGAATGTTGAGAACCGAACGGAGGATTAAACGGGCAAATTTAGCGAACGCTATAGTTTAAAGGTGGTAAAATATATTTTTTTGCACAAACCCCATTCAAAACTCGAGAATGTTGACAACCAAAGGTTTTGATAGTTCAGGGTTTAAAGATTTTATACATCGAGGTTGAAAATCCGACGAGAGCGAGTTGAAGGTAGTAAAAAAAGGACGTCTTCTATAAATGAAATATGCACTGACTCTTGTCAGGTCGTTAAAAAAGAAGGGTTTTTTCCCCAATAATTAAAACAGTGGGCTCATATTTATGGTCCAGAAGAACAGAAGATGATAAGCCCCATGAGACCCCTATCTAGCAGTTGTACCCCATTTAGCAAACAGCAACACAACTCAAATCTCCTGCGAACAACCGGCGGTGGAGGTGGAGGGATGCAACGTGCAATTGTTTTATATTTCTATTCACTTTTTCTGCTTTAATGAAACTGATTCAATAATTTGAAAAATTAGTTCGACACCTTAGGAAAACTAATTCGACATTTTTTAGAATGTTAAAGTAGTATATTAAAATGTTGAGTTAGTATATTGGAAATGTTTATTTTTTTGTAAAAATAAAATAACATACTAGATCTCATTTTTCTAGTATTAATTGCAACAATCACACTTCCTCAAAGAATTACAACAATCACTGTGGTTCAACCGGATTTTAAATGGAATGCATAGTTTAAGAGAAAAAAGTTCGTTCAAAATTTGAGAGTGGCTTAAATCTTATTATCTTCTCACTGCTGGCGTTTGCATAGCTGCCCACATGCGCTGTTGCGGTCGGTTGCTCCGTTACCTATGTAATCAAACATTGTAAGGTATGAAAACTAAGATCTTGTAGAAGATGGAAAGAATTTTCGACCTAAAACATGGAGATGTATGGAAACTAAGATTCAGTAGCATGGCAGCAGATCTAGGTTCGGTTCAGTGATTCAGCAATGCAACATGGCCTGTTCTGACCTCCATGTTAAGGCCCCGGACATGGCCTGTTCTGACCTCCATGTTAAGGCCCAGGACATGGCCTGTTCTGGCCCAGGACAAGGCAATTGACTCAAATGAAAGATCAGTCTTTGCTCAAAAAAATAAATAAATGAAAGATCAGCCTGGAACCGTGCGTGCATTATACTGCAGAAAAGATTTCATCGTTGTTGCGAAGGCATTGTAAAAAGCTACTCGAAGAAACAAACGAAAGTATTTCACTGTTCTTATTCAACAAGATGTTAGAACAGACAAGCTGGTACCCGGTTATGTACAAAACGAGGCAAGGCAAGAGCCGGAAAATTTACACAAGGTGAGGAAGCAGGGAGCACTCAGCGGTTATATAATACCTTAGCCGCCACCGTAACCACCTACGCCGGTCATCGCCCGACGCCGGTGCACGAGAAAAAGGGCAAAAAAAACAAACAAACAAATACCGGCTTACCCACAAACACGACAGGGTTAATAATCCAGCATCGCTTCGCCGTACGTGGCAGGCACAGGCTACACACCGATCACCGGCCAAAGTCCGCGACGCAGGCGGGGTTCCCGGCGACGACGACCGCCGGCGACACGTGCAGCACGACGCGGCACCGCATCGCCACGCGCACCGTGCGGCGCCCGTAGAGCCCCCCCAGCACGCTGACCCTCCCGTCCACGGCCGTGCGCGTGGCGAGCCTCACCTCGCCGCTGCCGAACAGCACCTCCCCCACCACGGCCGGGCCCACCCGGTCCACGAACACGTCCAGGCCCACGGTCACCCGGCTGGCGCCCCGCGCCGCCACCTCCCCGGGCGGCGCCCGGCCGACGCCGACGGGCCCGTCGCCGCCCACGCCGTCCACGAAGATCTCCGTGTCGCTGGCGCCGAACCGCATCGACTCGTAGTTTGGGTTCCGGACCACCAGGCTCCCCGCCAGGGTGACGTTGATCCGCAGCGGGCGCGCCGCCTTCGCGTCGAAGTGCACGCTGAACCACCGCACCGTCGCGGAGTCCATGGTCAGCGTCGGGTCGCGAACCTTGAGCACCGTCAGTGACAGGGCCAGCATCACCAGCGCGGCGAGCGCGCCGGTCGCGGCGAGGCCGCAGCACGCCCAGCGCAACCAGCGGCGGCCGCGACCCGGCGGCGGCGTCGGGACATGGCCGTCGTCGCTGGGGTCGACGGATTTGGCCTTGGACTTGGCCTTGGCCTTGGAGGCGTCAGCGAAGGCGAAGGGCGTGGGGGCTTTGGGTTTGCTAGGCTTGGCGTCGGCCATGACATGAGTCTGAGTTGCCGTGCGCGTGGCTGCTGGGGGCAGTCGGCATTGGGTAGTTGCTGAGCACGAGTTGGAGTTGGGCGTTGGGAGGAGGATTAAGGCGAGTAGCTGTCGAGCGCTCGGTGAGTGCAAGGGCGATGGCTTTGGCGCCATGTTTGGTGGTTGGGGAGTTGGACGTCGCACTCTGAACGCTGTTTCGATCCGTCCGGATTAAATTCGGTCAGAGAGTTGGCTGGCTGCTGCTATGCTCGACACGACGAAGATGATGATTGCAGGAGAACTAGGCTGTTCGTCCAAGGCCAGTCTCAGATGGTTTTATGGACACAGTTACTTAGACTAAGAAATAGGTAACTGTGCCACAGGAAATCCCCTCACATCTCATGAAACTCCTCCTCTTAATTACCCTGCCATGTCAGCAAAACTGCTGGCGTGACAATAAATTTAATGCCCATAAAACTCCCATGAAACCCTGCTAGGACTGACCGCCGCGCTGCAGCTCCCCCGTGCATTTGATCTTATGATTTCAGGTGCTCTTTATTCTAAAAGAATATTTTTGTGGAAGTGGAATTATTCCAAAGAAGAATTTAAAACCCGTTTACTCTCCGCTCTGCTCCTTTTTCAAGGGGAAGATGGTCAGGATCTTGTGATGGAGGTATGGGCTCATTCTGATCCAGGCTTTCATGGGCTTCCTTTATTCATTGTTATGGTATGGGCTACCGGGCTCATTCTGGTCCAGGCTTTCATGGGCTTCGTTTATTCATTGTTATGGTATGGGCTGCCGGGCTCATCCTTGTCCAGGCTTTCATGGGCTTCCTACATAGCCCTGGCTCGGACGCTCCATCTTAGTCAGGACGTATTCCTCAGGAAAAAAAAAAAACTTAGCCAGGACGTGACAATGCGGCTCACGCTGGACGACTAGGATTGAGTTCACCTAAGATCTGACGGAGACGACGTGGTCCAATAGCGGTTGGCCAAGTGTCCAAGTTCATCGGTGTAAATGTGCTGTCGGCAAGACGCAGCTCAGACAACAGGGCCAGCCGTGTGTCTCCATCTCGGAGATGAGCAGGCTCCTTCGCGAACTTGACTTCGTTTTCACGCTGGGAGCCAGGGAAAATGACACTAACTTTACCATGCAGATAAACAAACTTCTTACCAGCAGCGTTTGACTTGGTCGGCCGGCTCGTCGGCGGGGTGGCCGCCGCCGAGATGCGATCGGCCACTGCAGAGAGATGCCGATTCAGCACCGTCCTTTCCGAGGCATCCCGCCGCGTGGGGCTCCGCGCCGAACCTTCCTCAAATTCTCACTCGCTTTACCAAAATCCCCCATGCCGTGCAGCGAATTCACGCGTCCGCCCGCGGCGAGCTCCCCTAAAGCTTCACAGTTCACCCCAACCTGAAGCTATGGGGGCTCAGCTCAGGCACCGACGCGGGATATCGCAAAGTTTCACGTACCCGGACGGCAACAACCCACCAGGATGATACGGATTCCACGCGGCTCTGCACGTGGTGCCCACGCCGCGCGGGTACGCCGTGGCCACTTTCCTCTGCTTGATATAAACGCGGCCACCACTTTCCTCGGCACAGAGATATTTCCCCTTCCCTGCCGCAGATTCCTTCGTTGTTGCAACACCACCACCACGATCCGAGAGAGAAGAGGATCGAAGAGCGAGGAGGAGCCATGGCGAGCGAGCATGCGGAGCCGAAGCAGAAGCAGAGCCTGATGGACAAGGCCAAGGGGTTCGTGGCGGAGAAGATCGCGCACATCCCCAAGCCGGAGGCGTCGCTGGACAGCGTCTCCTTCAAGAACATGACCCGCGAGTGCATCGTCCTGCACAGCAACGTCAACATCTCCAACCCCTACGACCACCGCCTCCCCATCTGCGAGGTCACCTACAGCCTCAAGTGCGCCGGACAGTAAGCTCCCGTTCCGACTCTTCTGCTGCTTATCGAATCCGGGGTCATTTCTTTGTGATTTGGCACATATCGAATCCGGGTGCCATGACGATGGATGGTTGGATGGATGGATGCTTAGATCAAGGGATGTTCGTCTTGCAGGGTCGTCGCGTCCGGCACCATGCCCGACCCCGGCTGGATCGCCGCCAGCGAGACCACCAAGCTGGAGATCCCGGCCAAGGTGCCCTACGACTTCCTCATCTCGATCATCAAGGACGTGGGCAGGGACTGGGACATCGACTACGAGCTCCAGGTGGGGCTCACCATCGACCTCCCCATCGTCGGCAACTTCACCATCCCGCTCTCCACCAGCGGCGAGTTCAAGCTCCCAACCATCAAGGACATGTTCACAAGCTCCTCATGAGTACGGACGTATCCTCTTGCAAATAAAGGCAGCTCCTCTGCCTCACTTCTGCTACTACGCTCCTGTTGTAGTACGGTGCAGCATCAGCTCTCATCTAGTAGTGTACTTAACTGAACATCTGTTTCAGAATGCATGTCTCGTGGTTGCAATAAAGAGCTCGATGCTTGGATTTCAACTATTTGTGCTGTTTTGGAGATCGAGGGACTTCCCCTTGTTGATGCGCTCGATTGAATCCCTCTGCAAGCATCAGAGAGGATAGCACCAGCATGTCGGGATCATAAGATCAAATTAACAATGTTAGGGCCTCGGAGTTCTGATTGCCACTCGTCATACACACCCTGTTTTAGCTATAAGAAACGTGGCAGCACATAACAAAAACTTCAGAAAGTCCAAATGAAAGATTTGAACGACAAAATACAAAGAAATAAACATCCAACCACGAGACCTAAACACAAAGTTTATTAGTAATAAAAAAAAACATCCATCAACGGCTAGCTAAGATCTGAATGACCATCATTTTTTTTTAAGAATGAATGACCATCATTTCTAAAGCGCGTATTTGCCTACTTCATCTTTGCCGATGCCCCCCTCCTTTTATTTAGCAAAGGTCAAAATCAAATCCAGTGCTTGCCCCAAAAAATGACATAGAGATACGAAACATTTGACTAGTTATATAGGCCAACACAAATCACTTCCACTGATCCAAATATTGAGCTGTATAGGGCATATTTGGATCCACCTACTAGAGCTATGTAGCTAGTTTCAGCTCTGATCTAAACAGGTCAACTTACAGATTTCAGCCGGCCAGCTCCAGCTAATCCTTGCTATCACTAGCTTTAACTGATCCATATAACGTGATGTTGCGTTTGGTGTCCAGCAAACCAGCATTGGGGGTTGGAATACCTCTCACCCCACCAATTTGCCAAATGTTGATTCATAAGAACGAAGAAACATAAGAATTTTTCAACATAGCTCCCTGGAAATAGCAGAAGTGTCATCCTTGATAAGAAGTGACGTTCAGCTCCACCAAACTGCTACGGCAAGGACTTCAATCAGCCCTAGGCTAAGGCTCTCTGTCCCTGATTAGTTGATCCTGTAGAAGTTCTCGGTCTCGTTTGTTAGTGTGTCTCCCTGTTTTGTTTTTTTGGTGCGTTTAGTTACCAAAATTTCTCAAAAAACACACTATTCATCTAATTTTTCTCTATTCATCTCATCCCTCCCACTCACAAAACACTATTCATCTATATTTTTTAGGTCAACGGTATATTTTCGGGGAATATTTCCCAAGTCTAAACACACCCTTAGTCGTTTTGGTGTGTGGAGTCTTTAGTTGTTCACTCCACGCTTCCAGTTGTATTTCCTTTTGGATAGGCGCCACCTTAGCGCTTCCAGCTGTATTTCTTGTTTGTTTTATCTTCTTCTAATAAAAATTATGGCAAATCTCTTGCCATTCCTTTAAAATTTTTTTTGAACTTATGCTGAATTAATTGCAATGGCTAGTAATGAGTGCCGGGCCGTAAATACTCTCTCACCCCTGCACTCAGTAGCTGAAACAATGTTCAGTTTCAAAGCTGTTCGTAAAATGGAACACAGTTCACTGAATAAAGTAGTAAAAAATAAAATCACAAGCAAAATCTATTATTATTTATCCATCCGCCCTGGTGAAGATATCTAAGACGATAGCCTCTATTGCTTTGCTTGCCACACATACAATGTTCTCTATGCCCTCATACTGCAGCATGGAACTTTTTCCCCCTCAGATCCTGTATCGTTGTGAGCACACCATATAAGTCACATAAGACCATATGATTAATTGATCTAAATTGAGTTAACTTGGTATCAATATAAATAATTCTTTAAATAATTTAAGCATGCTGACAATAAAAATACAGATGCTTAATTGTCTCAGTACAGTTATAGAAATACCATTTCTGACTCCATTTCAGTTCATATAGGTCAAATTGTCCTTTGTTAATATTATCCCCCGGGATAAACCAAACAAAGATTTTTTAGAGGTATTTTTAATTTCCAAATTAATATTTTTAGAAGCTTATCCTTATTCCTCAAATATTGGTGTTTTAGCTGGTAACTGGCTACTTCGGCCACTATATTAGTATTTCAAGCACTCCGTTTATCCTCAACTAGAGTGCTTCGAAATAAAAATATTTATAGTAGGTAGTGTTATTTTTGACAGAAAATTGCTATTGAAGCGGTGAAAAATTCATGCAGGAAGGAGGCAAAATGCCCAAGTGTCACTTAATAATGGATGGCACCAATGAGTTAATCTTAAAAATATTTGGTCTGAATATAGCTTTTATTGTCATGAAGCATGGAGTAGTGCAAGAGAAGTAGTGGACAATAATTCTTTTAAGAACCTACCATTGTCTTAAATTTTGCAGCAAGGACTATATGATATCCATGCGATTTCAGACATGCATCCAAGTGGCGTCATCTTAATTAGGAACACGTCGTGACGCACGAGGCTTTTCCCTTACGATGCCGTCATATCCATGAACGCCGATACATAAACAATTCAACCATCAAGGCCGTCGTGCGTGTATAAAGTATTCTTTCATCAGATCACCCAAAGAGATGTTGCTAGACAGTAGGGAACTAGGGATACCAAACATAGCAGGGTCAAATGTACGCGGCACACTTTTTCGTCCAGTTGCATCACATCACCAAGACACCAACCTCCCTTTTCTATCGAGCAAGAAAAGAGCCCAAGAGAAAATTTGCAGTCAGCAGCGAATAGCCGATCATGATCAGTTTGCCTTTGCCTGTCCCCAACTACAGCGACACCCGGCGTTCCAGAACGCCATCGTCGTCGCCCTCGAAAAACCGGTCGAAGTCTTCATCAAACCCCCCGAGGAAATCATCCAATTCCAACGGGTAGCCCTCCAGCGCCATGTCCACCTGCTGCCATGGCTCGTTCTCGTCGTCCGCCGTCTCCGCGCCACCACCACCTCCATCCACGGTCATGGAGGACGCGTCGGCGCTGTCCTCCCCGCGCCTACCGGTGGACGCCTCGTCCGACGCGTGGTGGTCGTCGCCGGGCGACGACGCAGTCCTGTGGCGAGTGGTGCCGGCCAGCGCGTTGAGCATCGTCGGGACGGCGTGGCAGTGCTCGGCGATGTAGGTGACGACGAGCATCCCGGGATTGGCCGGGCTCCGCTCCACCAGCTTCCGCGCCATGCACGCCTTCAGGCTGCTGCACTTGTAGTATCCCCTGAAGACCCAATTGTAAAATTGCAGAAGCAGATGGTCAGTCGAGTGGTGAAACTAATACATGCATGTACTTGGATGAGATCACGAGAAGGGCTGGAAAACCGTGGGTGATCGCGTACCGTGGATAGGGGGAGCCCTTGATGGGCTTCTGGCCGTACTTGCGCCACGCCCAGAGGTCCGTGGACACGCCGCCGTCGGCCACCGGCACCTCGCACACCACTTTCTTCAGCTGGCTCTTCTTGCTGCACCAAGTGAACAACATTTACGTAGAACAGTTAGTTCATGGGAATAAATCACGCACCGTCATGCTGATCGAGCTGCAAAAGCAAGTCTCGACCTTCTTTTAGCCCTGGGAGTGCGAACTCCCGGCTTGCGGCCGGGCTGCTTCCTCGGGTGTATCAGCTGCTGCTGCCCGGACGTCGAGGCGGCCGGGAAAGAGAAGAGCACCTCGTGGTCGAGCGGTTGCCCCCTCTCACTCGACGGCGTGATCGAGAACGGCGCCCGTGGCAGCTCGTGGTCCAAGTCCAAGTAGTCCAGGTCGCGTATCAACGCCGCCGCAGGCCGCACCGGTCGCCCAACGAACTCCGGCGTCGCCGCCGCCGCCGCCGCCGCCGCACGGCGACCGACGACGTTAACAATTTCACGTCGAGCCTCCTTCTCCGGCGGCGGCGGCGGTGCTGGTGCTGCTTCTTCCGGGGCGCCGGCGCAGCTTCGCACGACGGCCTGGAGGTCCCAGTCGTTGGAGTAATCCATGACGACGTGTAGTATAGCCAGCGGCGACGGTGATCGATGATCGTGTGCGAAGGTGGAACGAGGTTCATACGGCGGACGCCGGAGGCGTGGTTGACTTTTGGCTATGGTGTCGTGTGTGTGTGTGTCAGTTTGCGGCTGCAATATATAGCCGCGCGCGTGCGGCGCAGCTAGGTCTGTCTAGTGGGTGCAGCAGCGCAATGGGAGGGAGCTGTAAAGTCAACCACGACGGCCGGTGATGGCTAGTGGTGGGCACGAAGGTCGCCAGCGATTGATCGGTGCACTCGCCGGCGCCGGATAAAAAAGCGCGATCGCGTCAGGATCCGCACGCAAATCAGTCCCCGGCCGGCCTAATCGATCTATCTATATCCCGTTTTCCTTCACGTGTCGTATGCATCCATTCAGTTAGCATCTGCAACAGAGGCGACATCGTGCCTATCCGTCGAGATGCCATGTGTGCGCCCGCACCCTAGCTAGTCTCCGTGTTGTTTTCGTTTGACTTTGCTCCAAATGTCAAATGGGAGAGAGAGCACACAGGGGCAACCTGGATCTCCCTCCTGGGTCAGAGCTCAGAAGCCCAGAGGGAGAAAACAAAACATGTGCTACACCTGGCAGGTGGGGCGGGGTGCGGAATAAACCTGGAATCATGCTTCAGACCCGAGTTTCTTTAAACAACAAAATCGCAAACGGCATCATTGACATGCTAACAGCGAGTTTATAAGTGCTACTGCTTCCTTCTCTCGGATCTGGCACCCACTTTGTTATTGGTTTGACTTCCCTAAACGTCAACCGGTGGGGAGGAGAGGGAGAGATCGAGAGCCATAAGCTAAAGCAACTAATGTCACGTCACGGTCACGCACTGACCACCGGCCGGAGGGATCGGATCTTGAAGCATGTGTGGCTTGTGTGCTGGCTCTGGCTGGGGGACTCCGACTCCTCCGGCACCGGAGCACTGGGAGAGAATGAATGGACGAAGTCGATGTCGATGGATCTATATCTATCCGTCATGTTCGTGTCCAAAGATTGCGCGTGCGCTTTGCGCTTTTCCGAGCGCAGTGCGAGCGCACGGAGCACACGCCGCCGCTGGTTCTGCCGTGTCGCCTACTTGGCTTGGCGGGCGCGTCTCGGTGCGCGCGGTGGGCACCGCCCTGACGACGCCGGCGCGGGTGGTACGGTGGAGGATTGGGTCAGGCTCCTCGACCATTCCTCTAGTCGACGCGTGACTACTTGACGGGTGGACGCGCACGCCACGGCGCCATCGAGCTATATCCGTATCCCCCGATATGATGCTGCTTGTGCATGCATCTGGAGGCATGGCAATGCAGGATCTCGAGTCTTTTTTTCTCACGGCGGTGGGAAAATGGAAGGCAGGAATAAAGAGCAGGCGAGAGTGTGCACAGTCCGCTACCGGAGAGGAGGATACGTTCCATTCCATTGTACGCGCGGCCAGTTCTTCGTATTGCCGGCGACCTCGAGTGTACCGACCGATGTTAATTTCTTACCGTACCGTACGTGTTGCTCCTCATGTCAGGCGTGCGTGTACGCACACACAAGTGTAAGTCTACCGGTGAATTTTTCGTTGCCGTGAAAAAAAAGAACAGGTTTAAGCCGAGAGGCGATTGGATGATAGTTCAGTTTCATGTCGGCGTTGGCGATCGATCCGGATCATATCTACCGAGTCAACACGCGAATATTTTCAAGAGGTGGACAGGGACCGGATGTACGTTGACATGAACCCGCGCTGCTGGTTTCGGCATTGCGGCTAAGATTTGGACGGGTGCCGTGGTGCCCGTGCACCGTGACCAAGATATGCGCGCGCGCGTGCCGTGCCAGCGCGCTAGCCTTTACCTAGGACTAGGACTAGTCATCTTTCGCCTATCTATATCCTTTGAGGACCACGCTCTTCTTCTTTTCTTCTGGAGGGACTCCATGCATGGGCCTGGTGCCGTTTCGATGGTAGCCCATGGCATTCGAGCCCATTGATTTTAACCGCATGCCAGCTTCATGCATTGGTGATGTGCTCCCCAACGTCGTCGTCGTCAGTTCCGACGTCGATTCCGATCGATCCGAACCAAACCGACGGCTGCCAAAGAACATCACAAAATCCTACTAATAATAATGCTGCACATCGGCACTTGCTTACGCAAACAACTAACGTATGCTGAGCAGCTGGAACAGGTCCTTGTACTTTGTCGTACAGTAACATAGCACCGATGGTCAACTGGGCACGTATGTACGGTGCTTAAATCAACACGCAAACAAGGCCTGACCGCCGTGTTAACGCGTGATAGCTGACGAACTGAGAGAGCAGGTGATGGCACGAGATTGACTTTCATCAGCGCTCTGTCTTGTCACGATCAGGGAAATGATAAACACCGTAGCATGGAGTGTACATACTACCCGATTAACTGCGTGTCAAGCACACGATCAATCGAACTATCAGAAACTGAGCCATAATATGAATCAGAGATAAACAAAAGCGAGGAGCATCTTTTCGCAGCGTTCATGGGAGGAGAGGAGAGAATCTGAAATGTGCTCTCTAGGTACTGACAAAAGCCCGACGGCGTCTTATGCTTGTCCGTTCCATCCCCATCCGGCCGTCCCAGCGCAACTCACTGACTTTGAACCCGTTTTATAGTCCGTCGCGCATCGATTCAGAGGGGGTCGTTAAGGAAGAAACTTCCACGAGCTCCACGCCAACTTGGCTGGGCTGCGCTGAATGGGCGGATGGATCGTCACTAGTCACTGCTGCTGTAAGTTTTTAACAGTTCCTCTTCCCTAGCTAGCTTTTGCTGCGTAGAAACTGCTTTACGTCCGAATCTGCAGCGTCGTCCTGCTAGTCCGGCCGTGCGTGCATGTTACCTGCATGAAACTGAGCCGACAAATATAAAATTCTCAGTTTGAATTTGGGACAGTGGTAAGTCTATCCGGTTCGATCCTCGGTGAAATGCTTCAGTACAGTTTTACGAGCAGGGGCAGGGTCGTTTAGGACTAATAAGGACTATACTCCTGATCTCTAGCCGCGTTTCCGACGAACCTTGGTACTTCATCATGTCAAGAGGGCAAACATGATCCATGGTCATGGCAGCTATGATGATGTCCGATGGGAGGCATCCAGGGAGTATCCACCAGCCACCGTGATCGTCCTCATCGATCGATGTATCCTCGAGGGCCCTACGTACCAGCACCAGGTGCTCACCTCTGGCCGTACGGTGTCACACTACTACTCCACTCTAGCAATGGACAGAGAGCCTAATCCTACATGCATGTTTGGTCAAGTGTGCCCTTCTCGTACCAACCTCACCCGGATCCATCGGTCCATCCGCAACCACAACCAAAATTGATCTCCGCACCGCACTGGTTTTGAGACGCCGTGCCCTCATCTATTGCGCGAACCATGGCAAGATGCCATGAAGGCAAGAACACGTACTACTCCATCGTATTGGCAAAGTTGAGGAAACGAAGCAATGCTAGCTGACAGAATCCACAGAACATGAGAACAATACGCGTTCACTAGAAGCTGGAAAAAAAACTAACAAGCTATACGATATATCTCACATGGAAGATGCGATGCATACTGCATTATATTAAAACTAAAAGCTACGGCGATCGATCAGGGATCGTTGCCTAGGACGGCCTCCCAGACGTCCTCGAAGGCGGCGAGGATGGCCGGGTGGTGCCGCGGCGAGTTCAGCGACAGGTACCACACCAGGAGCTCGGCCAGCGCGTCGGCGCCGCGGAGGCGCCGCCCGGCCACCATCTCCACCATCGAGCTCCGGAAGTCGGCGTATGGGTTGTGCGACCGCTTCACCACCGCCGTGCTCCCCCCGCCCGCCACCGCCGCGCCAGAGCCACCGCCGTCCTTCCGGTCATCCACCACCGGCTTCTTCTTCTTCTCCTTCTCGTGCTCATTATCACCCGCCGCCGCGGACGCCGCCGTGCGCCGGAACGCGCCACCGGCGGGCTTGCGGGCGCCGCCGTGGCGAGGCGTCTTCTTGTGACGCCTTGGTTTGGTAGTGCTAGAGCCACCTGTGGCGTTGCTGTAGAAGTCCACAGTGGAGTCGGAAGAGAAGCTGCGGGAAGAGAACAGCGTCGACCTCGTGTCCGTCGTCGTCGTCTGGCCCTTCTCCCCGTCGCTGCTGAACGGCGCCAGCTCGCCGTCGTCCGTGTCGGTGGACGACGACGACGACGACCAGCTGTACAGCGGCGAGCGGAGCTTATAGCCATCGCCCTTCTTTCGCGTGCCGCTCTTAACGGCGTCCCTTGCCGCCGGCGCTGGCGAAGGCAGAACCGCCGCGGCGCTGACGACGGAGGTCGCGGCGGAGCAGTCGATGGAGATGTGAACGAGCGCCCGCGAGCTGCTGCTGCGGCGGCGATGGTGGCGACGCTGGCGTCTTCCATGGATGACCTTGGGCTGTGGCTCGTGATGTTCTTGCTGGCGTGAGGCGGCGTTATTGGTGGCAGTGGGCGGTGGCGCGGCGGCATTGGTGGTGGTGGCGACGCCGACGAAGGCGGTGGCGGAGGTGGTGGCGCAGGAGGAATGGCGGAGGAACTGCGCGAGCCGCTGCCTCAGCCGGCCGCCTACGCCGTGGCCGCCGGGCTTGGCGTGGGCGAGGCGGTTCTTGTCCATGAAGGACTTTTGAGTGATCGGGCACTTGGAACTGTACAGGCAGGTGCGTGCGTGTCTTGTGGTTTCGGTCTCCGATACTCACGCTGGGCGCGGCGAGGGGGCTAAAATAGCTCGTTGGGTGACGAGATGGCGAGAGTCTGGACAGACAGATAGATGGGCAAAGGACCAGCCGCACCGCACGTGTCGTGTAGTCACTCAGGGGATTCTCCACGAACATCATTTTCTTCTGTGGTCACAGTTTTAATTTGCACTGACTTTGCAATAAAACAGTTCAGCTCCTGCAGGGAAATGAAAATCTCCATGAAGATACTCTATCCATCCTATGAAGCCCTCCAATCCTATGAAGAGTACTGCAATTCTATTTTCGTTCATCCAGATAAATGGATTTAAAAAGCCTCTCATGCAACTAACTAGACTTCCTAAAATATGATTAGAGGTTAGATTTGACATATGAATCTGATCGAATCACTAGCCAGGTAATTATATTATCCTATTAGTAGGATTGCACTCTTTAATGATATTTTTTATTCAAACACCATAATTGCATTTTTTATGCAGCCGAGAGAGTAGGTTCATGAAAAAGTTGCAAGTTTATTTCAGCATTGTAAGATCCCCTCTGGTGGAGTTTCATCTAGCTCCGGCTCCATCTGACACTCCACTGTAACGACGGAGCTAGAACCCAGAACACAACCCAATGCCAAGAATCAACTAGAGAAGGAGAAGCCGGTGAAGCCTAAGGGCTTGCTTGATTCTTGGTAGAGAATTATGATTCACTGTTAGAAGTGATTCTCTAAATGAAGTGATTATGTGTCTAAAAACTATTCTTCATGATTCTCTAAATTAAATTTTAAGTATGGCATGGACGTGAATCACGTGATACAGAATGAAAAGTGAATCTCTCCTAGCCTTTAGTTTTTAAGAAAGTTGCTTCTTTGAACTCTTATCTGGAAAAAAAACTATTTGACGTAGCTCCTTCTAAATTCAGCCAACAAGCTGCTATGGAGCTCTATCAAACAGGTCTAGCCGTTAGGGAATGTGTTAAGTTGCGAAAAGTATTTTTTACTTTCTATTCATCCTCCTCACATAACATGTTTTTCAGAAAATTCTTTTTCCACCTTTTCTATTCATCCCCCTCACATAACACGTTTTTCAGAAAAAAAGTATTTTTTCTCCACCCCAACTAAACACAGCCGTTCAAATTACTCAATGCAGTGTCGTCACGTCAGCCAGAAGCCTAGAATCCGAAGAGAAGTCGATGGGCAGACAGATAGATGGGCAGGACCAGCCGCACGTGTCGTGTAGTCACTCAGGGGATTCTCCACGAACATCATTTTCTTTTGTGGTCACAGTTTAAATTTGCACAAAACTTTGTAATAAAACAGTTCAGCTCCTGATGCAGGCAAATGGAAATCGCTATGCTGTTTACAGAGCAGTACTTGTAGCCTCTGGAAAAAAAGAAGCTGCAACTTTATTTCAGCATTGTAAGAGTCACCATCCGAAGCTAAAACGAAGAGGCTCAAATTACCCAAAAATGCAGTGTCGTCAGCCATAATCCGAAAAAAAAATGATGATCAGTAGCTCGCTTTGTTTCAGTCTTTCAGCAAAGACCACCGCTAGCCCCGCTGTTCGTACAATCGTATACCTGCCAAAAACTCCGGGGTCAGCATTGGCTGCATTGCGATGCGCCGGTGCTGCTGCCCCGCTGCCGCGGCCTCGCTTATTCCCCGTGTCGCGCGCGTGCGTGCGTGCATGCATGCGTTGCGCTGCTAGCTACTGCCGCGGCACTGCACCACCATCGGCTGGCAGCTGGCTGCTGCGTGCAAAGCCATGGCGTTCGCTTTCGCTGCCATCATCCCGCATCCCCTCGTGTGACGTCCGGCGATCCAGGAGATAATCACGCCACACCGCTGCGCTCCGCAGCGGCACCAGCTTGTACTCTCGCTCGCTGGCCCCGCGCCAACTGATGACCACGCCGAGGTGTTGAATTCGGGCGGGGTTTGACCGAGCTCCGGCTGCAGCGATCACCGAGGCAACGCGCGATCACGCGACGCCGCCGTGCTCGTGTGCGCTCGGTTGCTCCTGTGATCTCGCCGGTTTCTACTGCAACCGTCAACCAGCGCATGGTAGGCAGCGGGTTGTGGGCGTGCCGGGGCGCATGAGACAGCAGACACGAGCACGGGAAGCATACGCGCGTAGGCGTCTCGCATGCACCACCTGCAGGCACCAGATGCCCTCATCCCCTGCACGAGGACGATGCTGCTGGCATGTGCTTGGTCTGCCTGCCCCGCATGAAGAAGAGGATAGGGAAGGGTCAAGGGCAATATGATTATGCGGAAACAGAGCGAAAGACAAGGGAATCTCCAACGAGATATACGAGGTCCCATGGAAGAAAAGGCATCTGCTGCTATTTTGCTGTTACACCTCGCAGCAACATGGCAACATGTTTGGGTTTTCTGTAAGCAGTCGCATGCACCAAGCCAGTCGGTGAACATTGGCGTTTGTGCAGCGCGTCTATATCGTCCGCAACTTCGCTGGTTATTGGTTCAACTTTGAACAGCTAGCTCTTGTGTCACGAGCGCACAGCACACCGGCATCTTGTTTGTTTAAATATTTACAACTTTCGGCCTCTGACCTGAATTTGTTTCCTACTCGTATTCGGCAGGGGAGATCACATCAAACGCAAACGACATTCACCTACACCTGCTACTTGCTCCCCATGATCTGGCATGGCCATGGCGGCCCTCGCTTTGATTTCAAACGAGACGCGTTAATTTCCAAGGAGTAAAGACAAGACAACGGCCTATTAGCATTGACAGTCCCATCTCAAAGTTTGAAACCACGTGATATCGATCGATCGGAGTACAGTTCAAATGTTTGCAAGCTCCCAAACTCCAATACAACTGGAGGCAAGGCAAATATTGTAAGCACCATTAGGGCATAGTTTGTGCAGGTCGATCCAGAGCTAAATCCAAAGGCTCGGAAAACAGGCCATGATGATGAGCCTATACCCTTCGGGTGCTAAACAAATTACGATCCTTCATCGGAATGCAAAGGTACTGTACGTACTTGGACAAATCACGTACCTGTCATCTACTCCTCTGTCAATCAGTGGCCGAGGACCAAGGACGCCCGGGTGACGCAGGCAGGCGTCATGTTGCTTCACGGGGGGATCATGCGCTAGTGCACCCACGCTTTGTTCCTCGTCGTCCTGGATCAGTCGCAACTCGCAAGACACGGAGCCAGCTCAGGGCTGTCCCCGGGTCCCGGCTGCCTACCAAAGTGCTGCCCCACCGAAGCAGTATCGTATTCATAGTTTCATACGTGCGTGAGCTTTAGCTTAACCTGGCCATAAGCCTGTCAGTGTACTGCCGTAAACATGCTCTCCTCGTGAGCGTACGTGTGATACTCAGTACGCCATGGTACTGCACACTCCTGAGAGGCCCTGACCCTGAGCCCCAAGGGTGTACTATACGGCCCGTGCTACTGTCGTTGAGCAAGACGATGGGCAGGCCACTGCTGCCGACGGTTCAGGACTTCAGGGAGGGCGCGAGATGGATCCGATCGCCCACCAGCGAATCCGACCAAAGCACCCAACAGGTTCGTGCCAGGGATCGCGGAGAGGTTCAGAGAACAATCCCGGAAACCGTCCTGGCAACAAGGCAGGTACGACGGACGGACAGGCAGGCAGGACGAGAGGCGAGCTCTCGCCGGGGACCATGGCGTTTTTGGTCGCTCGCGCCGTGTTCGTATCGTATGCGCTCGATCGGCGTCGGCTGGTAGGCGATGGGTGATCCGAGGATTTGCTTGGGGATACCGGCCCTCTCGTCCGTGGTTTTCAGGACCAACCCGTCGCGCGGGGTGTCAGTCACTTGCCGTGTTTCTGCTCCCTGCGCAGCTCTGCCGACAGTTCCGTGAGCTATCTGGAGGTCCGGACATGGGTGGCATGCGGTAAGATGTGTAAACTTGCAAATTTGTGAGAACCGTGGGCAAGCGAGCAGCTTATAAGCTCTGTTATAAAGAGTTAAACATGATGTTTGATGCAACAGACCACTGTACTTGCAACCAAATCAAAGATTCATGATTCCAGAGAGCTGTTACTAACAACCAGAAACAACCACATACATTGTTCAAATTGTATCTTCGTTTATCACCATGCAGATTTACACGAGTTGGGTACCACCAAAAAGAACAAAAGAGAAGTATAAAGAAGCTAAGAAAGAATACAACTATCCTACGCTACGGCGAAAATCCTGCACCAGTCTCTTTCCTTCCAGAAGCTGAGCAGCATTACGTATAACAGATCTCTTGTGGGGAAAATGACACCGGTCTTTGTGGCACAAAACTGTCCTAACATGGTCCAGGGTAAAAAGGGGACCATGCTCACACCTTCACCCGTTGCTATCTAACTGTATTCACACTGCACAAAGCCACCACCTTCGAGCTGAGATGTCAAAAGGCAAGTCTTAAGTCACCTTATTTACAGATACTCAGGCCAGCACTCTGGAAAGACAATCAAACAACTTCTCTCCGTCACACCATTGTTAAACAAATCATTGCATGGCGCCGAACTGCTGTTTATCTTCACGCCACTTCCTCACAGTGTCATCCAACTCTGGGAACGCGGCTAGAACAAGCAGCTCTAGGAGCTCAAATGCTAGCTGCTTCAAACAAACTGGGGACTGTATGGGAAAACCAAATATAAATGTAAGCCAAGAATCAGAGAGCTATATTGTGCTTTTATTTATCCTACTGTAGTTTCCTACTGTTTCTCAAATGAATGTTGTTTATTACATTTTACAGAACTAATTCTGATCGCTAGGGCGCTACTGTTCATCTTTAGTTCTCAGGGATATGAACATTTGTTTCTCAGGAAAACTGAAGCGATTTTACCAAAAAAAAAATCCACATTATTTATTTACATGTGCAAAATGTGAATCCATGTTTATTGGCCGTCAAAAGTATGAAAGTCCAACTGGAAGCATTCCATGATGCAGGTATCTGCCAAATGAGTGTCATAATTTTGAGTAATCTTGTGGGGCTATTTGATTGCTTCAACCTTGACGGAACTCAGAATGGGCTCATGCAGGCTGAATCAAGTGATCAACTAATCTAGAATAGGTGACAGGCTACGTGAGGCGACCAAATGGGGAGGGTGGCGCTTAGTTGCTTAGGCAATAATTATGGAAAAGATTGTATTTGCAGTATCTACGACAAGAGAACCTCCAGGGAGAAAAATAAGTCAGCTTCAACCATAGTGGAACCACACACACTGTACAGAACTTAGGGAGGAGTAAACTTGCACTCAATATGAGTTCATTCCTCCAATGATACTTACCTGAAGAAAAAAGTAGATATCCTGGGCACATTTTTCATAATCCTTCCGACCAACCAGACTCACTAGTGGAGATGGAGCTTTATCTGCGCGGACAAACAGTAAGATGGTAAAAAGATAAATACAATTCTGAAGATTGCAATAATTACATCTCATGCGAGCAAAGAAAAAAAGTCCCTATCCAGCATGCACTGAGCGTTGGTTTTCATAATGAAAGGGTTCAGGTGGACATCTTGCTCCCCGGTTTTGTCCAGAAAAAGATTCATGTGAGCACGTAATGGAAGAAAAACTAAAAAGAAGTATCACATTCACCTATTATTAATTCACGGACAAAATTTGCACGATGAGCAGCTTCTATCCGTTGTTCATCAGTTAGGTAGTTGCCCATGCCATTGTTCTGAGCCCCAGGAGGTGGTGATGGCGTTTTTCTCTGTGGATGTTTTGTCATGAAAATTCCATCTGGCCAGAGAATCTGTGTGCAGAGATAATTGAGAAAATCAGACTAAGTTAGAGGGCAATCCTGCACAAAAGTCTACTGGTAATGGGCAGCCAATGAGAAACGGCCCAACTGACCACAAAATGTTTGCCCCATTGTAAAATGTTTGATGTCTGAACCTACTGAAAACTTTGCTAAAGATACAACCTGAGACTTACTTGTTCAACACGCTTTACAGCGAAAGCAATTATTCTTCCTTTCCTAAGTAACTGGATTTTGTCAACAAGCCAGTCATCAAATGTGTCTCCCATTCCCAATTGCAGTAGTTGCTTTGCTACCCAAAATGCTTGACGCCTACAAAAATCAGGAATTCACAGTTGAATCTTAAAGTGCAAACTGACAGGGATACAATTGCAAAATGTTATGAGACCACAATGATGGGTGTAGGACCATTTCACCTGATCCAGCCTCCATCTTGGAGCTGAAAAACCACATCAACAAGATGAAACAAGGGGACACTAAGATTTGGGGCCATCCACTGCAATGACATATATTTGAAGTAATCACAGTAAGGATTCGAGTAATACAACTAGAACAAATCTGGAATCTTAATAGCAACAAGTTCACAGAAAATAACTAGAACCTACATCATTAGGAGATAGAGAGTATCCATCAGACCCCAAAATTTGAGGTGTGTCATTGGTTTCACTTGAACGCAGCTTCTTAGGATTTACTGAATCTATTGAAAGCGAATAATCATTCTGCTCTGGGTCACTTCCAGAATTATCTTGATAAAGGTTGGCAGTTGTGTTGCAAACACTATTTGTTTTGTTGGCAACACTATTTCCTAAGTTCTTTTCTACATTCCCTTTCCTAGATCGCAAACCATCATTGACAGCAAAGTCATTATGCATGGTATGGTCCTTGTGTCCATGGAAAGATTGACTTCCAGAAATAAAATTTCCATTCAAAGCTCCATAAGAATTCATTGCTTTTCCATGCTTCCCGTTTGATCTTTCATCTAAACTGGCTGCAAGATATCAGGAACAAAGCATTAAATTACAACGACTTTACAGAGAACTAGTCAGTCGTTTCTAAGGGCCCAACATACCTGACAATGTCTGGATAACTGAGAGAGAGTCTGTGAAAATATATGTCTACAAAGAGACAGTTACAATTTATTAAATATCAGTTTTAAAAGCATTAAGCTGACAAGAATTATACATTAAAAAAACTAACCTGTGAGTCCACACTGAGAAAATCCCAGACTTCTATGCAGCTTGAAACAATAGGAATTTGAAGAAGGTTCTGTACAATTAACGACTAGAGTTATGATGGCAGGTTTTCTTAATTAAACTTCATGAGCAGGTTCCATATCACCGATCATGAAGCACAACAAAATGATCTAATAGAAAAATTCTTACTCCAAGGTTAGAACAAAGAAAAGGGGGATCCCACTGATGCTTAAGCACAACAACAACAACCACATAGCCTTTAATCCCAAGCAAGTTGGGGTAGGCTAGAGATGAAACCCAAGAAACAAGGAAAATATCTGCTTCTTGCAAGATGCTCTGCACCTTGATAGCCCCTGACAAAGCTGTTCCTAACCTATGACTCGAATGTAGTAGGCCCAATGAATGAATTCTTGTTTAAAATCTCAATGCTTAAAACTCAAGCTTTAGTAAACTACGGAGAGAAATTGAAAAATTAAGTAGAGTCCCTTCATATAGCACAAGAAATACCTTCAGATATATGTCAAGCAGCTGGCATCTCTCTCGAACAACTGGAACCTCTAAGCCTGATGAGAGAAAATGTTTTGGGGGTAAATGGAGATTGTACTGAGCATACTCTTTCAGACGCCGATGCAGCTCTTCAAAATGACGAAACCTAATCAACAGCAACCACTAAGAGCAAGTCATCCACTTGGAAAGAAAATAAATAGCATATTTGAAAAATATGTACTGTGGCTCATTAAACAACAAAAACCAAAACACAACTACCTCCTCTTGATGGACCAACTATTACCATTGGCATCAGTCACAGAAATAGAATACACAGCAAACATGCCAGACCCACTCTTCACAATGCTAGCTCCCACCACCTGAGTAAGGATATAAGATAAATAGATCTGTGCCGCCAGAAGTTATCAGAATCAAAGAAAATTAAAACGAAGATATGTTACCTCACATCTTAACTTCAGATAAGAATCTTGTAGAACATTGGCACCACCAGAATTTGAAGTATAAGAAGAGTCAGTTGATGCCAACGAAAAAGTTGATGCATTTGCACTACTAAACATCCTAGTCATACTTTCCACCTCAGTATCCTCAACTAATTCATCTGTCTTTGAATCATTAGCAGATGCATTTAGTATGTCCAAATCATCCCCAAGTGGGAAAGAGGATCTTTCTACTTCTTGCCAGATGGGAGGCTTTTGAACATTTGACCTCGACCTTTTCCTTCCTGAAGAAGTTCTTGACATTTTCAGTTTTCCCACATGACTTCTACTCTTCTTTGCTCTATGGAAACCTGAAGACTCAAGCGGGTGATGTATATGTGATGAGGTGGCATTTCCTTTACTTTTGCTTTCCCAAACTCGGGTAACAGGAGAATCAAGTCCAGTCACATTGTTGATTTCATCATCCTCAGTGGCATATGAACTCTCACTCTCTACTTCAATGTCTTCTGGGCCAGTATGTTCTGCCATTTCTGCAGATAGGCTTTTCGGCAGGTGGTTGGCGCCATTTGAATATGTAGGTGTAGTTGAGTGTCTTATCAAGCGCTGGTTCTCAGATTGGGATAGCAGTGCTTGCCTTTGAGAAATTGAAGTGCTGCAGGGAACGGACTGCTGCCCTGAAGAAGTTGAGCCTATAGAATCAGATCTAACAGATACTTCTGCATTACATTTTGCGTTTTCTGATTTGTAATTCTTTCCCTTTGTCCACATATTCTCAAGGTGCTCAGGTGCTAGAGCTTGATGTGTTTGTTGGGAGCTGATACCCAAGGGTTGTGCACTCTCTCTCCCGTGACTATCTGCTCTTTCATTGCCTTTGGAATGTAAAGAGAATCCATTACCCAAAGTAATGTGGGAAGTGGAAGGGGAACTTATTGACTCAAGAGGATGAGAACTACTGATCAAAGAAGCATTAGTGGATTCTACTTTTCGACTAGATGGGTTTTTACTTATGCTGGGTTGCATATCTGATGCCGTTTTGGACTGACTCTGATGAAAAGGAACGAGTTCAACACCTGGACTTGAGTGATCTATTAGTGCAGAAAATTCATCTACAGAAGGCATAGAAGTTTCCCTTTGCTTGACAGTTGTAGCATCCTCCGTGGATTTCTCAACTCCTTTCTCCAACTTATTGGCACGTGAAAGAGCCAAGGATTCAATTCTTTCATTTATAAACCTGCAAATTAATATTTCAATATGGTGTCAATTAAAAATATTGTATGAACCAGGTGAATTGCTACCTTGGATTTGCTAAGTTAATGACAGGTCTCAAAACTGCACAAGCGAGAAGTTCTCGCGCTGTGCACCGGAAGAAAGTACACTGTAGATCTTGAGGCTTCACTGTGACTGAGATCAACCCCTCAGCAAGGCTTTGTAATACCTACAAGAGAAAGGAAACATATACCAGTATTGTCAGATGAGATTCAATGTTTAAGAAGACACACAGCCAGTAGGGCAAGAAACATATCGCCATGGTAATCAACTCACAAAAAATCCTATATACGTGTAAAATCAAGACATGAGTTAAGCACTGTGTTATCAAAGTGGTATAAAACGAAACGGAACAATGTAAAGTGCAATATCTCAGTAACCAATTATGTAGGAAATTACCAGTAGTGCTTAATATCTATATATTGAACATGAACTTACTCATGGAAAATTCATTCTATTCTGGCACAATACGGTAGAATTATCATTTACCAATGATGAAAAGAAATGTTTAGCAAATAACACAGTAATCAATTAGTTAAAATGCTCTATGCATTTAACAATAATGTAATATGTGGTAAGTTCTATATGTATAACAAGAATTTACATATGTGTATTCAGATCAACTGGATACAGAATTCTAGATGGGGATGATGTGGCCTTATCTATTGTCATGTTTTGCCCACAGGTTTTTTTTTGTAAAGGTAACTCCAAAAGATATATGTTAACCTAGCAGCATCTAACATGCCACGTGCAAGCATAACAACATGCTTAGTTGGGTCTAGAGCAAATACATATGAGAAAATTTCAGGCCAAATTTGAAGTAAGAAATGCATGAATTGCCTTATGGTTCAAGATAAAAAGAAAAAATGAGAAGTGTTTATGGTAGTAATAAAACATAACCAGAACACAAGGTGTGGTAGGTCATCAAATTGCCCATCTCTAGTGAATAAGTTAAGACAACAAATGAACCTACAAACAGCAAGACACTATCCACAAAGTCTTACCTTGTATTCAGCATTGGCTGAAAATAAAGCAGGATGCAACTTGTTTTCCGCTATAAGGGTCATTTTCAGTTCAGCGTCACGACGCTCTGACGGCAGGTTCACAAACTTCTCTTTTCCAATCTTGGCTTGACAGAAATGATAAAGCTCCAAATTATTGCATATAAGATCAACGAGATCTCTGGAACAAGCAGTGGAGGTTTTAATATATAAGATGTACAATGTTGTGAAAACATTACAGTGTTTATGTATTTATTGTGCTAAAATCTAGATTTTTCTACCTGGTTAGCAAATTGATAAGATTAATATTTCTTGCCCGAACTGAAATCTCCCCCAGGACAGTATTAACTATGGCAACGAGTTCCTCTGGACCTTCCTTGTCAGGTGTCACACGGGAGTACCACAGATCTGTTACCCATTCTGCTACAAGGTGCCTTGTGAACTGTTCAAATGCCGCTTCAACTGGAGGTGAATTAACCTTGCTCCTCCAATCATATTTTCGATCGTTTTCAGTCAGAATGACTTTGTTTAACTCAGTAGTTTTTGTTTTTACAAGTGGACGACTGGTATCCTGATCCGTGCTAGTTGTGTTTGTGCCCTTTCTACGGAGATCATAGTCAAGTGATATGTAGCGAAATAAAATAATCAGAGCTGTGGCAAATGGCAGGTTAAACCATACTGATGAGCTCGTCACTGCAATGGGGGAAATCAATTACTCAGAGAAGATATGATCAAGGTAAAATATTTTGTATATTTGCAAATTGCAATACAGATTTATCTCAGAAAACATAGCCTCCTATCACTTTCAAAAATCACATTTCGAATTTCTATATGTTTCTTGTGGTCTTACTAGCATATTTCCATATCACCATGCATAATAACCAGAGACACAATTAATCATGCAAATTGATCATCTCAAAGTCTATGAGACCATGACAGAAGGACGTTGTCTAGAATGAGATGCTAATGTCATTAGTATGGTGCATTTCAGCCACAGAATCCATACTATTGTGGAAATCAGTTGTAATATATGCAACAAATTAGTAACAGTTTAACAATGGCAAAGCCTCTGCACAAACAATTAGCACTAAAATTATTGGGGTTATATGTAAGTGACCAATCATCTAACATGGAAATAGCGTGCCCAAGTGCAAGTCTAGTCCAATGTGTCAATAAGTGCTCAATGCAGCAAATCAGAACACCACAGGAAGCCTGGAGCAGACTAACTTCACGACTCCGCGGATAAGTAAAAAAGGGGTTTCAAAATTGAGCCTCTGGGAATCTTAATTACCAAAAATTACAAGAATTTAAGCAATGAATAGCCAACATAAACCCTAACTAATCACGGTACTACCGACCGAGAATTGCATCGACAAAATCGCCGACGCGCACCTATCCCACTCGGCAGCGAAGCTTGTAACTGGAAATCACTGGAATCGGATCTCGGAGAACTCACGGGACATGAGGAAAGCGAGTCCGAAGGCGAAGACGAGGAGCAGGACGGCCCGCTTCTTCCCCTCGTCCGCGAGGTCCCGCAGCGTCTGCGCCCTCAGCCCGCCCGCGCCCGCGCGCATCGTCGCCATCGCCAGCGGCTCCTCTGCGCGGCGGCTGGGAGCAGCGGCGCGGTTTGGCGGGAGAGGCGGCGACGACGGTCGAATGGGGCGGCCGGGACTGGTTCTGTTTTTTCGGGGAGAGTACGGCCGGCCGGTCAGGGATGGCGTTCTTTCCGGGTACCCAAAGCATTTTCCATTTCTTTGTCATCTTGTTTATTTTTTTTCTGCTTTGTTTTAATCCATCCGAAATTCGAAAAGGACCTGGGCGGCCGGGCCCATTCTAACTTTGAGCAGGTTCTGATTAGTTCGTAACGGTTTACCCGAACGCACAAGCATGCATAACTGTTCTGATAAATAGAGATGTAAACCGCAAGCACTAAATTTTGAGAAAAATTAGGTGAGCATGTGCAATGTTCTAGAAATTGGACCAGTCTGTGGAACGGATTCGAGCATACTCCACCTGTCATGGCCCGGCCAGTGATGTCCTGTTGTTTCGTGAAAACGATCCTGTCCCGTGCATGCCCCAGTATTGATGAACAAGAATGGTGTGTCCAGGGAACTGTAGGGCACACGACAAGTCTACGTGCAGCCTGGAGAAGCATACGTGTAAGCACTAAACGTTCATCACGTCGGCTTACAGAATTGTCAGCGAAAAAGAGTGGTTCTGGTAATGTCTCCCCGACAGATTCTGCTTGGTTCCGTCCGAGTGGCAGCTCAGTTTGCCAATTGCCAATTTGCCATGGTCCAATGGCCTCGCCAACAGAGAGAGGCAGAGACGGTCATGGGCCAAGTGCTGGGTTGGGTTGCTGGCGGCGGGCCTCGTGGCATTTTGGTATGGGCTTCATGGATCCATCCTTCTTCTGCGAGTCTTTCGCCCCTAAAACTACCTTACGCAGGTTGTCTAGCATGATATTTGCTTGGAAGCTCCGGTCGAATTTACCTTTTGGAGTTTGTTGAAAAGTTGTACATGTGGGACGAACTTCTTGGAGCCTCAAATGGTAGATGCGTGTCCCGACATCCCATGCAAACGATGGGACAAAGTGCAGAGGAATAACCCATCCGTGGTCTCAAGTCTCATCTCTCTGAAGCAGCACAGTATAGCAACTAGCAAGCGCTCGTAGAAAACGAGGATCACGCGCGTGCCGGCAATATGCATGAACCGAATCGATCTGGCGTCGTACCGCCGCCCACCATGGCCGCACACCACCACGATGGAGCATCCATCCGTCTCCGGCGACGGACAATCTCTCGTGCTCACAGATTGGTGCGCGTCCATTCGCCACCGTCGCCGCCGCACGCAGAGGCCCCGAACGCGGCCGCCGCATCGCCCCCTTCTTCCCCCGGTTCCCGATCCCATCCACTGTCCTATGGCGGCGGGAGGCGCCCACAAGCTCCGTTCACGCCTCCGCTTGCGCGTGCGGAATCGCCGGATCCCACATGCTGCTGGACACAGACACGGCGTGCCGCGCCAACCCACTGCCACGGCAGATCGGCGTGGCTCGTCCGTGTCTGGCCGGCACGCCGACGCGGGGCGCTGCTGGGACTGACGTCTGCAGCGCCGCGTGGCATATGACTGACCACTCCAGTTGCACGGTGCAGTGGTGATCGAGCATCTCCTTGTCTCGCTGCAAGTAGGCGAAATCGGAATCACATTAACAAAATGGAGGGGAAGGTGACGCAGCACCGATAGAGATAGGCAGATAGCAAGCTCGCCGTTTTTTTTTTATTAAGCTCGTTCTGTCGATCGACCGCTGATCGCAGAATAAGAAGCAGAGCAGGAATCCAAATACCAAACACGCGAGAGATTAAAACAATCTTGTCGTCTGCCCAACGGGCTAGTCGTGACCATCAGCACACAGTGTATGCACGCTCCTGACTCGTGCCAAACCTTGCCTGCCCCGGCCGGCTCACAGCTCATGCCTAGCTAATTAACACATCGATTATCGGGGTGCAGGGTGAGCGTACGAGCAGGCCATATATGGGCACGGCGGTGAAATGAAACGACCGTACCTGTCCTCGCGGAAAAGGATCGTGAGTTAGGCAGCCAGACGCCCAGACGGCCGGTCGGTCGACGAGGCGTGTACCGCCCCCCCTCCTCCACGTGTTGCTCAAGCGAGACGCGCCGGTGTACCGCCCGCCCTTCCGGCCGGCAGCATTCACATCTCGAACGATCACATGCCGTGACGAGCGCTGCATGCGTATCCGGAGGCGTACGTGCCGTGGCATGGGCTCGCAACACGCGAAAGCAAACGTGTACACGAATGATTAGTATAATAGAATAATCATATCAATCGAGCAGTTGGCACCTAGTAGCAGCGTGCCTAATGTATGCAACTTCAGCGAGGATTAAGAAATGAATCGAAGAAGAGGCCAGAATATACTACACATCAACTATGAAATTATAAATCGGCGTCCAGGATATTTTTTTTTTTGCATACTGTAATACGGTGCACGGGCGCGCAAGTTATTTCCAAGTAAATAATTCCAAGAGCCGCCGTGTCGCATGTCCCCTCCCCTCGGTACGTCCCTTTCTGTCTCTCTCAAGCGACGAAGACCTGCGCAAGTTCAACGCTTGCTCATCTTCCGGCCACACGACTCCCTCCCATCCCTGCGCTCCCATTGCACACTTGACCATCTCCCCCTGCAGCTGCAGACTTCCACGCCATGTCTGCTGGAGCAGGAGCCGGAGGTCATGGAGGCCTCTACGGGGATCCCGCCGCCGTTGATCACTTCGCCGCCGCCTTCGACGACCACGACGACGGCTTCTTCTTCCAGAGATCGCCGCCGTGCGCCGGGGAAGCCCGCGGCGGCGGCGATGGGCTGGTGATGACGCCGTACTCGAGCATCACGGACTACCTGCAGGGCTTCCTGGACCCCGCGGGGATGGCTGCGCACCTCGACGCGCCGTGCCGGGCGGGCGATGACCCGGTGAAGCAGGAAATGGAGGCGCGGTTGAGCCGCCGCCATGAGAGGGATGACGGTCCGGCCGCCGCCGGTGCACCGGCCACGCCCAACTCGTCGGTGCTGTCGTCGTCCAGCGGCGAGGCAGCTGGTGCCGACGAGGAGCCGCGGCGGCGCGGGTGCAAGAAAGGTAGGCTCGAGGAGGAAGAGGGATCAGCCGATGCAGCCGATCGGAACTGCAAGTAAGTATTCTGATTGAAAAGCAAAACTACTTGCAAGATCTTGTTGTTGATGATTAACCACAGTCACACCAATAACCAATTGATCAGAAAATGGTGGGAATGAATAAAAAAATTTCGTTTTCAAGTGCTAGATCTTTTCTTCTTTTTAGCTGAGCAAAAATATCCTTGTGCGTATAGACCGGCCTGTGTGAACATAAGGTCTTAGGGTTTATTTGCTACCTAACTTGACCGACAAACAACTAACCGAGGCTCGCTCTTGATATATTCAATTCAATTAGAAAAAAAACTCATTATCAGACTAGTTAGAGTACTATAAACTGCACTTGCGACATCGCTCCATTCACGTCATTTTGTTCAGTACTTTCTCACGACGATGTGTCATCATTTATAGCTGCAAAAACTAATGCAAAGTTTCTGAAAGCACTTTGCGATTATAATCTCTATCGGAGTACTAGAAGACATATAATTTGACTAAATATTTTTTGGACACAGCATGTTCCTTCATGAATACCCATTCTGACGACTTTGCAGACAGCACTAGGCACTAGCTGATCATCGATCAATTGGTGGTTTAAGACCCCACGCAACTATCGAAATCCTTGCACAGCAGTTGGGAGTGTGACCTGTTCGTCCTTTGACGCGTGACATATTGTGCCCATGTTAATTAATTTCCTTCGCCAGGAGGAGCAAAGAGATGAGGAAGGCGAGAGGCGAGACGAAGAAGCCGCGGGAGCCCCGCGTGGCGTTCGTGACCAAGAGCGAGGTGGACCACCTCGAGGACGGCTACCGGTGGCGCAAGTACGGCCAGAAGGCCGTCAAGAACAGCTCGTATCCGAGGAGCTACTACCGCTGCACGGCGGCGCGGTGCGGCGTCAAGAAGCGCGTGGAGCGGTCGCAGCAGGACCCCTCCACGGTGGTCACCACCTACGAGGGGCAGCACACGCACCAGAGCCCCCTGATGAGCCTCCGGGGCGCCGCCGGCGCCGGCGGGGCCAGCTACTACGCCGCGGCGGCGCCGCCGCAGCAGCTTGGCTTCCGGCCCGACGTGCGCGCGGCGTTCGACTACGCTCACGGCGCTCGCATGATGACGCCCAGCAGCAGCTTACTGCTGCCCACGCCGACGACGACGCGGCTTCTTCATCATCAGGAGCGCCGCCGCTCGTCGTCTTCGCATCTGGCCGCGTACGGCGGCGTGCTGGACTTCATCCCGTCCGCGATGGGCGATGGCCATGCATGAGCGTATATATATATTTGCCACTTCAGTTAAACCGAAATGGATTGTTTTCCCACCCACATTTTTTTTTTCTCCTTTTTTAGGTGAGGCTCTATATATCCCCATTTCCATTACAGTAGAGCGGAAATACAGACTGAAATGAAGCGTTGTAAGGACGGTTTCTTAGGCCTTTGCTGCAGAACGAAAAATGGCACTTACCTCTGTTGCTCGTATATCACTTGGAGTATAGGTGGTAGCAATTTCGCATTGCTACGTGTCTGGTCTATTGTTTAGGGATGCAGTGATGGAAGTATATAGTGCTCAATGGTGTTTCTAGATTAACTGATTAATTAATTATAACGCTATCATGTCAGCCTTGTACTAGTTCATCACGTGACATGTTCTATTTTGTTTCATTAAAATTTTATGTTGACCCAATCATCGGAACAGTTTATGACTTGTATCTCTCCCATTGTCATTGACCCCGTCCTAGGTGATCTTATATTGTCAGTAATTACAACAATTGACTACTACACGTGAGCATAGTTTTACTATAAGGACTCTATATATATAGGTGCGAGTGTGACTTCTTTGATTTCTTCATCATCAAATAGATTCTTGCGAATGCGCCGATCGACGATTGGGTTCAATCTTTCGACACCATCTTTTTATTTCAAGCTATGGTATGTCAAGAATAAGCAATTAATGCTATATATACCTAGCCACTGATAATATAAAGACTTTCCAAGATGAGATAACCATGTCACATTGTACTCAATAAACACTCTTAGGCATCTCCAGTGAGGGCTCCTAAATGAGTCTCTACTCTAAATTTTAGAAGTGGAGAGCAAAAACCCAACTGCAGTGGGGATTCCAAATGGGATCCTATTTTGTATGCCCTCCTAGAATCTCATCCCAAGATCTCAGGAATAGGATCCTCCTATCCACCCTCCTATCCATGGGTCCCACCACTTTTTCATTATTTTTTCTTTTTCTTTTTCTTTTTCCTCCTCTTTTCCTTTCTTCTCCCCGCGTCGCCGTCCCTCCCACCCGTCGCCAGACTCCCGCCGCCGCCGCCCCAGCTGCTGGACCCCCCTGCTCGCCGCCGGTTGCCCGTACAAGACAGGTCGCGCACGCCGAGCCAAGCCCACGACGCTCGCAGGTTTCTCCACTGCGTGGCTCTGTTCCGAGCCTCCGAGCGTCATCTCGTCCCCGGCCGACGAAAGGGGCAAGGCTTCCTCGGCCACCTCGGATGCCGACCTGTACGGGTCGCGGCTTCCACTGGAGCACGGAGGCTACGAGGTTGGTGGTGCGGGAGAGGGTGAGGAGGAGCTCGGTGAGGGCGGGGATGGAGCGGAGGCACTCCTCGGACATGAGGGTCTCGATGGCAGCGCCGCGCGGGAGGTCGGAGAGGTTGACGGAGGGGAAGGAGAGGGGAGGGAGACGATGGTGGGCGGTAGAATGTTAAACAATGGACTGTTTAGGAACGCCGGAATCCCATTCAGTTGGTATATGTTCGGGACTTTCGAATGATCCTTATTATCAAAAGAGCACGTTTGACCAAACATCAAGGCCATCAACATTGAACCCGCAACATGGTAAGTCATCACAAATCCACCGAGTTAGACTCAGGGTAATGCTTTTTTTCAGAATCCTTCTTGGAGAACATATGAATCATTACTATATTGCTATGGGACCAACTATAGACTGTGGTTATGCCAAAATAAACACATCCCAGAGAAATATGGTCATGCAGTATACAGGCCTGAAGCTCTCGGCATGTTTCCTAAATTTTATCTTAGTTCTTAGAACTCAGTTTATTGGGAATCTATTTAGTTTGAAGCAAGCTATGAAACAGAAATTATACACATACAGTGAAGCAGTATGTGTCCCCTACTTTCACAAGCTACATTGATGTTCTCTGCAGGATGTTCCTTTAATGAAGCATCAAAATATAATATTGGAGTTTCTGAAGTCCATTTCTCACAGGATTCTAGTGCAGCGATGAACAATTTGCATCCACTCTTACAATGTGATTATGGATCATTGGTATTTCCCCCCTCAATTTTCCTTCTTTTCGCAGTACATCTAGCATTTCCCCACCCATGATTTCAATAATGCATATTCTCAAATCTGAAGACACACTTCATTAGCTATTTAATCTAAAAATTAGCTGAATGTTTGCATTTTTTCATTTGCCATAGCCATATCATCCTTTTTTTAATCTTATTTACTTCCTCAAGTATACATACACCACTGAACTATGCGTGTTTTCAGGTTCCGACACTGGTACCATGCTCGTCGTCAGACCCTGAAACTGTATTCTCACCTAATTGGAAAACGAATGAGCCTCTGTCGAATAGTGCAGGTTATCCCAAATCTGATTTTTTTTTAATCCATAATGATTTTGATAGTCAAGTTTTTCTTGACCTATCTGTCTCGTTTGTCGACAGAGTAATCACTTCATTTTCTTTCTGTTATTGCAGCAACAGATGACAACTCCGATTTTCTTCAACTAATTTTTAGTGAAACTTACGAAGGGAATAATAGTTCAAGTGAACTGCAAATTTGGGATGTTTTGGACCTGTATTTCCCAAAAAGTTTTGATACTGCACAATTTAATACTCTAATGGGTTTTGCAACTGATGATTGTACTACTTATAATGAGTGTATGGACGCTACTATTGAGAGGAGCATGTCTCGTCCATCTCCAGAAAAAACAAGGAACGAGGACGATGCTAGTTGCAGGGTTCCAGTTGATCACGCTAGTTCTGCCTCTTGCTTTGTGACAGGAAATGGATGCACTGATAATCAAGAACTACCTGCAGGTCTGCCGAATTTAATGGATATTGGTTCACCAGACGATTCAGCTGACTTATTTGGATCATCAGTGAACACAAAAAACATCGTGCTTGTGCTGGATCTGGATGGTAAGCTGACTTATCTTTAATTCAGAGAACCTTCAATTGAGAAAGATCACCTGTCTCATGATTTTTAATTTTTGGATTTTTGAGGGAGATTATCCAATGATATTAGGTTAATTTGCGTTCATCCTTTTTTTTCTTTTTCTTTTCAAAATTTAGCTAGATGAGTAGAGATTAATATATAGTTTCATGTTGAATATCTGACACCCAATCTCCTTGGCAAAATAAAGCCCATTTTAGTAGCTTATTATTTTTCTCCTGACAAGCAAAAAATTTTGTGTTCTAAAAAATCTCTCCTGAATCTAGATGTGATTTAAAAGTTTTTAGCTTGGCAGCTAATAATTTTCTCTTTTAGCTACAGCTGTGTGATGTGTAATAGTCTAACCATTTCTCCTTGGCAGAAACCCTTGTCCATTCAAAGTTACAACCCTGTGATAATTATGACTTCACCCTCCAAGTTTTCTTTAATATGGAAGATCACACTGTATATGTGAAACAGAGGCCCCACCTTGAGATGTTCCTTCACCAGGTTGCTCAGATGTTTGAGGTTGTTGTTTTCACAGCTAGTGAGAGTGTTTATGCTGAGCCTCTACTAGATAAACTTGATCCAGACGGTAAACTGATTTCACGCCGTTTTTACCGTGAATCTTGTACTTTTTCAAATGGTAGCTATACAAAGGACCTAGCAATTTTCGGAGTTGACTTGGCAAAAGTTGTGATAGTTGACAATACTCCACAGGTAAAAATTTATTATCGGATATGAATTTACATTTCATAACCAGATATGTTTCTGTTATCTAGTTTTTGACCAGATGCATTATGGCTTAACACTGATCTTTTTCTGTTCTTCTTGTGTATGCCTATGCTTGCGGATTGTAGTTTCTTCCTAAGATGTTTCTGTTATCTACTTCTTGACCAAATGGATGCAAGGCTAACATTTTCTTCAGGTCTTCCAGCTGCAGGTTGATAATGGCATACCCATAAAGAGCTGGTTTGATGACCCCGCGGACATTGAGTTGATGGAACTGCTTCGATTCCTTGCGACCCTCGTTGATGCAAAGGATGTCCGTCCAATGATCTCCAAGAACTTCAGCAACAACCCCTAACTGGTAGGATCAGATCAGATAAAGTAAAGTTTGCATTTCTGCATCCAGGTCAATCTGGGTCCAGGTTAGTCTTGAGTAAAAAATTAGGTATAGAGAATACACAGTGTTCGTGATATATACTAGTTACAGGCTAACAGGTAGTATTGCATAAGCCATAGCCATTGCATGGCCCCCTAGTTTCATGTACCGCATTTACTTTGCCAATCCAATTTTGATTCGTAAACTATATTTGTCATCATTCTAGTCGAAAGGTTTTCTGTGGATAGAAGTCAATGTCGACTGAATTTCGACATGAATTCTTTTACGAGTGAATGTTCAAGGACCGGGATCTTGGCTACAGCACTCGACCTGCTGGCCTCTTGCGTCACCGTCGTTCCGTCACCGTTACCGACGTTCGTCGTTCGACGAGAGTGGCCGGCTCTGGCCTCTCTCGGTTCACGCTGTGGTTCATGCAGAAAAGGAAAGCCACTACAAGTTCGATGCGTTGCTGGCCAAATCGTAGTTTACGCTTTACATCTCGTGGACCATTTTACATCTCGTGGACCATCCTGGCATGTGGGGCCACGGCAACGGCATAAATGCTGCAGCTAAGCCTGCATCGGTGTTCAATACGGTGGCCATACGAGTGTACGTACAACATAGACTCCCTTGTCCAATCCCAACAGTGCGCACACAAAGTCACAAAGTGACAATCCCAACAGATGCTCTGAAGCCAGCCGGGCTAGCTCAGCTCAGCGTGCCGAGCTACTCCCATGGCTCCGGCGAGTCCTCTGCTCGTCCTCGTCTGCTTCCTCGCCATAACCGCCCAGCTCTCGGCTGCTGCGGGGCCCGCACTGGTGTTCCCCGAAGAAGCGCTCCCGACCAAGTCAGGCTACCTCCCCATCCCGCCGGCCAACGCCTCGCTCTTCTTCGCCTTCTACAAGGCCACCCACCCGCTCACGCCGCCGGCCACCACGCCGCTCCTCCTCTGGCTCCAGGGCGGGCCCGGCTGCTCCGGCCTCCTCGGCAACTTCTTCGAGCTCGGCCCCTACTTGGTCAGCCCCGACGCCGAGACCCTCACGCCCAACCCCTTCGCGTGGAACCGCCGCTTCGGTCTCCTCTTCATCGACAGCCCGCTCGGCACCGGCTTCAGCGCCGCGCCGTCCCCCGCCGACATCCCCACCAACCAGTCCGTCGTCGCCGCGCACATCCTCGCCGCGCTGCAGTCCTTCTTCGCCCTCGACCCGAGCCTCCGCGCGCGGCCGTTCTTCCTCACCGGCGAGAGCTACGCCGGCAAGTACATCCCCGCGGCGGGGGCGCACATCCTGGACGTGAACCCGACGCTACCCGAGGCGCTGCGCGTCAACCTCCGCGGCGTGGCCATCGGCAACGGGCTGACGCACCCCGTCGCGCAGGTGGCCACGCACGCGGACTCGGCATACTTCACGGGGCTCGTCGACGCGCGGCAGAAGCGGGAGCTCGAGGCGCTGCAGGCGGAGGCGGTGGCGCTGACGCGGGCGGAGCGGTGGCGCGAGGCGGCGGACGCGCGGGGGCGGGTGCTGTCGCGGCTGCAGAACATGACGGGGCTCGCCACGCTGTACGACGCGGCGAGGCAGCGGCCGTACCAGACGGACCCCGTGGCGGCGTTCCTGAACCGGGCGGAGGCCAAGGCGGCGCTGGGCGCGCGCGGGGACGTGGCGTGGGAGGAGTGCAGCGACGCGGTGGGCGCGGCGATGCACGCGGACGTGATGAAGAGCGTGAGGCCGGGGGTGGAGTCGCTGCTGCGGCGGCGCACGCGCGTGCTGCTGTACCAGGGCATCCGAGACCTCAGGGACGGCGTCGTGTCCACGGAGGCGTGGCTCGCCGAGGTGGACTGGGACGGGCTGCGCGCCTTCCTCGACGCCGAGCGCGCCGTGTGGCGGACGCGGGGCGGCGACGGGGAGCTCGCGGGCTACGTGCAGCGCTCCGGCGCGCTCTCGCACGTGGTGGTGTACGGGGCAGGGCACCTCGTTCCGGCGGACAACGGACGCGCCGCGCAGGAGATGATCGAGGGATGGGTGCTCGAAGCGGGGCTGTTCGGGCGCGGTGGCGACGGTTTGTGGAGCGCCGCTTGAGGCCTATCCGGTCGACCGAGTTTGTCGCAGGTCGCAGCGTATCAATTGGGTTTTTGGATAGATCCAATTCGTTGTGTTCAGAGGGCAACTGAAATCATTGTGTTCATTATGCGCCGCAGAGCACATCGCCACATCCTGAGGTCAAAATCCCAGTCGACATGTGGCTTCTGATCTATCTACGGAAAGCCTTTTTCGACTAGAATAACAAGACATTGTTGAATAATCAAAACAGGATTTAGATTGGATTTAGATTGGCCTTGTTTAGGGTGTGTTTAGATTGGGGAAAGATTCCCCGAAAATATACTGTTCACCAAAAAAACACTGTAGATGAATATAACACTGTAGATGAATAGTGATATGTGAGTAGAAGAGGTGGGATGAATAGGGAAAAGTTGGATGAATAGTGGATTTTTGGGGAATCTTTTTGAATCTAAACGGGGCCTTAGTTCGTCAACTTTCATCAACTTTTCAGTCACATCGAGTCACATCTTCTCTCACAGACACGCTTACCAATGCACTATTCACACCTGCAACTTCTCCGAACAATGCAGAGTTCAATAACCATGTTCGATTATGTGTCATGATTCAGTTTCTGTACCAACTACATAGATCTGCACTTACATGAAACCACGGAAACATGCAATTTCATTGTCACTGTTATGGCTTATGCCATGATATCTGTAGCTACTGACATGCCATGAACACCTGTGTAGATTATGTACCTAATTACTCACTCATGACTTGAATCCAGTATGTTAATGTTATAAAATTGAAATATTAACAAGCAGAGCAAACTGTGGTTTGTATTGGATGTCAAGACTTTGAGCCGGTGTGTCAAATAGAAGCAGTTCATCATCTCAACATCTGTGGGGTCATCAAAGCAGCTTTTTACCGTTAACGCTGTCAGCCTGTGAACCCGCAGCTGGAAGACCTAAAGAAAATACGATCTATGGGGTGAATATACATGGAAAGTAGAGTTTGTCTGGTTCAAATCAATTTCGATCCAGGACTCATTTGGCGATGAAATGTTTTTCCCCGGTGCAATGGTGATGAAATATAAGCTGATATCTTATACTGAAATTTACCTGTGGGGTATTGCCAACAATTGCTACTTTTGCCAAATCAACTCCAAATAAATCAGGCCCTTCATTAGAAAGCTCACAGGATTCACGGTAAAAACTGGGCGAAATCAGTTTCTAGTCTCGATCAAGTTCACCTGATAGAGGCTCAGCGTAAAGTCCCACTAGATGTGAAAGTTACCACCTCAAACACTTGAGCCACCTGCTGTGCTCAAGCAACATCTCGAGGTGAGAGGCCGCTGTGCGCTGCTGCCCTTCTCCGGCCTCGGCGCTGGCGGGCGGATGCCTGTGCGGGCGCTGCTCCAACTCGTTCGGCTGAAGCGTGTGTTCGGTATGTACACAGGTGTGTCGGTGGCACCATGGTGGTGTGGCCGACGGGGGCTTTCGCAGGCATACACATGCGTCGTCGTGGTGGCGTCGTAGACTCGTAGGCTACGGCCTTGCGGAAGCGCACCAGCCGTGCCATGGTAGTAGGGCTGGAGGCTCTGGCTGTCTCTTTGTACAGTGGTGGCGATGCAGGTGAAGACTTTTCCCTCCGTGGGACGGCGTCGGCGGCGTCATTGGCGCGAGCCCTTCCTACAGGCGACGTTTGGCATTGCTACTCCAGCTCGTACATGTACGTCGGTCTTCTCTGCCGTGGCAGGTGAGAATCCAACTAGGATGGCATCGGCGACGTCTTCGACGCCGTGACCTTGCTGAAGGCGATGCCAGGTGGCATGGTGGTGGCTGCTACCGAAGGGACATATTTCTTTGTTTTTGGGTTTTTTTGTTTTCTAAAGAAAAAATACAACTTGTGGTGGCAATCGTGTGGCGGCTTGTGTCAACGTCTCAATCTAACCGGTTTGAGTTTGTGGTGAGTTGTGGCTCGGGTCGACGTCTCAATCTGTCCGGGTAGAGTTCGTGGTTAGTTCTGGTTCGTGTCGATGTCCCAGTCCGACCGCCCGTAGTTGTAAGGTAGTGATGAGTTGGCTCGTGTCGATTACCCAATCCGACCAAGTAAAGTTAGTTTGTGATGAGTTAGCCCGTGTCGATGACCCAATCCGACAGGGTAGAGTTGTAAGGTCGATGGACCGAAGTTGTGAGGGATGGTACTATTACCTCCCTAGTTGTACGGTCTATGGATCTGAGTTGTATGGTTTTTCGGGCCTGGTTTTCCTTAGTTTTTATAAACTAGGTCAATTCTCTTTTACTTCTAATGAAAATTCGGAAAAGCCTAACTTTCACCGTCCGTTAAAACAAAAAAGAAATAGGCTGCTGCCACAAATATACCGTACGGTATTCTTGTCAAATTCTTTCTAGGGGAAGAAATACCACTGGACTACTGAATATTAATCAACTGATAGATAGTTGTTGCATGCTCTGAATGTGCAATGCCTGATGCCCAGGCCTGCCTAACTGAGGAAGGCCGCGTACCATTTTGACCCATCTGAACGTGCTGGCTGTTTTCTAGACAGGCCCATTCCACACCGAAGCTCATCCCAAACGCACCAAAACAACACGAAGTCCGAATTGTTCTCGTCGCGTCCGGTCATCGTCGTGCCGTGGATCGCCGCTCGCCACACACAGGTCACCGTCACCGCTGCGGCCGCCTCAGTACCACCGCATCGTCGTCCAGTACTAAATTTCTCTTAGTGTTTTAAGTGTCTTATTACTTACTTAAAAACACTAGGAGAAGTCCATTTTGGTAGTGTTCCAACACAGAGGCCCTGAAGGACACGTAAGTCCACCATTTTAGTATTGTTCCAGCATGTACTACTCATCTGACGACAGTCAAATGCTTGGCTTTCAGGCCAATTCCATGCTTAAGCTCCTCCTAAGCACGTGTAATAACTAATACTGTAAAATTACTACTAGGAAAATACATTGTAAAATTGTAATTTCGTGGTCGTGCCCAATGGAAGACATGCTAATTGCTGAAGGCAATACTCTCTCCGTCCCATAATAGATGACGTTATGGGATGCGTGCACGTGTTATTTTCTCAAGTTTGACTCGATTTGTAGAAAAATATGTGCAATATTTAAGTCTCGAATAAAATAAATTTGTTAAAAAACTAGATTCGAATATCTATCTAATGATACTAATAATGTATTATAAATATTAATACTATTTTGTATATAATTAGTTAATGTTGAAAGATGGTGTTTTTCTTAGAAAGCGAGAATGACATCTAGTTTGGGACAGAGGGAGCACGTCGTAACCAACCAGGACATCGGTTCTCTCGAAGAAACTGTAGGTTGCAGACTGCCCGGTCCGACCCGGTGGAAGGTAGAGCCAGGCCACCCCAAACCCGGGCCAGGGCCGGGCTGCCTATTTGTTCAATTATAGTTGCAGTACACATCAAAGCAGCGAACGGCCACGTTCCAAACTGAGATAAGGTGCAGAGAGAGAGACCGGCGTCGTTTTCCCGATCAAAGAAACACTTGCTGTCACGTTCGGCAATCGGCACAACCGGCCGGCACGGCGGTACTCCGGCAGAGAGTCAAAGCTGACGCACCCAGGACACGAGTAAGACTAGTGCCGTGTTCGGTTCTCAAAACTATCTTACTTTATATTTATTCTCCTAACATAACACGTATCTCTAAAAATTTCTTTTTCACATTTTCTATTTATCCTCTCTCATAACACGCACCCTAGAAAAAAAAATACATTTTCACCTCTCTATCTAAACACAACACAGCACAATTGTTCCTTTCTCGCGGTGGTCCAGACCTGCCAATTGCTAAAATCATTGTTGATATGCAATGAACTGTGGCGGAGGATGTGGACTGCTCGCGGTTGGAATGGGCCAAAGCGATCAGAAGTTCAGAATTGATATTTCAAATATATACTCCGATATCGACAGAAATGATATATGCATTCTAGCATCAACGTTCCACTAAAGCCATCAAATTCCACCAGAACAATAATCCTTATTGTGCTGCTACACATTTTCATCCGGAGAAGTTGTCGGGGTTGTGTAGCACCACGAGGCAACGCAAATCGTCCACGATCATATTCCTACGTGCTTCACCAGCGCGCGACGGCCGCCGGGCGCAGCGTTCAGGCGGCGCCTCCTGCCGTTGGGAACGCGACGCCCGAACAGCCCCGCTTCGAGCACCCATCCCTCGATCATCTCCTGCGCGGCGCGTCCGTTGTCCGCCGGAACGAGGTGCCCTGCCCCGTACACCACCACGTGCGAGAGCGCGCCGGAGCGCTGCACGTAGCCCGCGAGCTCCCCGTCGCCGCCCCGCGTCCGCCACACGGCGCGCTCGGCGTCGAGGAAGGCGCGCAGCCCGTCCCAGTCCACCTCGGCGAGCCACGCCTCCGTGGACACGACGCCGTCCCTGAGGTCTCGGATGCCCTGGTACAGCAGCACGCGCGTGCGCCGCCGCAGCAGCGACTCCACCCCCGGCCTCACGCTCTTCATCACGTCCGCGTGCATCGCCGCGCCCACCGCGTCGCTGCACTCCTCCCACGCCACGTCCCCGCGCGCGCCCAGCGCCGCCTTGGCCTCCGCCCGGTTCAGGAACGCCGCCACGGGGTCCGTCTGGTACGGCCGCTGCCTCGCCGCGTCGTACAGCGTGGCGAGCCCCGTCATGTTCTGCAGCCGCGACAGCACCCGCCCCCGCGCGTCCGCCGCCTCGCGCCACCGCTCCGCCCGCGTCAGCGCCACCGCCTCCGCCTGCAGCGCCTCGAGCTCCCGCTTCTGCCGCGCGTCGACGAGCCCCGTGAAGTATGCCGAGTCCGCGTGCGTGGCCACCTGCGCGACGGGGTGCGTCAGCCCGTTGCCGATGGCCACGCCGCGGAGGTTGACGCGCAGCGCCTCGGGTAGCGTCGGGTTCACGTCCAGGATGTGCGCCCCCGCCGCGGGGATGTACTTGCCGGCGTAGCTCTCGCCGGTGAGGAAGAACGGCCGCGCGCGGAGGCTCGGGTCGAGGGCGAAGAAGGACTGCAGCGCGGCGAGGATGTGCGCGGCGACGACGGACTGGTTGGTGGGGATGTCGGCGGGGGACGGCGCGGCGCTGAAGCCGGTGCCGAGCGGGCTGTCGATGAAGAGGAGACCGAAGCGGCGGTTCCACGCGAAGGGGTTGGGCGTGAGGGTCTCGGCGTCGGGGCTGACCAAGTAGGGGCCGAGCTCGAAGAAGTTGCCGAGGAGGCCGGAGCAGCCGGGCCCGCCCTGGAGCCAGAGGAGGAGCGGCGTGGAGGCCGGCGGCGTGAGCGGGTGGGTGGCCTCGTAGAAGGCGAAGAAGAGCGAGGCGTTGGCGGGTGGGATGGGGAGGTAGCCTGACTTGGTCGGCAGGGCTTCCTTGGGGAACACCAGCGCTGCGGCAGATAGTGGGACGATGACGGCGAAGAGGACTACGAAAGCAGGGAGCGGCGGCGCCATGGGATGGGGCTTGCTGAGCTCAACCGAGCACTGAGCTAGTAGTCCGGTTGGGACTGGGATATCAGATTGTCAGTGTGTGTTCAGTGCGGATGGGGTCGGACAAGAGTCGTTGTACCGAACGCCCGTGTCGTATTTCACTTGGATTCCCGTATGCCACTCAGCCAGTAGGCGACAGGGGCCATTTGCTCTGAGAAATGGCACCAGGTTACGCGAAAAGGTTTTCCGCAGTGGTAACGATGCGCATGCGCTCATATGCTCTGATTGCCCTTTTGCCTTTGCAACCACTGCTAGAAAAATTATCATTAGCACCTGATGATAGACGCCTGTTAATACTGATTATGCCAATTGATACTAGTTTTCGGTACTAAACGAACAATGAGCAGTCATTTAGGCCTTGTTCACATTCGCAATTTTTCACTATTTATTTCAACTTTTCACTATTTATTCTAACTTTTCACTATTCCTCCCTCACAAAACACGTTTCCCAGCGAATGTTACAGTGTTTTTTTCTACAATCTAAACACACCCTTAGTATCGATTGTACTACTGTTGCTAAACGAGCCACTTAGTAAAGAGAAAAGTCTATTTTTCACCCTCCAACTATTACAAAAGTCTGATTTTCAACCCGCAACTACAAAACCGGACACTAAACACCCTCCAACTATCCAAACCGTGCAAAATTGGCCCTTTGGGTGGTTTTGAAGGTGGTTTTGTATTTTCCAAAAAAAATAAACAATAATTTTATATTAAAAAATTCATAACTAATTTATTTTGAACTAGAAAAATTAGAAACTGGTGCAAATGTTTTTCTAAAAATGTGACCTACATGTTGGTACAACATTAGAAGTTATTTGCATATTATTTATTTTTATTTTAATTATTTTTTGAAAAACAATAAGAAAATAGTAATATAAATATATAATACCCAAATAACATTAAATAGTGTGCCAACAGGTTGGTTACATTTGAAGAGAACTTTTGGCACTGATTTCATATTTTTTGGGTCCAAAATGAATTAGTTATGGTTTTTTAAAGTTTAAATAATATTTCTGCTATTTTTAGAAAATCTAAAACCACCCAAAGGGCCAATTTTGCATGGTCTGTATAGTTAGAGGGCCTTTAATATCCGGTTTTGTAGTTTGAGGTTGAAAATCAGAATTTTGTAACAGTTGAAAGGTGAAAAATAGACTTTTCACCTTAGTAAATGGTTGGCCCTCACACGGTCCATGGGGTTGAAATAAAATGAACTTGTCTGTTGCGAACTTGCGATGCATCGCAAATTCTGCTTGCCTGGCTGACCGGTAATGCGGCCAATCACGCTCTTAATTTGTTCACCCCATGTGGTTTCCCTTGAAATAAGTTCGCTCTTGGCTGTAATTATGGCCAGATATTATGTATGATATAGATGTTAGATTAATTGTATGAGAAGCCTAATAGAAATGGCCAATTAATCCCAAAGCCTACGGTTTAGAAATAGCTACCAACTTATAAAGTGGATGTTTGCTGCACCTAGCAAGAAATTGAGGGTGTGTTTAGATTGTAGGAAAAAACACTGTAGCATAAGAAAAACACTGTAGCATTCGCTGGGAAACGTGTTTTGTGAGGGAGGAATAGTGAAAAGTTGGAATGAATAGTGAAAAGTTGGAATGAATAGTGAATAGTTGAGAATCTAAACATGGCCTGAGAGAATTAGAAGGGCTCCATATGACATGTGTGCTCGCTCGCCGAGCCATGTCTGCGTGAGCGTGACTGGGCTTTGCTTGTCCGGTTGTCCCCGTTCCGGTGTTTTAACTATCAAGTGCACAACAACCGAGATTCTGCATCCGATGAGTAGAATACCACCCGGAGGCGCGCCTACATATAACACTGCAATCAGCTTCTCTGTAACGATTTTGGTCGGCTACGCCGGACACCAGGAAAGTTACTGTCGAAATGCTGCCCATAGCCCCCAAATAGGGAGGGCCCTGGATAGCTTTGCAATCCAACGTAAAGAAAACAATAGCCAACTCAGCAGGATATGGAGCTTCAAGCGACTTATTACCGTATAGTTGATTGCCATCTAAATGTACGGGTCTAATGGCATTCTGTACTAGTACAGATTATTGGCCATGCCAATATAAACTTCGGCCAGGTTTTACAATCTAGACTGCATCCCTCCAGCAACAACAATGGTTTCAGCTGTAATGAATGCTGCATCGTCAGAAGCCAGGAATGCAGCAGTCGCAGCCATGTCTTGCACAGAACCCAATCTGTTAAGCGTGGTCTTGTCAACAAGCTCTTTTTTCTGCCAAATGAAAAACAGTGTCAAATAATTATTTTTGATTAACCAATCGTCAAAACATATGAGGGCAAAGTATGCAAACAAAAACATAGAAATCACTTACAACGGCCTCATTAGTCGTGAGGAAACTAGCAAACCGTGTAGGAACAAAACCAGGGGCTATACAGTTAACACGAGTATTGGGACCCATCTCACGAGCAAGAGCCTACAAATACAGTAATAAAAGTATCCAAAGAAATTAGTTTAAGCGTTATCTTCAATAATTTTGAATAATATATAATTTTTTACTTCCTTGTTTGTGGAAGAATATCAAGAAGAAATGCCATATTGGCATGTATGATGGAAACTTTGTCATGCCCAGCCCCACCCCATTATGCCCCAAAGGTAGATCATATTAAAGCCCTCTCATGTCATGCGCTTTGCTACTCAACCAGGCAGTGTACAATGAAATTTTCAGTTTTTTAATGCATATGTCATAGCTACCTCATATGCTCCCTAGTTACATTGATATTAAAGGGCCATGCATGAACATTTAACAAACCTCCCAAAGGTATTTTACATAATTGAGTTTAACAGCTTAAGTCAAACATTGAATTTAACAGCTCAAGTCAAACATGTTATTTTACATCATAAGTTTACAAGATATTGTCATTACTGAAGGTGCATTAAGATTTATGAGAGCTTTCTATATATGTCAGTAATAATAAGATGGTTTTGATATTGATCAAATACAGAAAATAAAGTGAAAACTGACAAAAAGATCAACATATACCTTCGTGAGACCAAAGAGAGCAGTCTTTGTAACACCATACATTGCCAATCCTTGTTCTGGATTGTAACCGGTAATTGAAGAAATAATAATCACAGATGATCCCTTGCGTAGGTATGGAGCAGCATCCTGAAAATAAATTGGTACAGGAAACAAAAACTGTCAGCATTATTTGTAGAGAGTGTAAACTAGGAGGAAGAATTTGCCCACCTGAAGAAGAAGAATAGAAGCCTTGACATTAATATCCCACAGTTTATCGAGAACAGACTCTTTCGTTGCAAGTATGTCGTCTACAGTGGGATTTGCAGCAGCATTCGAGACAAGAATATCAATGTGTCCAAAGTTCTGCAATAACATAATCAGTTGATTACACTACAAAGAACAAAAACCATCGCAATGTTACCTAATAACTGCATAAGTCCTCGAATGCAAAACAACATCTAAGACATGAACAGAAACTAAATAAGAGTGTGTCATGCCCCAGGACTGACTGGGCATAATATGCGGCCCGCTCAGTGCCACAGGTGCTGTATCACTGGCCGTATCCACATCATCATGAATCCATTCTAAAAGATTGATGTAGAGTCTAGTTTGTTGGTTCCTCTATACACAATTACACATAACAGCGTGCAACATGCTGAATGAGAGAAGCTCTTTTTTAGATAATGTAAAGGTACACCTTTTTAGATAATGTAAATGACTTCTCTGTGTGGGAGTATTAATGATTTGATGTAATTTCAGAGTCGTCGACGTAAATGTTACAATATGAGAATATAAAAGAGACATGACACAATTTATTTGTTAACTTGAGACTTTCATAGGATAAAGACATGCTACACTACTGTTCATTACCTCAGAAAGCCACTGTATCATTATCTATGGTCTCCTCCAGTGGTACCAAATCAGCTAGCTCATAGCTATATTAAATCATAGTTTTGTCCATGTAGAAGGGAGAGAAGAAGAGCTATCTCTTGTTCAAGAGATAGCCTCATGCACACATCCCTAAATCACTTGAAGACAGCGTGCGCGATTATGTAAGCGCAGGAGCTGGCATCTAACTCTAACTGTTGGGATACTTGTCTCTTAGAGACTTAGACCATCTCTTAGGCCTTGTTCGTTTTGGCATGGAATGCCATGGAATGGGCTCAAAACCACATGGAATATCTCGGTATGGAATCAATCCTAATCCAACCAAAATGTTTGTTCGGTTAGGCATGGAAGGGTTTGAAACCCAGCATGGTTTGGTCCCGTTACATGCCAAAAAGGCCTATTTCATTCCATGAGTATGACCTCATGGAACCAAACCCCATGGTTTGAGTGACATGCATGGAACCACTCAAACCATGCATGGAACCATTCCAGCTTGGGAGCAATTCCTAGGTTGCCGAACAAGCCCTTAGAGCGTATGAGCTGGTATCTAACTCTAACCATTGGATAAGTCTACACCCATCAGTGAAACTCCATTAGATACATTGGTGAGCTTGTCTTAGTTTTTCATAAAGACAATGCAAATAGACAATTCTAACTCTAGTCCCGTTACTTGCCAGATTTCACCATCACCTCATTTAAAGCAGCATCTGTCAATGCTAGAGCCTTACCAACTATGAATTCATCCTTTCTAGTTCTGGCAATGCTTCTGCACGCAGAAATTGAGTAAGCAAGCACAAGCAGCTAGGCATAACAGGTAGTTAACCAATCCTAGAAGGAGAACCAAGGTGGCCAGCGTTCACAATAAAGGTTAGGCGCAACATTGATCGAAGGCCTGAAGAAATCGGTCCGCAAAAAGGGAAATCTGACTATGCTATGTAACCCATCTGAAATCCCCTCTCCCAGTTCTGACCTTGACGGCCGTGTCGATGAGGCTCTTGCGCTGCTGGGCGTCGGAGACGTGGCAGACGGCCCCGACCACGGTGATCCCTTTTGCCTTGAGCCCCTCCACCGCCTCGTCCACGTTCTTCTGCAGCACCACCCGTCAAGTCCACAGAAAACCCCCAATCAGAAGCACGGTCAAGGGAAAACCCCGGGAGGGCACATCAGGCAAGCAAAGCAGAGCGAATGAAACGAGAAGGGGCATCTGCTCGGCTCGGCTAGGGCGGACCTGCTTCCGAGAGGAGATGACGACGGCGGCGCCCTCCAGGCCGAGGCGCTCGGCGATGGCGAGGCCGATCCCCTGCGTGGACGCCGTCACGACGGCCACCTTCCCCTCCAGACGCCGGCACTTGACCTCCATCCCCGCGCCGGCCGAGCTTCGAGTTCGACCGAGGTCGGTCTTCTTTTCTCCCCTTCGCTACTGCTGCTGCTGCTGTTTGCACGGAGTTGGCGACGACGGAGTGGAAATTTATTTCGATTTATGAAGGAGAAGGGCGGAAGGGCAAGGAGAGACCCGTCGATGGAAGCGAGGCAGCTGACACGGGTGCGGCAGGCATATCCGATCGATCCGGCTCCGTCGTAGCGTGGGCCCCGCCGATAGCTTGCCGTATCAAGAGCAAAACTCCAATCGAGCTAGTCCGGCAGGGATTGAGCGATTGGGGTATCAGTATATCCGATTGAGCTTAGCAACTTGACAAAAAAAATTCACTAACAATCATACCTCTTCTCATGGTACATATGGTTCCTTGTGTAAAAAATTTTCACCAACGTGTTGTTATTGTGTTCAGTGCGAGGGGTTGAACTAGAGTTGTACCAATCGACCATGTAGTTTCATTGGATTATTATATTCTCTGTTCACGATACAATTCGTCTTGATTTTATCATATCATATATTTAGATAAGTTTCTCTTATGTATATAGACATAACATATGCCTAAATGTATAAAATTTATGCATCTAAAAATGTATTTGGGCTGGAGTAATGACAACGAGACCACCCTGGTGTCCATGGCCGAATACGAGAAACGCAATGCTAGAATTGGCAGCAAGAGGAACAAGAGTCAACAGACAGAACAGCAATACGGGGCTGTTTGCTTGCGGTCCTGGTAGATCTGCCTGGCGCAGGCAGCGCTCCCAGGCGCACGATTTCGTGTGCCTGCGGTGGAGATCGCTGCCTGGCGCTCCGGCTGCCTGCCAGGCAGCAACCAAACAAGCCCGTAGGGCCCTTTGCCATCGCATTGTTTCAGCAAGCTGGCCGTACACGAGATAGAAAATTTCCTCGGCCGGCACAATTGTGTGTTGCCCCTTTCGCCGAAGGAGGGCACTAGTCGGCCTGACATTGCTAGTGCCTCACTTTTTAAGCATAGGAAGGTAGTTTCTGATCTCGTTCTCATAAAATGCAGCAGCCACCGCCTTAAGCGACATGGTCTCAACAAGTTATTTAAGTGCGCTGACAGAAAGTTCATCACATCCCCAGCGTCAACAAAAGAAACAGGTAGATAAAACTTCAAAGCAAAATCCATGAATGATTTATGCCATACAAGTGCATCCAAACACAGGATAACTGTTACATTTGGTTCACATAAAATAAGTAACCATACGAGCAGTAGCAACAGGCCGACACCGACTAGCACAACCTAACAGCGATACAGTAAGCACGAGTGAAAGCTAAACTCGAACGCAGCTGCCCCATACACCAAAGAGGATCGAGCTATTTCTTCATTGCCTGCCTCGGGATTTCGCCCTGCTGGCCTCCTCAGGGGTCGATGGGAACAGCTCCACGTACCTTGTACCAATCGTCATCTTATCCTTGCACATAGCCGTCTTCGCGACTTCAGCTGTGGGAAACTCAACAAAGGCTTCACCGGTGGCCTTACCATCAGAGCGGTACGCGATATGCACATTCTCCTCTGTCAGTTCGTACTCTAGGAAGAACTTGATGATGTCCTCAGTGGTGGCAGAGTAGGGAAGCCCCCGGAGCTTCAGCACCTCAGTGTACTCCATGCTGCCCTTGTCCTCAGATGGCTTCTTCGGCCTTGGAGGTGGGGGGATCGGCGGTATTCTGGCTCGAAGTACCCACCTTGGTTCACCTCGTTGGCTATTGCACAGTAGTACTCCTGTTTCTTGCATCTGAACACCTCAACGTACCTCCGGCCCATGTTCTGTCTGTTGCGGTGCAGCGCAAATTCTGCTTGCATGGTTGTTGGGAAAACCACAAAAGCCTCACCAGTAAAACGGCCATTCTTGTTAACCAGAAGGCAATCCACTATGTCCAGCCCCGTAAAGAACTTGCAGATGTCAATGTCGTTGCAATCAAAAGGAAGTCCTCGCAGCCGGACACCTGGAAAGCTTTGGATGCCAGCACTAACCCCTGCACCAGCTAGGTTGCTGTTGAAGGGCTGGTAGAAGCCGCCGCTGGCACCAGCAGCATTGCTGCCCATAGCCCCAAAATAAGGATGGCCAGGTTCCATCATCCTGGCCCTCTTTGAGACATCCAATGGACTCCCTGCGTTCACTGCGAAGTACGGATTCGATTCCATCATCATTCGTGGCCTCTTTGATCCCTCGTACCCATCCGAAACCCCCCAGCCTCCCATCATTGCCCTTCAGATAATCCAGAGTCCCAAAAAGAGAAAAGAAAAGGAGAATAACCCCCCATCTCTCAATCCCGATTTCAAATAATAACCCAAATATAAAGATAGCTGTGTATAAAAGAAAATCTCCCTCCGTTCTAAAATATATGGTGTCTAGGACAAAATCATATATTTGAAAACGGAGGGAGTGATAGAGAGCATACAGTAAGAATAACATGTAGTACAAGCCAAAACATTAGTCAAAAGCATAGTGAAATTTGAGTCCCAAGTAATCATTGGCTACATCTACATGTAAGTAAAAGCAATTTTTAGTCTGTCTGAGGTTTCTCTGAACATCTGAATGTTATGTCTTAGCACATTGAGATAAGATTTTAGCAGCTAAATTTTCTAAGATTACATTTAGTTGTTTTACATACATTACACAAGTACACATGAATGCAGTTTACAGTTTAAACTGAATAGGTACAACATTATCCCCAAGATGAAATTTGAGGTATGTAACAAAGCTGAATCAGAAGTTGATATCTTGAAACAATTTTTGTGCTTGATCATCACTTAGAAGTTAGAATTCAGATTAAGGACAGCTATTTCTTACTTATCACAAACTAGCACACCAATCGCAACTGGGGAGAAATTTATATGACACCCTTTTTCTGATATTTAGTTATACTTATCCTAAAGGAATCGAAATACTGCTAATTGGTCAATATGGAACACAACAAATTCGTTAAGCACAAATCACACCACACTATTTCGGTGACCAATAATTCCCCCATGAGTACTAAAAGTTTTCGCGAAATTAACAGCACCGAAAACTTTGCCGTGAGGCAAGGGGATTCACCGATGATTCCGGCGAACAAACCAATCTACCAATACCACCACGCACCAAACAAACCCAAACAAATCCGCGACGAATAGGTGGATTATACGGGGTTCCAGGAACATATTACTGCCGGAACTCAGGGGCAGATTCAAGCGCGCAATCAAGCTAGGGTACAGTAACAAGCAGAGACGGAATAAACTCATGGAGAGAAGGGGGGAGAGGTGCAGATGCGGTCTAGGCATACCTGGATCTGGATGGGGGCGTGTTCATTGAATCGGCCGGTGACCGGCGGGGCAGCCGAGGAGATGTCGCCGGGTCGCGGTCAGGAGAGGGGTCGCGGCCTCAGGCGGCTAGGGTTAGGGCACCGGGGGAAAGACGAAGAGGACGAGGAGAACCTTTTGGCTTGGGCTGGGGGCGGATTTATTTGCCTTTCAGGGCCCAGGGAGACGAAGCCGTGCCGCGGGCTGAAAGATCCAGGCTAGCAGGAGTGGTTTTCCGTATTGTTTGGAGGAAAAAGGAAAAAAAAAGTGAGGTCGGCTGGAGGCTGACTTCGGGCCAGCCACGGACCGAAGGAGACTGACTTCGGGCCAGCCTTCGAGCTCGGCACACGGAACCTTCGACTTCGGGCAGCCAACTGGATCCTGGAGTCCCTGGCTCGCCAGGTTTATGAAATCCATTTTAAATCCGACCGTGCATGATGGTGATCGAGAACTAGACAAACTTTCAATTGACTGAGAGGAGACACATCCTTTTTTTTATTCATAAAACTAATTAATTCGAAAGTACAGCGGCGTCCAACAAATTGGAAGTCAGTTTCATCGCAGTCAGAATATGGCATGTCATCGTTCCCGTGAAAACAAAAATTTAACACTTGATAACTTGACCCCAGAAAAAAAAAAGTATACATCAAAATCGGACGGAGATCAGATGCAGTGGTAACTGCAACTACAAATTACTGAGATCAGATGCAGTGGTAACTGCAACTGCAAATTACCACTGCACGTGATCTATCTTGACAACTGACATAGTTCATGCCATCATAGACTAGCGGTTGGAAACTGGAACCCAAATTGTTCCCCAGTATTCACTTTAGATATCGAAATCTCGAGCTAAAAACCGTAACCGTCCTGGAATTCCCAGCTGAAAAAAGCGTCTGAGATCGGTGTCGTAAGGTGAGTATGGTGTAATGGGTGTCGTGTACTCCTGAAGTTGTAATCTAAAAGAAAATTCAATGCCTAAGTTGTATACCTGTATCCCTCTAAAAAAACACGTCTCTGTCCTCAACAAATCAATCATCCAAACGGACGCTGCATCCTCGATTTGTTGTGTTATATGAAAAGTAAAATATATTCAGCTCACAAGGTACAACCTCAATTAGTGTCCTTTTTTACTCTAACAAAGTACATCAGTAATTTCCATTGAAATAATAAATCAATTAATCGATACTTTAGTTGTGCACAAATGGCACCATTTTCCGCCTGAATAGATGGCGTACAAACATGTAAAGAGGACATGAGCCCAAGACTCTCGGGGTCACCCTATTATGAATTTCTTATATCATATGGCCACTTCATCCAGGCTAGCCCTGAACAGCTGTGGCCATATAGCTAAGGTCTGCGACCACTGCAGGCTCAGCATACTAGCTAATACATCCTTGACACGCCAGAGGGCACCACACCAACATTTCTGTGAGTACCAGTGCCAGTGCCAACTTGAAGCCGCGGCGGCAGCAACGATGCGTTAAGAGATCTCGTGTATATGTCAGTCCCTGATGCTATTCTATCTAGCGGGTTATTCTTGGGGCCAGCTGGAACATGGAACGGGGGTGCTCTCATGTTTACAGAGACATCAGCTGTGCCTTTGCTGGTTTTGCACAAGCATGGGCCTGCGAATGCATTGTATAACCACCCATGGCCTTCGATTGGCTGGTACTGTTCAATCCTGCAGGCATTTGATGGTACCCATATGCTTGTGGGATTTGTTGATGGGAAGGATACCCTGAATTCATCACTGAACCATTAAGTCTTCCTGGTCCTGCTGTAAAATAGTAAACAGTCTCAGAAAAAGGCCACCATGAGTCCAAATATATCAACAAATCATCTGTACTAACACAGAAATACCTGCTTGTGCTTGCAGCCCTTGTGGAGCCAGAGAAGCCTGGGAACATTTCCAGGAGCTCTTTCTTTCTCCCAAGGATTCTTACATGAATCATCAGAGACTGATCTAGGTCTCGATGAGGCAGCAAGAGGCTGTTCCTTAGCAGGAATGGATTGGAGTGAACAACAGTAGTCCTGCAAAATGAAGTTGGGCAGATTAGCAAAAGCAAGTGATGTACAGTTTACTTGAAATCTCGAGAACCAAGATTAGCAAACAACAGTTTACTTGAAACATGTCTGGTCTTATTCTGCATTCACATGCAAAGCTTTTAAATTTATCAATGAGAACCAAGATTGTATCCCTGAACTCCTGTGACAATCTAGCCTGGGACACTTCACCCTCAGGTTTCAACATCCTGACAACGAACTCCTACCCGATCCAGGGGATGAAATCAAGGCTATGATGCCCACATTACCTGGGAAGGGATGCATGTTTTCTATCCATTGGAACTGATGGGCTGTTGCCACCGTTTTCTTCGAGATGAGAAAACTGCTTTCTAAATTGATCAACAGCACTGCATAAACATAGCCAGCAAGTATTTCCCGTCAAAGAGTTGAAATAAAGGAATACATGAGCAAATACATGCATGCACAAAGCACCATACATGTGCAAACACGGAAAAGCTAAAACCTTGGGTAGAGGAAGGTTGTCCTCTCTGTGCCATTCATGTAGCTATTCAGCAATTGCGGGTGATACTCCAGTATCTCACGGAATATCAACTCCCTTATCTCTTCCTTTGACATTCTTTTGTGCTCAAAGTCAAATTCCACTTTTCTGATTGGTTGGCAGGATGGTTTCTCTTTCGATCCTGGAAAGACCTTTGAAATAAGGATCACGCAATGCCTGTCACAGTACAAGTATTGAAAGAAATGTCACAAAACACTTCAGATTGCCAAGTAAGGGTTGCAAACAACATCAAATGCCTAGTTCTATAAAGAGAAAAATGAACTGAGGCAGCAGAACAAATAAGGTAAGAGGGCACCCGAAGGATTACCTCTTCTGCAGTTGGACGGTCCTTTGGGTCAAACGCTTAATAGCTTTTCCAGTAGTTTTAAGTGCCAAAGGATCTGCATTGGGAAACTTCTGAGAAAATGGAACCGGCTCTTTCTTTCTCATGCTGCTCAAGTACCTTCTTGCTTTCTCATTCCGAACCTGAAAGAAATTTAAAAGGCAACAAGATCAACTTTGGAGTCACAGAAGCAATGAAGACAAAAACAAAAACAAGTTTCCCTGGTTACCCGAGAGATTGTATCCATTGATGGTGTGCCTAGAAGATCAGTCATCAAGTCTAACTGATGGACGACATTTTTACCAGGAAATAAAGGCTTCCCTGTTAACACCTCAGCGAAGATGCATCCAATGCTCCAAATGTCAATAGCTGGTGTATACTGCATTTTTTGGAGAACAACAATATAAAGCAGATTAAGATTATAAACATCCTTGCAACCATTCTGAATAGCAAGGCTGCCTTTCAACAAGTCACTGGGTCCTACTTGTGCAAAATGCAGAATAAAGGGTTTAAAACAAATAAATCAGACTGGGTGATGCATGAAAGCAATCCACATAACAAAAGTAACATACAGAATGAGAAATAAGTGCATGTATATCTATAACTAGAAAGGACAGTTTTACAAGGCAACGGTGAAATGTAATAACATGCCATGATAGAACTCATTGTCAAGGAAAACAAAAAAAAGGAGAATAATATGCTCAAACAATCACAATTGCTAGCTCATATTATCATAGGATCAAGCAGTGCTTCTCACAACCCAAACTGAACTCTTCTGTCAATATAGTGAGCTTGGTGTAATATAACTATAGGGCGCACCTTGGAGAAGAAGGATCCACATAGCTCTGGAGCTCTGTACCATCTCGTTGCAACATAATCCTGCAGGGTATATGTATCAATATGATATCCATAGTCGATTCAATCTGATAAAAAAAGAGCAGATTTTTTTGTTTCTTACATACCGTCCAGAATACTGTTGTTGGGGTATCATTGAATGCAACTCGTGCAAGTCCAAAGTCACATATTTTCAGTTTGCAGTTAGAGTTCGCTAAAATATTCTTGGGCTTCAAGTCTCGGTGATAAACATTAGCTGCAAGTATATAAGATTGTTATCAGCAGAAACGATGGCTACAGATGTAAAAATACAATATGCAAATAAATGGTTATTGTAGGTGGATATTAAAAGGAGATGAAAGGGAATGTGAACAGTTTAAACTTTAAACGTAAGTGGTTATGATTCGGGTTCCAAAATGGGACAGTCAGGGAACGGCCGCCAAGCCTATAGAGGGAATGGTTTTGTACCAGAATGAATGTATTTGAGTGCCCGGAGCAATTGGTAGAGAAAGAACTGGTAATGCTCCTTCGTCAAGTCATCATTAGCCTTTATAACTTGGTGGAGATCAGACTCCATAAGCTCGAAAACAACATAAATATCCTTGAAGTCCTTTCTTGAGGGAGGTAGCATAATATGCTTGATCTCAACAATATCAGGATGCCTTAGGAGTCTGAGAAGTTTGATCTCACGGAGGATCCTTGCAGCATCAGAGACATGCTCAAATATATTGTGGATCTTCTTTTGGCAATCTCTGTCGAGTGTGTAGATCAATGGCCCGAGCAACAACCCCATAGCTACCCTTACAATGACTTCTTGGATCTTGTACCGGTTTAGCATCTCCATATTCTGTGAAAAAATCAGTCTCTGCAGAGCCTCTGCAAAAAAAAAAAAGAAAGAAAATGCAAACCTGAATCAAACAATCAGTTTGGAAAACCCTCCAATACAGAGACTTTAAGGGACAATTTGGGAACTGAAAGCGGTAATAAATGGTGGGGTTGCAAAACCAATGTAGATTTGCTGCGGATACAATGCAACCGACACGTCACGAAGCAGTTATCTGAACATGAGAATGAAACAGTTTTTACCATGAAAGCGTTGTTTCATCGTGGGCATGTTCGAAGAACATCACAAGCAAAGGGAACTACTTTGCGCGCCGACAGGACAAGGCAACAGCACGCCGCTTTGTTAAATTTGGGACAGATGGCAATCTCGAAGCGCCACGAAAATGGTCAACTTTTGCATGTGAAATCAGAGCTGTCTGCAACTCACCGTTCAGCTCACGCGGCATTTGACCTCTTGCGTCACAGCAATATCCAGATCAAATTCAGACAACCAAATGATAATATCAACATGAAAGAATTCCTCACAATCAAAACTTACAAAAAAAAAAAGACAGAAAATTCAAAAAGAAAACGTGTTCCTAACATTAGCAATCGATGGGTTAGGCTTATTTGCGGGCGAGAACTGGAATCGACATCACGCATCAACGCTGGCGCACACGAACACAACATAAACAGGAAATTTGTGAACAAACATCAAAGAGGCGAGACAGGAATCGACGGAACCCCGCACCACCTTCTTCCGCTGCTCCTGCTGCATCCCCGCTCACCGGATCTCCCACCGAACCGCCGCGAAAGCACCGCCCGCGCCTCCTTCCGCGGCACCCGACACCCGCCTCGCAACCACCAGACCCTACGCGGCCGCACACGGCATTCGCTGCCCCCCCCCCCCCAAGACCAAAAGCCGCGCGCGAGCCGACGGGATCAGGGTCCCGCGAGGGCCGCGCCGCCGAGGCTGGTGGGGGAACGGCCGCAGCAGCACCCGGGGGGGTGGGGGGCGAGGTCAGGGCTGCGGCCGCTGGCTCCTCCGCCGGCTCCTCCTCCCGATCTCGCGTGCAGCGCTCTCGAGAAGAGAAGCGAGACGAGGAGAGCGGAGAGCGGGGGGAAAAGATGCGAGGAAGGGGAAGGAGATTTCTTTCGTGTGTTCGTGGCTTGTTGCCGTTATATGATGGGGGCAGGCTGCAGTGGGTGCGGGTGGGTGGGCTTGCTGCCTTGCTGGCCGTCTCCCGCGCCGTCCGATCTGCATCTTTGCGTGATCCACCGCCCACCCATCTACCCCCTCGAGTTCACCCAACGCCTCCCTAGTGGATTTTGAAATCACGCTGCCCAAGTTCCCATTTCAGATTCTTTTTAAATTAAATCATGCACCCCACCTAATAAAAGCAATAGTAAGCGTGTTGGATAAGTATACATGCTAATTAGCCTCTGTTGCGTCAAGTGTCGGCGCGTGGCGTTTGCATTGCATCTCCGATCGGTTCGGGCTGGGGGTTGGTCTCGTGGTGTGGCCCTTGACCACGAGCAGCGCCGCGGGTTCACGTTCAATTAGGTGGCGGGCACCTGTGATGGAATTGAAACGCCAACTAATAATAACCTTGCCTTCAAATCGCAGTTTTTATTGGGCCTAGATCGCAAGCATTGCGATCATCCCGCTGGAGTCTAGACGGTCTCTTTTGCCAGACGCCGCAAGAGGAGAAACCTGCCGGAACCCAGCTGCGCTCTGCCGAACCTGCGCCGGCGTACGCGGGATGTAATGCAATGCAGCAGGCAACAGCTACACATGGTGTGCCTAACTGCGAGCGCTGTACATCACGTGCCGGACTGCCGGTGTGCCACGGACAGGTAGAGACGGGGTCGCACAGGCACAGCAGCATCAGTGTATCGTCTCTCTCGATCTACGAGGGGTACGTGGGCGTGTCCGGAGATCGGTGTCTGCCCCGCGCATGGCGCCATTGATCAGGGCTTTTATAGATTTCACAGCCGTCTAGGATAGCATGTGGACGTCAGATCACTCAAAGTCGTGGCTGTACCGTCCCGGCTCTTATCCGCGGTTAATATTTACCGCCACGGAGCCGTCAGTGAAAGAAAAAATGGATGCCAGTATGCAACGCCATGGAGTAGCTGGCTGGTGGCTGCTAGTTAATTCTGGCGTCCATCAGTCGTCTGCAAAAATGGAGAGGACGACGACCGGCCGTGACCGTCACAGAATCTGTTGGATGCCGCGTCGCGTCGGAATGGCCTTCACACACACGCACAAAACTACCGCTCGTCTGCCACCGACCACCCAGAAAAGAAAGAAATCCAAGCCCATCCACGGGTGGCGCCTAATTCACACAAAGGGCCTCGGGACCTAAGAACAAAAGAATGATAGGCAGACAGTGGACGCCACAGAAGAATCATCAGCTGACGATGAAGCGAATATGAATATGTGCGGAAAGAATCCCTTCTTTGACAATTGTAATTAGTAGTACTATATTAATACGTATATTTCAGAGTCATCCAGAACAATTTTATCTGGCTTTAGTTACATCAATATTCCAACTGCTACAACAAGCTAGAACCAAAAGAAATGGAGAATCAACTATACAATATGCTGCCTTTTATATACCTTGCAGATAAATACATACATACATACATACATACATACATGAGCTGCAAAAGCAAAATGCTAAGGCAATTAGGCAAATGCTCCCACGAGGTTGGTGGGTACGCGGCAGTGTCGGTTGCATACCTGCATGTGATGGAGCTGCACCAATGATCTCCCCGGGGCCAACATGATACCACTAAAAAACATGGATTTCTGCAGGGAGCTACTCTAAATCCACGTGGAGCCCTGTACGGCCATACCGGATCTTTCAGAGAAAACGAGTTTAAGGTCCTAATCGATCCTCTGAAGATTGTAGTGCACAACCTTCTCAAGGGTGTTTCTGAACTCGCTCCTCGGAAGGCACTGCAAGCTCTGTATAGCCAGGTCGCCTTTCTCTTCGCGAGCTCCTGACCCTTCTGATCCGCCGCTCCGATGAACCAGCTCTATTGCTGTGCCAAGGGAACCAGGTTCACTGAATTCTGAATCGATTATCCTCCCGCAACACGTGGTTCCTCTTGCAGAGCGAAAATGACTGGGGCTGTCAGGTTTTCCCTTGGCCAGGTCGCTGCCTGCTGGTTTGCCGAGCTGCTCGGCTGATTGGGTGAAATCAAGAATGTCATCCACTACCTGGAAGGAGAGCCCAAGATTCCTGCCGTATTCATACATCTGTTCACATATAGTGGCGCCGACACCACTGAATATGGCGGCAGACCTTGTGCTTGCTGCGATCAGGGACGCGGTTTATAATAGCTCTTCAGCAGATAATCATCAAGGGTGACGTCGCAGTCGAAAAGAGTAGATGCTTGCTTTATCTCACCACTGGCAAAATCCTTGATTACCTGTTAGCGCATCATTTTTTTATTATTAAGAAACCGTTTAGGATTCCAAAGAGATGGAAGCTTGCTCAAATCCTGTAGTACCTGGCTGATGAGCTTGATGATAACTTCAATGTTTTCTAGGTTTGCGAGAAACCAAGAAGACTGCGCAAAACATAAAATCACAGCCAGCACAGCCACACCGTGTACCATAGAGCTGATGGATCGTCTCTTTTTCCTGCAAACGATCCGATCTAGTTTAGAATAAATTGGTCAACTTATTGATCCATCACCAAACCATTACACTATGATGAATAGCACTGAGTGTAAAGGAAGCAAACATGAAGCTTCGGCCTTCCCGTACCACAAGAATGCAACAAGGAAAATCAGCAGAGAGAGGTGTAAGAATGAAATAAGGATTTCAAAGTAACATATGTCTCCACATTACAGGTCCCAAATAAAAATCATTAGAAGAGAGAAGTAAATGCACAGCCATTCCCACAAAACAGTAAAAAAAATGTTTATAAGATATTTTAAAGAGAAAAATTAAAAGGGCATGATGAAATATGGGTTTTATTGAAATATGACTGATTTTTTTATGAAAAAAATACGGCCAACTTGCTCATGAGAAACATTGTGCGTACCTCTTCGCATCCCACTATCGTCTATGACATCATCATGTATTAAACTTGCAGTATGAATCATCTCAATTATCTCTGCCAGGCGCTGATGTTCCGTAGTTAGCTCCCTGGATTGCAGACCAAAATATCTGAGCGCTCAGTACAAAAAAATCCTAATAGAAAATGGTAAATCTGTAACAGCAAACGAAACTTACGACAAAGCAGCTAATTCAGCAGTTGCTCTGGACACCAGAAAAACTAATGCTGGTCTTAATCTCTTTCCACCAGCACCAAAAATTTGTTCTGCTGCAGAGACTAAGAAACTGGATTTTCTGCACCAACAAGCTGTTGAAGTATATCAGTTATTACTAAGGGTGTTTGATGACGGTTTGGGCCAAATCACCCAAACAATTCTACAGTAGAACTAGAAGCTGCTGCTGCTTATGTTCACTTAACCACCCCTGTAATCCTTCAGAAAAAGTATATGAAAATGGCCCAAACCATTATACAGTGGGGCAAGAAGCTGGCTAAAAAAGGATTTTAAAATGTCGACATGTAGCTGTTTACAGATTGCAAATCAGTGCAGGCACATGTATTGTAATTCAGTGCTCTGAAGTTTTAGGCCTTAATTATACAAAGAACAGTAATATATGGAATATGGATGAAGGACAGTAAAGCTGTCATGATATAGTGTGGGTATATATTCTCCAGCTCTTCCCACAGTTGCTTTGTGCATGGAACTCATTATTATGAAGATATAGATCTTGGGCATCACATTTTAGAAATAATAATTGTAATATGCTTTTTGAGTCAATATCATAGTGTCTGGTGGATTGATATTGATGGATGGATGAAACTTGACTTCAAAAAATATATAAGTTCTCAAGGAATGTCAAAAGTCAAGAAGTAAACCAAAGTTTGCATAAAGGACAAAAAAGGGTATTAAAGAAGTTATGGAGGCCACAAAAAATGACTAGTAAGAGACAGCAAAACTGCCAAAATTCATGGGCCCATTTGTGGTGTTCTAAGCTCCAAGTCTTCAAAGTATGAGATCAATACTTTCAGAGAAAGGGATGGGAGGCAGCTGGTCCTGTCATTTTGCAGGCCACTTTTCAACAAACAGGTGAAGCTGCAGCCATGCACAGTTGCAGGCCACTTGCTGAAGCATATGATGATCACTTATTTTACTTTGGAGTTTCAATCAACATTTTGCCTTGAAGAAATTCCATGAACTAGGAAAGGCTTTGAACATGTCATCAGGGACAATGGCAAGATCAGAATAATAAGCTAGTTAACACTAAAACAACATGCCCACGCATATTTTAGGGCACTTCAACAACAACAAAAAAAAAAAGAAGAAATTTGCAACCTTGGATGCAGACATGCAGAACGTGAGTATGAGTTATTGGGCTTTCCCGTAAGTCACATCACAATATATGTATTGGTTATCAATTGCACTCAGAAAAAAGAGACACTTGCCAGTCATGGGTGCACAGCCTAAACATACGTTCTCTGAAAAGAAGGAAAAAAGAAAATGACCCTTAACGATGTGGCTTGTAGACGAAGCTCACCGATTTTGAGATTGTTGTTGAGGTTGAGCAAGTCGTCCGAGACAACTCCAGCAAGCGAAGAAACCGAAATGCGTTCAGGAACGCTCTTGGCGTCGTCGCAGTAGGAATGGTTCTGCCGGGCACATCAATCGCAGCAAGGCCTGCACAAACACATCGGTAAGTAACCAATGATCGGCCTCACTCCAGTCCAGCACTAGCACTGAATCAAGCTAAAGCACTGTAAAGTTAGGCAGCAGAAACGAGAGAGAGGAACAGACCAGCTGGCGGGTGAGGCAACGGAGCAAAACACATGGCGTGCGCCGCCGTCTTGGCGCCGCCCGCGTGCCGGGCAAGCGGCAGCGGCAGGAGGCGCTAGCTGCCCCAATTCAAACGCCTTCTGCTCATGGCACCTCCCGGGCAGCTCAGAGACAAACATCTTCGAGCGGAGAGCGAGCAAAGAGACAGGCAATCCAAGAAAAAATCAGTTGGACCTGGAGCTCCAAAGGGCCACGGGATGGCCAGAATCTTGGACCCCAAAAGAGAGACCCCTCTCCCTGGACGATACTTGACTGCGATTGATTCGTGTGCGAATCAACCACTGGTGGGTTGAGATTTCTTTCTTTTCTCCCTCTCTTCGTTGCGGAGTGGAGTGGGGGAGCTCCGGGTAGAGAGAGGGACGGGGCCTCGTGGGATTTAAATATGGAGCATGCGGAGGAGAAAGGGGGGATTTGTGTATCCATGCTGGCCATAAATTTTGAGGAGCTTGTTTGAGGAGATGGGGAGCGAACGAGGCAGCGAAGCGTGTTTGAGAAAGGCAGAGAGCACGGGTGAGGCCAAATCGCTCGGACGATAGGAGGAATGGAACTGTTCGGCGACATTTGCAATTTCGACCCTGGACAAATTAGAATTACTGACTCCATTCTGGTTGCAATGCTAAAAGAATGCAAACTCTGTATTTTGTGAGTCAAACTTTCTACCTTCAACAAAATTTACTGCTAAAACATTGACCAATGTATAACAATATTAATTAACTTTATAATTATAAATATATATGACACAATGATGTATTTCATTATAAATCTAACTATGATTATTTGGTAAAATACAATTTTGTCAAAGCGAGAAAACATAACTTATCGAATATGAAAATAACATTCTTTTTTTTAGCAGAGGGAGTATACGTGATGCCACCATGAAAAGCGCCCCTGACAATATTGCCATATGGTGGTAGCGACATCGACGTATCTGTTGATTAAGTGATTTACGTTTATCCAATGACTTTCTTCTTTGCGCTTCTCGACGCCAAATGAATAGAGGCTTGATAACACTATGCTCATGATAAATCTATGTCATTACATAATAGAACAAACACAGCTGAGCTCAACGGGTTCAATCACGGTCCACTAGTCTAGTTAGAGTTTACCCAGAAGCAACCAGGATTAATCTAGCGTCAGGGTTGACGGGCTCGATTCCCTTATAAGTCTCTCTAAATTTGCAAGCTGCAACCATTGAAGCTTGAGATGAAAAGATAAAGATAGAGATGGAAACCCGAAGCGAAAAAGTCTATCTAAATATTGTTCTTTGGCAGATCATGGTTTTCATTTGTTATTTTTTTTTAAATTTCATTGTGATGTCATACTAAACTATGAAAAACTCTATAGTATATCTGGAATAAATTAAAGGCATGTCCAAATAACACATATGATAGATTAACAATAACGCAGTGATATATCGTTTCAAAGTTTCACCTTACATCTCCACATCAATTACTTACCACAAACTCGTTCACTAGTTCGTCATGGAAACTGGCAGATTGACAGTTCGCTCACATGGTCGATCTTTTAGCAGATGGAACCACTGGTTCACGATTTCTCCGTCTAACCGGTTGAAATATCTTTGTTTTCGTTCTGTGCTGCGACGCAGTCACTAACGTGCCATATTTAACCACGTCCCGTCCGGGCACGTACGCGCGAACAAAAAAACGGCGTTCAGGGCCCAGACCAGGGCAGCCTGGAACGGAGACGTCGTCATCTATCATCTATCCCTTATGAAATCCGGCGCCCCGCGACGGCCGGAGAGGTATCCACGTCGCAGAATTTTTCGTCCGTCCAATCGGCGATCCGACGCTACTATCTGCTGCCTGGCGTCGTCTTTTACATTCAGGCCTCGCGTTTTCATGGAATCAATCCGCGGTCCCACGTAAAAAAAATATCTAACTCCCTGAATCCTTACGCACCGGGGGCGGCGAGCGGCAGCGACGCTCCTGAGATCGGCGATTGGACGAGGCTTACCGGCATGCCGCAGCATCACATCAAGTCTCTTGTCCTCGATAAAGTAGCCGCTCTTTTCCTGCGCATCGATCTCCTCTGTCGCGGCCGGCGCTGGCGAACAGGAGCTCCAAGGAGCACGGTGGCCTACGCACCGGCGACCTAGAGCTTCTCCCGGTGTGGCCGGCAGCGCCAGGCGCGCTCGGTGCTCCATTCGGCGCGAGCGAGCTCGTCCCCAGCGAGACGAGACCATCTCCGCTCCCCGCTTTGCCTCATCTTCCTCGCGCTCCTCGCTTCCCCTGCAATCGGGCTCCGCAGCACGACTGCATCGAACTGTAATCCCATCAAGGCGTGCAGACATGTGGTGAGACTCGGCGGGTGTGCCGGCGAGGCTACTGCAGGCGTACTACTTACTCAATGCCACTGTCGGCGTCAAACCCTGCGTGTGCCCTTTGCAATGGTCAGCACTGCATCTGCTTCAGTTCCATCCCCTGCTGCTTGCAAGGGGCCCGTCCATGTAGGATCCAGGACTCTGTGTGGCACTAACCTGGGACCTTGTCCAT